>JAKSZT010054524.1:12730091-12776018 GCA_026826555.1 Tolypeutes matacus
TCACTTGGAGACAGACAGCTGAAAACTGCAAGATAAAATTGTGAATCCAGATGGAAGCCAAATAAAGATAAATTTTATCTAACTCCTTGCCAGAATGTTGTATGGAACCTGCTTTCCATTAACTGTTTGGTTGTCTTTGTGGATTAAAAGAATCAAAGTAGTTGGAAGCTCAAAAGACATGATTAGGATTTATGCAGTCCATGGTCTTGAAAAGTGAATGTCTGGTTTTTAATAAACACCCTTATGTTAAAATCCCTTCATAATTAACTAACATAATGCAGAAATACAGTTTTCTCCATTTCAAGGAAAACCAAATATTTTGATATATTGCAGTCTTTTTTATTTTTATTTTTAAAGATACTTAGATTACATAAACGTTACATGAAAAATAACGTTTTAATAGGGGATTCCCATATGCTCCGCTCCCCACACCTCCCACATTAATAACATCCCTCATTAGTGTGGTATATTCATTGCAATTGATGAGCACATTTTGGAGCATTGCCATTAATATATCACAGTCTTATACCAATAGTTATTTCTTTCCTAGGGCACATCAAAACATGCTAGTGTATTCTGGCACTGGGCATCAAATAGGAATCCACTGGGAAATGTGGAATACAGGTGATGATGGTTTGTTATTTCAAGTAATTCCATTTTCATTTTGCCTCTCTTGCAGTGAAATTGAAACTTCTGATATAGCAAAAAGTATTTTCTTCATTGTGTCTTATCAACTAAATCATATATTTAATATATGATTGTTATATAATATCAAAGCTTGATTTATTTTGGGCTTTACACCCTATGAAACATAACTGCTTTTTTATGAATATGATTTGGGAATATTTTTACATCCTTATGAAACATCTTCCTTTAAATCTTCTCAGTTAGTCCAAATATCTCCATATTTCTCCAATAAGTCTTACTTCATCTGAGATTGTGTGCTGATTTCCACTATCATCTCTTCCCTTTATAGCCTCCTTTATTCTCTCTACCCTTTGCCCTTTCCTTGGATACAGATTTCTTCTCATTATTATCACTGAATCTTCCATCAATTTAATTGGTAAAAAGAAGTTGCCTAGGAACTCTATCATAAGTAATAATAATAATAAAATAGTAATAATAGATTTGCTAAGCTTGCAAACAGGCATGAACTCATGCAGGAACAGTCAATATTAAAAAACAAAATGAATGGGTAGATATAATTGAGACAAAATGAACAGTTTCCAACAATCCTGCCCATAACCCCATTAACCCTTCCCAATTTCTTGGCATTTCAGTAATACACATTTTCTAAGTAATACAAATACATCAGTTATCATATAAAGAAATTTAAAATCTTTAAAAAGTGAACTTAAAATAAAAGCTGGCCATTTCAAGAAGTACACAAATTAATGTGTCTTCATTTAATTCACTTAACCTTGAATTCATTCTGTTGCCCTTACCGACACAGCAGTTATTTATTTTGGGTATCTTTAGTGCTTAACTTCTAAAATTTAGCATTTTTGAAGCCAAAATGTTCCTTCCTTATTCCTATCCCATTAACTACTCCTCTCACCCATTATGACTTACCTCAGTTTCTTTAAAGGATTTCTTGCACCATGCATTTTATCAATATTTGAGAAATGGCAATGAGCTTGACTATATGGGGATTTGGAAGGACTCTCTTATTTTAACAAAATAATACAGAAACTATTTTAACACACACTGATAATATTGTTACCAAGCAAAAGTTGGGGTTTCTCTGTCCAGTGCATTCCAATGACCCATTCCTGAGATACTGGGATTTCAAAAAAAAAAAAAAAAAAGAACTTATTGCTAAGAGCAAGGCAAGAAGATCAGAGGACTATTGGCCTAAAATCTGTCTCCCCAAACTGCAGTCATTCTGATAGTTTTATAGTATCCAAAAAAGGCAGGTTTATGCTGATAAGTATAGTCTCTTGAGATGACTAAGTTAGAGATGATCTCATTATTGAGCATACACAGATTGATTACATGCCCAGTCACAGAAGCTACTGTAATGTCAGGTCTGGCAATTTTGGTTAAATCTAGCTTCATCTAGTAAGATAGTTTAGGAATTGGGGTAGGTTAGTTCTGGGCTGATTCCAGTTCCTTAAATAATACACATAAGGGGGCTGTCTTTTGATAATAAGACTTCAAAATTGTGAAGCTGGATGTTGGGAGAGTACAGGTGGGAACCAGTCACAAGGAGTTTTTTTTTTTCTTAATTTTTTTTTTAAATTTTAAAAGAAGCTTTAGATTATAAATGTTACACAAGAAATATAAGGGATTCCCATATGTCCCCTTCCCTAACCTTCCCACATCAACATCCCTCATTTGCATGGTACATTTGTTACAATCAGTCACAAGGTTTTTACAATCACTAGATAAAGGTTATATAGTTTTACAATCATTATGAAAGATCCAGGCTTCTGAGTTCTAGTTTAACGAGTTTTAGTAATCTCAGGTATTTACTTTCGGTTATTCTACAATATATTAGAAAGTAAAAAGGCATCTATATAATAATTCAGTAATCATAACAATTTGTTAATTCTTAACCGTTGGTTACAATATCATCTAGCTTTAATAAATGTTACTTTATTTGCTTCTTTTTTTTTTCGGATTTTTTTCCTAATAAAACAAAATTAAATCAACATAAGCTGGAGTGTGCTTTTGTATCCCTTACTCATCCTGTCCTTTCCTTTTCCTTAGTGTTACTAGTACCTTGATGTTAGTGTTGATCTTTCCACTCCATTTGTTTATAAGTTCATAACACATCCATGCTTATCAATAAGAAAAACAGAATCACTAAAAGTGATATGCTAATATCGTATAAAATTGGAAACAAGCCTTCAGCAGGGTGGGGAGATTTGGAAGAGTTAAATTCTATAAGAGTACAGTGGGAGAATCAGTGAAACAATTATGAAAGAAATGGACATGGAACACTGGAGGAGGAGTGGGGGCGGAGAGGTTTCCTGTGGCCGGAAATGTGGATGATCAGCCCCAAATGATGCCGGTCCTATAGTCCTCAACATGAATTGATGTGTTGGCATCCAAAAACTACGCGTCGCCCTTACACTACCAGTTTCTAAATCAGCGAGCTCCTCTTATTTGTGAACTTTAACCCCTACACATTAATTGGGAGATGATTCTGGGAAATGTAGTTCCCAACTTTCAATAAAGTGATTATGCCAGGTCTACAACAGAAAACACAGAACAAAAAGCGTTCACAAAATAAATGTAATATGGCTTGTTTGAAAAATTTATATAATGGTCTCAAAATATGTATATCCTACTTTAAAATATTTTCTGTATTTTATCTAAGAATTATCTGTGTGTGTAATTTAATTTTGTCAACAAGAATAATTTCATTTCCTTCCTTACAATTCTTATGTCTTGTATTATTTTTTCATTTCTTTTTGTACTGCCTAGGGACAATATTGCACTTTTGAATAAAATAGTTTACAGTAGCCATTCTTTTCTCATGCATATTTATGAAGGAAATGCTTCTAACTTTTCTCCACTGACTATGATTTCTTTTGTAAGATTAACAATACCCACTGTAAGTTAGAAAAATATATCTATTTACAGTTACCTACAGTGATTTTACTAAAAATCAGAATATAGTTTTATCAAATGCATTTGCATAACTTTTGAGAACATAATGTTTGTCTTAAAATTTATGTCTCTGAATTACATTAATAAATGTTCATATAGTCACTTTTTTTTTTTTTTTTGGTTAATCCTAATATTATGGCCATAAAAAGATATATGAGATGCATACACATATGCACACATATGAAAAATTTATATTACACACAAAAACAATTTAACCATATGAATTCAGTTAACCAGCATTTAGCTAAGATATTTATATTTACATTTCTATATGAGAAGCTTAATAGGTTTTCTGGTTAAATTCTTAAATTTTATTGATATGAATGTTCTGCTAGATTACCCTCCTTCTCCAAATAATAAAATAGACTCTATAAGAAAAGGAATATGTGCACCCTGAACAGTGGGTAAAACTCAAAGTTCATATTGTCTAGGGCTGTTGTCAGTAAAATTTTACTGTGGGAAAATTGTGGACTTATGTTTAATTTTTCTTAAATTTTTTTCAGATATATTCAGGTTTTTAAAAAATAGCCAAAAATTTGGCCATTACTGTTTTGCACAAAACTGAAAATTTAATCAATTATTTTGAACATTGGAGTAAGGTTAAGCATGATTTCCATATTATGTTTTACTTTTCCTAAAAAAAATTTATTTTGGTAATACATATATAGCACTAAATTTTCCATTTTAACAACTTTCATGTATACAGATCAGCGATATTAATAACATTCAAATATTGTGCTACCATCTCCACCATGTATTACTCAAACCTTTTCATCACCCAAAACAGAAACTCTGTACCCATTCAACAATAACTCCACATCCCTCCCCTTCACCACCACTAGCCCCTGTTAAATTATAATTTACTTTCTGCCTCTACGTGTCTTAGTTTGCCAGAAGCTGCCTATGAAAAAATATGAGAAACGAGTTGGCTTTCATAAAGGGAATTTCTCTGAGGTAAAAGCTTACAGTTCTGAGACTGCAAAATGTAAAAATCAAGGTGTCATCAGAGATGCTTTCTCACCAATAGTCAGCTGCTAGCAGATCCTGGAATCAGGCCACAGTGAGGCGAGTTGGTAGGTGTGCCGATCTCTTGCCGCTTTCTCCTAGAGCTCAGCTGTGGGCAATCAGGCATCTCTCACTGGGCCTCGTCTCCTTGAGCCTCTCTGTCTTCCTGCAGCTGTAGGCAAACCTGGAGTCCTCTTTCTCAAATGACCATGTCAAAATGGCAGAGCTCCTTTTTCTTTGTATCTCTGAATTTTTTCAGTTTATATAAGACCCAGCAAGAGGGTGGATACTCCACCTGAGTCATCACCACACTGATGTAGTCTAATCAAAAGATATCTAATCAAGTGATCTAATCATGATCCCTTAACTGAGTCAACTGCAATCAACCAGAGGGTTTCTTAAGTGAATCTAACCAAAAGGCCCCACACACAATAGGCTTCCTTGGGCAAGAATGGGTGCTTAAGAACATAATTTTCTGGCGTCCACAAAAGACTTGAACCAGGACATTATGCATTTGCTTATTCAGGTCTTTCATAAATAAATCATATATTTGCCCTTTCATGCCTGGCTTATTTCACAGAGAAATATGGTGTGTGAGTATATATATGTATATATACACATATATATACACAAAGGAACATCACCCAGGTATAAAAAGGAATTAAGCTACGATACATACAACACCATTCTTAAGCATACAAAACTACTGACCAAATCCCTGGAATCATTATGGCTGCATTGAAGTCCAGAAAATCTATGCAGTGTTTAAGAATATAGACTCTGGAGTCAGGCATATCTTTTAGACAGCCTCTGACTTAGGCTGTGTGACCTTGGAAAATTTAGTTAACTTTCTAAGCCACTGTTTCTACAATGTATGAAATGAAGGAAAGATAACTACTGAATAGGTTAAACATGAGGAACAAATATTAAAATGCAGGTGAAATATTTAGCATAGGTCCTGGCTCACAGGAAAATTGCATTAAACGGTAGTAAATAGTATTAGTAACACATTTTTGTTATAGATCCTGAAATAACATTCTATATTTGTATTATTAAACACAATCCTCACCCAAAACAATGTTCACTATGTTATACAATCTGATGTTTTATCCTCTAACTTTCCTACTAGCACCACAGATGACCCAAAACTTCACCTTTCAACTAGGTTCAGACACATACTTCAGTGCTGTTAATTACATTCACAGTAATGTGCTACCATCACCACTGTCAGTTCCCAAATAATTATAATCAACCTAATTGTAAATACTGAACTGATTAAGCATCAGCTCCCCTTTCTCTATGTCCATGCTATCTCCTGGTACCCTATCTTCTAGATTATACCTCTACAAGTTTGCTTATTATAATTAGTTCATATTAGTGAGGTCATGCAATATTTGTCCTTTTGTCTGGCTGATTTCACTCAACATAAGATCTCAAAGTTCATCCTTGTTGTTACATGCATCAGAAATTCCTTCCTTCCTACAGCTGAACAACATTCCATCGAATGTATATACCACGTTTATTTTTTATCCATTCATCTGTTGATGAACACTTGGATTGTTCCACCTTTTGGCAATTGTGAATAATGCTGCTATGAACATTGGTGTTCATATACCTGTTAATGTCCCTTCTTTCAGTTCTTCTGGGTATAGACCTAGTAGTGAGATTGCCAGATCACATGCTGATTCTATACTTAGCCTCCAGAGGAACGACAAGACTGCCTTCAAAGCAGCTGTACCATTCTACATTCCCTCCAGCAGTGATAGTAGTTGTGAAATTATATCTCATTGTGGATTTGATTTGCAGTTCCTTATTAGCTGTGATGGTGAACATGTCTTCATATGTTTTTTTTAGCCATTTGTATTTCTTCTATGGAAAAATGTCTAAATTTATAGCTCATTTTAATTGGGTTGTTTGTCTTTTTACTGTTGAGCTATAGGGTTTTTATATACGTTGGGTATTAGACCCTCATCAGATATGTTGGTTTCTGAATATTTTCTCCTGTTGAATAGGCTGCCTTTTCACTTCGTTGATAAATACCTTTGAAGCAAAACCATTTTTAATTTTGAGGAGGTTTCATTTATCTAATTTTTCTTTCATTGCTTTATTTTGAGTATAAAGTTTATGAAATCATTGTCTACCATAGTTCTTGAAGGTGCTTTCCTACTTTATATTCTAGAAATTTTATGGTCTTGGCCCTTATATTAGATATTGATCTATCTTGAGTAATTTTTGTGTAGGGTGTGAGATAGGGCTCCTATTTCATTATTTTGGATAGGGATATCAAGTTCTCTTAGTACCATTTTTTGAAGAAGCTTCTGTCCTAGTAGAGTGAACTTGGCAGCCTTGTCAAATATCAGTTGGCTGTAAATGTGAGGTTCTATTTCTGAACTCTCAATTAGATTCCATTGATAAATATATCTATACTTATGTTGATGCCATCCTGTTTTGACCAATGTAGCTTTGTAATATGCTTTAAAGTCAGATAATGTGAGACTTATCATTTTTTTTCTTCTTTCCAAGAAAATTTTAGCTATTTGGGGCCTATAACTGTTCCAAATAAATTTGGTAATTGACTTTTCTATTTCTACAAAAATGCCTGTTGGAATTTTGATTGGGATTGTATTGAATCTGTTAATAAATTGAAGTAGAATTGATATCTTAGTGATATTTAGTCTTGCAATCCATGAACATGGTATATCCTTCCATTTGTTTAGGTTTTCTTCGATTTCTTTTAGCAATGTTTTGTAGTTTTCTGTATACAAGTCCTTTACATCCTTAGTTAAATTTATTCCTATATATTTGATTCTTTTAGTTGGTATTGTAAATAGATTTTTAAATTTCCTCCTTAGAGTGTTCATTACTAGTGTAAGAAAACACTGCTATTGTTGCACATTGATCTTATATCTGATAATTTTGCTGAATCATTTATTAGCTCTAGTATCTTTGTTGTAGGTTTTTCATGACTTCCTATGTGTAGGCTCATGTCATCTACAAGTAGTGGCAGTTTTATTTCTTCCTTTCCAATTTGGATGCATTTTATTTCTTTTTCTTGCCTAACTGCTCTAGCAAGAATTTTTTTTTTTTTTTTAATGTGTAAGACATACTTTATAAATGGTATTATGGTAAAATTAAACATATTTAAATGCTTATAGCATATGGATACTTTTATCAAGATATAAAGAGAAGTTATACTACTTTCAAAATTGGTATAAAAAAGAAGTTATTTAAATCCAGCCACATGTACAGAGGTATGAAGTTTTGTTTTTTCCAAAGCTGAAAACAATGACCCTAAATGAAATGTTTTTTACACATAGAAGTAGCATATTAAAAAACCAAAAGCATTAGCCTTTGCTTAATTCCACTTTTAAGTTGCCAGTATTACTATTCATGAGTCTCTCCATCTTCTTTGGAAGTAATACTGTTAAATTGATTTTGATATTTTCATAATTGAATTTAAATCTTTTTTTCCCCCAGTTGTAATTTTGTTTTTTATTGTGGGTAAAAATCTAATTTTTCACAATACATACCAATATTTATAAAATGATATATAAATATATATGCATATATGTGCATTTGCTTACATAAACGTTATTTTTTTATATATATATATTTTAAAAGGTACTTAGATTACCTAAATATTACAAAGAAATTACAGGGATTCCCATGTTCCCCACCTCACACACCTCTCACAACATCCCACAAAAACATCCTTCATCAGTGTGGCACATCACCCGCACTGTATATACACATCCTGGGGCCTTGCCACCAAGCATAGACCACAGTTCATATCGTAGACCACACTCTCTCCCACACAGTTCTGCATGGTATATGCTGATGTAAAATGGCCTACATCCATCACCGCAACGCCACTCAGGACAACCCCCAAGACCCGAAAAAGCCCCTGTATTTCAGCTGCCCTTCCCCTCCCTGCCCCGAAAGCGTCCAGTGGCCACCAGCTCCACCTCACTGTTACAATTTCTTCCATTGCTTGAATCACAATATGTCTACAACAGAATACCATTAAGTCCACTCTAGTCCATAGCTCTTCCCCCAATCCTGAGGGGACTGGGATGGTGATGTCCACCCACCTCCAAGTGAGAGAGGGCTTATATCCCATGGATATGGTGGATGGGATTATCCTGCCTGCAGCTGCAGGCCCTCTCCATTCCCTGGGATGGCCATTGCCCATCGTTGTCTCCTTGCCAGGTGACTTGGATGAGTCCATTGAGCTGTAGGGTAGGAGTTGCAGCTCCACCGAGATTCCATACACACCTGGCACATAGGTAGGCCAGAAGCTCCAGTCTCTGGAAGTACACCTATCTGCATCACATATAGGTTTGAATAGAAGGGACTGATGGACCATGTGCAGGGAGGACTTATTTGAGTCCAACTCTGTCACTCTCAGGAGCACAGATTCCAATGTAGAGCCCACTGATAAGGCGTCAGTCTCTGGGGCTAACCCCCTTATATAGGACCTGGTTGTCTCCAGAGCCCTCAGGAGCCCTTCTGTGTGGGGTGATATCCACTTTGGTGTTCTATGAGATCCTACTGAGGTGTGCATAAGCGTTACCCCTGGGATGACCTCCCGACTCTCTTTGAAGTCTCTTAGGCACATGATCTCATTTCTCTTTACCTTTTCCCCCATTTATTCAAGATCTTTTTCCAGCCGTGTTGCCAGTTGGCACTTGGTATTAATCCCTCGTTGCCAGGGAGCGTCATCCCCGGGAGTTATGTCCCAAGTTGGGGGGAAGGTAATGCATTCATATGCTGAGTTTGGCTTATAGAGAGGCCACATTTGAGCAACAAGGAGGCTCTCAGGTGGCAACCCTTAGGCACCCCATAATAGTAGGCTAAGTTTCAATTACAAGAGCAAAGCCTCATAAGGCTAGTCATCAATAACAAGAATCCATCAGTGGGCCATCCTCTTTTGCCAGACACTGCCCCTGCACTCAGGGGACAGTTGCTGCTCCCTTGGAGAATGTGGCAGAGCTCTTCAGACTGGGAATTCAGATTCCCTCATTTATTGAGTGATTGTCTACCCACCGTGATCATGCCCCATCCCTTGGTCATTTGAACAATTTTTTATATCTTTCATGTATATTCAGATGAACTTACTCCCATGAATCCCCCATCCCAGACACCCTCCACCAGTGATCCTTCGCAGCCCCCATTGTATTCAGTGTTGAATAAGAGTGGTGACAGTGGCATCTTTGTCTTGCTCTGAATCTTAGGTGGAAAGATTTCAGTCATTCACCATCAAGTATGATGTTAGCTGTGGGTTTTTCATATATGTCCTTTATCATGTTGATGTAGTTTCCTACTATTCCTATCAACTGAAGTGCTTTTATAAAGAAAGGATGCTGGATTTTGCCAAATGACTTTTCTGTATCAATAGACATGATAATGTGACTTTCCCCTTTGATTTGCTAATGTGGTGCATTATATTACTTAATTTTATGTTGAGTAACCCTGGCAAACCCACCTGAAGCAGGCATAAAATTCATTTAAGGTGTTGTTGGATATGATTTGCATGTATTTTTTTTGAGGATTTTTGCATGTAAATTCATTAGAAAGATTGGTCTGTAATTTTCTTTTCTTGTAGCATCTTTATATGGATTTGGTATTAGGGAGATGTTGGATATATGGAACGAGTTAGATAATGATCCTTCCTTTTCAATTTTCAGGAAGAGTTTGAAGAGGATTGGTATTAGTTCTTCTTTGGAATATTTGGTAGAATTCATCTGTGAAGTCATTTAGTACTGGGTTTTTTTGTTGGCAGGTTTTTGATGACTGATTTAATTGCTTTACTGGATTGGTCAGTTGAGGCCTTCTATTTCTTCTAGAGTCAGTGTAGGCTGTTTGTGTGTTTCTAGAAATTTTTCCATTTCATCAGGTTGTCTAATTTGTTGGCATACAACTTTTCATAGCATCATCTTATGATCCTTTAATTTATGTGGGGCCAGTGGTGATGTCCCCTCTCTCATTTCTGATTTTGTTTATTTGCATCTTCTCTCTTTCTTTCTTTGTAAGTATAGATAAATGTGTGTCAACTTTATTGTTCTTCTAAAGAATCAGATTTTGGTTTTGTTAATTCTCTCCTTTTTTTTAAATTCTCAATTTCATTTATTTCTACTCTACTTTTACCTTTTGCTTGTTTTCGGACTAGTTTGCTGTTCTTTTTCTATTTCCTCAGGTGTGCAGGTAGGTCTTTGATTTTAACTCTTTCTATCTTTTTAATGAAGATTTTTAGGATTATAAATCTCCCTCTCAACACTATCTTCACTGCTTTCTATAAGCTTTGAAATGTGTGTTCTCATTTTCATTTGTCTCAAGTTATATACTGATTTTCTTGCAATTTTGCCTTTGACTCACCAATTGTTTAAGCATTTTATTTGTGAATTTTCCAGTTCTTTGCCCATTACAGATTTCCAGACTCATTCCCTTGTGGTCAGAGAAAGTGTTTAGTATAATTTCAAGCTTTCTAAATTCATTGAGACTTGTTTTATGACTTAACCCTTGGTCTCTGGAATATGTTCTGTGAGCACTCAAGAATAATATATACCTTGCAACTTTGAGGTGCAATGTACTGTACATGTTTGTTAGGCTCAGTTCATTTTTCATATTATTCAAGATCTCTGTTTCCTTATTGATCCTCTGTCTAGATGGTCTATCTAATGGTGAGAATGGTGTATTGAAGTGTCCCACTATTATTATAGAAGTGTCTATTTCTCCCTTCAATTTTACCCATTCTTGGCCCATGTATAATGGATCATAATTGTTAGGTGAATTAATATTTATTATTGCTATATCTTCTTGGTATAGTGCCCCTTTTATTAATATGTAGTATACTTCTTTGTCTCATAGTAGACAAAGTTTTCCATTTAAAGTCTATATTTGTCTGATATTAATATAGCCACCCCAGCTCCTATTTGATTAGTATTTGTGGGAAATATCATTTTCCAACCTTTCACTTTCAACAGATTTTTGTCCTTGTGTCTAAAGTGAGTCTCTTGTATACAGTATATAGATGGGTTATATTTTTTTATCCATTCTACCAATCTATGTCTTTTGATTAGGGATTTTAATCCATTAACATTCAATGTTATTACAGTAAAGGCAGTACTTCCTTCAACCATTTCATTCTTAGTCTTTTATATGTCATATCTTATTTTGTCCCCTTTTTACTCTCTTAGTTACCCTTACTAATAATCTTCATTTCTTTACTCTCCTCCAAAGCTCTTTCTCATATTTCCCTTTCAACCTGTAGAACTCCTATTAATATTTCTTTAGGGCAGATCTCTTGTTTATAAATTCTCTCAGTTTCCGTTTATCTGTGAATACTTTAATGTCTCCATCATTTTTCAAAGACAATTTTCCTGGGTGCATAATTATTGGCTTGCTGTTTTTCTCTTTCAGTATCTTTGATATGTCATACCACTGCTTTCTTGTTTCCACATTTTCTGATTAAAAATCATCATAATTTTATCAAGTATCCCTTATATGTGATGGATTGCCTTTCTCTTGATGCTTTCATGATTCTCCTTTTATCTTTGGCATTTGACAATCTGATTAATATGTATCTCTGAGTAGTTCTGTTTGGAGTATATTTCTCTTCCTGTATATGTGTATCCATGCTCTTCATAAGAATTGGGAAAATTTTGGCCACTATTTCCTCAACACTCCTTCTGCCCCTTTCCTCTCTTCTTCTCCCTCTGAGACACCCATTACACATGTGTTTGTGTGCTTCATGCCATCATTCTCTGAGGCCCTGTTCAATATTTTCCATTTTTCCCTCTATCTGTTCTTCTATCTGTACAATTTTGGGTGTCCTACATTCTGGTCTAGGCCCTTGTGACCAGTAAGGCCTCCCTCGTGAGCTACCTGTGCCATTTCTCTTGCAATCTCATCACTTTCTTGCCTTCTATTATTTCTCTAATTCTTTCTTCTGCTTATTCAAATCTGCTGATGTATGATTCTAGTGTATTTTTAATCTCCTTAATGCCTTTCATTATAATCCATTCTATTTTTTTCTTCATATGTTTTCAAATTCTTCTTTATGCTCACCTATTGAGTTCTTAATATCCTGTATCTCTTCCTTCATCTACTTGAATTGATTTAGGAGATTTGTTTGTACATCTTTGATTAGTTGTTATAAATTCTGTGTCTCCTTTGATTTGGTCCTTTTTAATTTGTTCCTTTTTCTTAGTAGGGCTTGTAATTTTTCTGCTTATGTCTAGGTTTCTGATTATCTTGATGAGTTCACCCTGATGGTAATTTTCTTTTACTTGCCTAGGTTTTTACTGTTGATTGGCTTTGTGTTAAGGCTCTTCTTTGAGATTTGGATCAATTTAATTTAAAGCTTTAGAATAGCCTTTGTTTAACTGATGAAAACCAGGCCAGGGACCAACAAAGGGGGCACAGACCAGTTCCAAAGAGCCCTGGGGAGAGGATATGGAAAAAGTTTAGTTTTTTTGTTTGATTGTTTGGGTTTTCTTTGGCTTGTTGGCTTCCCAAAAGCATCCTTTCCTGCCCAGCAGGTGATGCTCTTCAGCCAGCTGTTCACCACATCCTCAGGGAGGGGAGTGATTTTTTTCTTTTCCCTCCACAACTATCAGGAGTAGTGTAGAAAACAGTGGCATGAAGGAGCACTGGCCTGGCTGGCTTGACCTGCAGTTCAGCCAGACCTAGCAATCAAAATTCTCTGATTAGAAGTCTTGCTCAGCCTTCAGACCAGACCCCCCTTCTTGGGAGGAAGGTTTCTCCATCCCTCAATATCCAAGGCTGCCAGTCAGCCCCAGTCTCTGCCAAAGCTGCTTATCTTGGGGGTAGGAGGTGGGTGCCAGGCACTGCTGTGGTGTAATTGACTCATATTTCCTCTCCAGTGGCCTCTTTCAGGTTCCCTATCTTGCTCCTTCTTGGATGTTGTACTTTGTTCTCCTGACCTCTAGTGTCCAAGCACAACCATCTCACTTCCCCCTGAACCTGCCTGTGCCCATCTGCATCTACCTATGTCCAGTGAGGCCTTCTTCATGAACCTCTCACGCCACTTCCCCTGTGACGGGTAAGGTCTCCCTCGTGAGCTACCTGTGCCATTTCTCCTGCAATCTCATCACTTCTTTACCTCCATATTATTTTTAATCTCTTCCTGATTTGTAATTATACTTTCTGTTTTCCTTAATATTATTTGTATGTCTTTTTAAATATTAGGTGGAGCAGTTTTGCCTGCGGTTTGCTTTTTGCATCAGTCTTTTAAAAAAAAACTGTTTTTGTAAAAATTTTCTTTATTTTAGTATTGTTTCCCCCTTTTATCTTTATTTTTCAAGTCATGTTATTTAATCTGAATGCTTTAAAAGTTTGGAATATGATGACTTCAAATTATATATTGAAGCTAAATTTTTCCACCCACTTAATTCTTTAACTGCAATCCAAAGTTTGTAATTGGGAAAGTTTGTTTGTCATTCATGTCTAAATATTTTAAAATAAGGAAAGCAATTATTTCATTGACTATAGATTACTTAGAATCATGTTCCTTAATTCTTGAAAAATATCTCATTTTTTATCTTTTTGTTATTTTTTCTAATTTTATTTAACTTTAATATGTTCAGAAAGATATGATCTTAGAATATTAATTTCTAGTTCTTTTTTTTTTCTAATTCTACATCTTTAGTATATCAGTGATCTTTTTTTATTTGAGGAGGTTCCAGGGATTGAATCCTTGTCCTTGTATATGAGAAGCAGATGTTCAAACCATTGAGCTACACCCACTCCCAAGATCTTTTTTTTTTTAAAAGTACATATTATTCATGCATGATAATAATGTGTATATACAAGACTACTAGATTAAGTTCATACTAATTATGTTTTTATATTATATATGTCCTTTATTTTTCCCTTCTTAACTTGTGAATTTAAGCTTAAGCAAACTATATAAAACATTCATGGTTTTGTTTTATTCTTGGTTATTTTTTTTTTTTTTATTTTATCATTAAATAGTGACCTCCTTTAGACCTCATAAATCATTTTTGTTATAAAATCTATTTTGACACCATGGTTTTTGTCAGTTTGCAGTTTGCTGAGGATTTTGTGTCCATTAACATTTTTTTTACATCATTATGTCATAGAAGCAGGTTTCATTAAAAGAGCTAAGAGATGGATTTTTAAAAACCTAAACCAAAAATTTACATTTATTACATTTATTACAGATACTGATAATTTTATATTAATTTGTTATATCTTATTTCAAGTTTTCTAAATTCATGCTTTTTCTTTACTTCTATTTTAAAACTTTTCTATATTTTATTCATGTGAATGAATAAAACAATATTCACTAACTTTCAATGTAGTAAATATACAATCTTAAATTAAATTTTTAGGACCCAGTTTCTTTCTAACTCTTGATTGTATATTTTTCCAAATTTATTTATTTTCATGCTCCATGTGGTAGCTGTCAAAAGACTCAGCCCTACATTTTCCAACTTCCAGTCTAGCTTAAAAAAAAGTGTGCTACCTACTGCAATTCACTCCCTTGTTTATCTAAAATTCTCATTTCCTTTCATAAAATAAAGTGATATTTTTATTTGTCCCAGATGATCTAGTGAAGCATATTACAGTCAGTGGAAGTAGAAAGTGCCAAAGACCTGAGGTTCAAATGTCTCTTGAATGCCAAGTGACTAGAGCAGAGTAAAGAGTAGAGGTTGGGGGGGAAGACAGTGAGGTAATGGAAGTCTGGAACATGTAAAGCTTTGGGAACCATTTAATGACACTGGCTGTTATCCAGAATGAAATGGTAAGCTGCTGGAGAGATTTTAATAATACGATTAAAATATTCTTATAGTATCATTCTGGTTGCTCTCTTCAGTGCAGGACATTTGAAAGGTTAGGATCAAGGAGATCAGTTAGAAGGCTTTCGTTTCATTCTGGAAGATGAAGATGTTCTTAAATTCTTGATATAATCTGAAATTAAGTCTAATATGATTTGCTGACATATTGGATGTAGGATGCAGAAGAAAAAAAAAGAAAAAGAATTCAAGGGTGACTTTGGGTATTCTGAATGAATTGGAATTACCATTAACTGAGATGGGGAAGACTACACAAATAGGTATGGGGGAAAGATAGTTTGGATATGCCATGTGTTAGATAACAATTGGAAATACAAGTGAAGATACTGTGTAAGCAGCTGAATGTATAAGTCTGTAAAAGGGCCAAGTCTTTTTTTTGGAGATATAGTTTTGGAAGCCACTAGTATAAAGATGGTATTTTAAATCATATGACTGTATGAGATCCAAGGCCTGAGCCTTGAGTCCCTCCAATATTAAGAGTTTATGGACATTAAAAAGGAATATGAGAAAAGGCCTAGAAGGATTAACCAGTAAACTAAGAGAAAATAAGGAGAGTTTTCTTGTCCAAAAAGCTAAATAAAGAAAAAGTTTTGAATAAGATGAATAGCATCAACAATTACTGATGGGTCAAATAATTACTAACCATCTAAATAAACACTTTGGCAGTTACCAGATTTTCTGATTTTACCAGAGTAATTTCCACTGGTGGTTGTGTGTGAGATGGGAGAAAGGAAAGCCTGAATGGAATAAGTTCAAGAGAAAATGATAGAAAAGGAAATGAAATTAAGAACCAAAATAATTTGAGGAGATTAATTTCATAGAGGAACAGGTAAATGGAATATTAAATTAGAGAGAAAAGAAGTATCAAAAGGAACATTTTACTGAACACTGACTATGAGTTCCAGAGATTAAGGGTTTGTTTCGGCCTGGAGATAAAGTGAAAAAAAAAAAAAAAAGTATATGAAAATTTGACTCAACAGCTTTTGGGACTGTTGGGACTATGAGGCTACTTATAGTGACCAAAATAAACAGGGATAAAGGGAATAATATTTCAATTAGTCCTGATGGTCTAAAAAAAATAGCGGTAGCAAGACTTTCTGAGTTTTACCAGTATTGGGGTGAGGATTTTGCCAGAAGCATGCTGAGTCTCCATTCCCATCAGTTGTACTATGAAGTCTTCTGGAGGGGAGAGTTCGGTTTGAGCAAAGAGCAAAGTTTGCTCTGTGACACTCTCTTGACTTCTGCACTTGAAGGCAAAGAGGGTGGAGAATGATCACTTCTCCTAAGGTTCCTAAAGCATAACCTTTTATCCTACTGGGCATCGTATGAAGGCTGAAGATGGGTGGGTTGCATAGTAGTCCTTCTTAATTTCTGAGATAAAAATCATAAGGAAAAAAAAAATTACCAAATTCCCCAACCACATCCTCAGTTTTATATAAAGTAATAGTAAAATATTTTAATCTAGAATCTGTTTGAGGATTTTAAAAACTTAATAACAAATTGTTTGTACTTTGTATATCCTGAAAGACAGTAATATATTTATTGACTAAGTATACAGATTTAGGAGCCAGCCACAAGGCTTAATTCACATGATTAGTTTTTTTTTTTTTTTTTTTTTTACTACTACTTTTGAAAAAGTTACTTTAGCAAACTGTACCTAAATTTCCTTATCCACACCAGGAGTATATTAATAATGTTAGCCTTTTGAGGTTGCAATATTGAATAAGTTATTTAATACATATAATGTTTTCAGAACAGTTTACTGCCTAACAAATATTAAATGTTCAATAACCATTAACTATTGTTATTATCATGATAGGTCTCACCTCAATGTGTATTACCTGCCTTCTACCTCTGGATAATACATAATAATGGCATTGAGAAAGCAAATTTAATCTGCCCTTTTACTCATAGCTGCCTCTTTAAAATAGAAAAGTGTTCCATTTTCAATGCAGGAAGTACATTAAAAGAGAAGACTAAAAGCACACACACAAAAAAGGTAAAGTTTCTTCTAGGTTACAATCTATTTCCAATTTCGAGCTTCCCTACTACAGTTCAAACTAATCTCAGTTTAGAAAATCATTCTCCCTTCTATTTCAAATTGCAGGTAATAGGCAGAAAGGATTTTCTAACAAACCCATCTGCTTTCAAATGAGAAACTTAAGTCTAATATTATATATTTCTTATATGATGTCATTGAAACTGAGAGACTAAAGCATTACACCCTCAAATTCTGATTTTTTTCTAACAAATACCTTAATGTTCCCAGGCACATTTTGTTATTGTGTTAAAATATTCACTCCCTGTCCTTCTCTAGAAGGTTATCAATACTGTCCATTGCCTTATGGCTTGCCCATGCGTCTATGAATGATTACATTTCCCCTCACCATGGATGATCGCTCAGTTCTGAGACTTGCTTTAGCCAATGGGACTTGAGGAACTGCAATATATGACATAGTTATGAGTTATGGTATCTGTCAAAGGAATAGGAATTGCATGAATTGGCTCATTCTTTACCTCTTTCCTTTTGCCACAAAAATGGCCATGTTCTTCTTAGGGGTTGTTCCTTTGGTCTGTGTCCTGGAATAGAGAACAATCCATAGCAATTTGAGCTAAAAATGAGTTATAGTTTATCTTCAGCAATTCATTTTTAAGGTGAGCAGGAAGTAAATGTGGTTATTACACCACTTAGATTTTGGATCTGTTTGTTATGCAATAAAGGTGAAGGATTCATGGTATAACTTCTAAGATAAAAGACAGAACAGTTACTCTGCTATTACTATTGTATTTCCAACATTCCAGTCCAGGATTCATGCATCCTTACTTTTGTTCACTTTGTCTTGACTCAGCTCATTCTATATTTTAAGGATGGTTATTTTCAATATGTGCCATAGTTTTGAAATTTTGGATGTAAATAACAGAAAATTTAAACCAAAAGTTCTTTGAAAAAGGGTGGATGAAATGTTTTGGTACAACTAGTACACAATTCTTGGACTTCAAGAAAAAATTAAATCTAAGGTTCAAATAATTTCCACAGTACAAATCTTTCATCATCTCTAAGATTACTTCCCTTCTGGTTTGGATTGCCAAGATCCACATGTCATCATGGTGGCTGCCTATCTCTGTTGATTTCCATTTTCTGGAGTAAAATCACAAAAATAATAATTAACTTTTGAGCACATACAATGTACATGGCACTCTTCTAAGGTCTTTACATAAATTAACTCATTTCATTCTCAATACTTCTATTAAGTAGAAACTAATGTTATCCTTATTTTATAAATAAGGAAACAGATGCACAGGAAATTAACTAAGATGCCTCATAATAACCACTATATAAAAATATATTAGAAAATTCTATAATCCTTTTGCAAAAATGTTTGAACTAATATCTTACACAGCACTCTCAATGTCACAAATTAGGTCATAAAGCTATTTTTAACTGAATCTCATGTTAAATAAAAACCATTGTGCTGATTGTCCACTACCGAGTCATAGACTATGTTTAGTTGGGTGGAATTATCTCACCTAAAATGTGTAGCCAAAGTTATGAGGAGGGTGTTCCTGAGATAAAAGTAAGGACACTGTTTTTAGAAAAAGTGTTGATGCACGTGGGTGTTGAGAACTACCAAGCATCTGAGATTTATTACTTGCAAAGTAAGACGATAGCTTGCCAATGATTCAGGGATGCTGATAAAACATGAGATTCCTGGTTCAGATGCAAAAGACTGTATTACTCATGACATAATAAGCAACATAAGCTTCCTATTCCCATTAGTTTTTTTTCCAATCTCAAAGAATTGACATGGAGCAGTCTAGGTTGATGGTGGGCATTCAGACTTAAAATGAGTGTGACTTTTATATGGCTTATGAAACCCAAAACATTAGTTACTATGGAATATTTAACTCATTAGAAAATCAAAACAGAAAAGTCATATTTGATGAGTTGATAATTTAAGGTAATAATGATAATTGACTAGGTAAGTATCTGAAAGTATGCTATTATTATTAATATTCTTATAAATTTTTATTGAGGTACTTTTCAAATAGAAAACTTTCTTAAAAACTTTTAGGGTCTGGTTTTAGGCATAATAAAAATAATTTTTAGATTCATTTGGAAGAAAGATATTTTATCAAATTTGGTACAGACAACTCTTTTATTAGTATTAAAATTAAAATCTAGGAAAAAAGAAGATAAGTAGTTGTACTTTTTGATGTGTGAAGGCCAATTTCTGAATTTAAAATAAGTTGCTTAAATAGAAGGAAAAGAATATTTTTGTTATGGTGTCAAGTCATAGATCTTCTTTTCCATTATTTTCCATCTTACTCTTGTCTTCTCTCTTCAATATTGTAGTATCTTACAAAGATGCTTTTTATTATTTGTGAGCCTATTAAACTCAATGAAGTATGCCACTGTACATGGTTTGACTAATAGGTAAAATGACTTGTACAACTTAAATAAACAATCGATACAAGTAGAACAATAGAATTCATGTTTGCTTAGAAGAAGCAAGTATGGCTGATTACTTGAGTAATAGGTACAGTCTTAGGCAAAGACTCAGGGATCAAGAAATATATAGTTTTGTTTTACATTTTGTAATTTCATTACTATTTAAAGTTCTCATTTCACTGGATTATTGAAAACTTAATTCATTTAGAATAAATATATTCTATTTTTTTAAGTCTCTTTTTAGGTCCCAATGTTACCTTGGTCATCTTGGCATTGCTGCTTTATTCCGATAGCATTTCCATGCCCCTCTGGAGGACATGGTGTTTATTGGGATACACTCAGGAGAGGACAAAATCAGGAAACTGCTATCTCTCTAAGGCCACCTGTTGATACATCATTTCTGCCCACTTACTCAATTTACTTTTCTCTGGGGTCATCCTTTTTCATCAATGATCTAGACAGGTTGGAGAGAGGTTGGTAAGTGCACAAGAAGTCTTAGCTCTTACTAATCATTTACCCTTCCAAATATTTATTCAAAATTCTTTTTTGTTTTTCCAAAATAAACTAACCTTCTGAAGAGAAAAATCCAAGCTGAAATTTGTTTTTCCTTTCTACTGTCACAAACCGTCACTGAGATAAGAAGTTCAGAATAGCTTAATTAAGTGATAAAGGAAATAATCAAAGAATAAAAGTAATATTGGATTAAAAATAACTGTTAATATTTCAAAATTAACAAATTAAAGAACAAACAAAGAAAACTATGTGGAGATGGCCTGCCAGAGAAAATTACCCACATTCTATTTTAGGTCAAGGAATATCTAGGAAAAAAATTTGGGATTCACTGAATGCACCTTCTTCTATGGTGATTTGGGGTACACACTACGAAGTAAACTGTTTGGAATCATAACACATTCTGTCCATTAGAAAGTTAGTTATAAGATTAACTTCACAAAATTTTTAAAAATTCTAAAAATTCTATATGTACAAATAAGTGGATGTTTCCATCATATATTAAAGGAAAACAAAACAAATAATGAAAAACATTATAAAAAGGTTGAATTTTTTAATGTTGGTGAAGTGGACTAAAGAGCATTTATTGTATATAAAACTCTTAAATTACTTTTTAGAAAGCATTGACAATATGATTTTTAAAACTTTTATTAACAATGTTGTATTAAAAAAATGAGTGACCAGATCAAATTCAATAGGAACATTTTCCTCAATAATCAATTTGGAAATATTATCATTCCTTAAGTGACATATTTGTAAATATTTAATAAATATAAGAAATTTTTGTACCTGTGGAAATCCCTAATCCCTCCTTGTCAGATGTATAAGCACTTTAGCATTTCTTAGAGCACTCATAGTTTCCTAGGGCTGTCCTAACAAAGGACCATACAAAGTACCATAACCTGGATTGCTTAAAACAACAGAAATGTATTTGTCTCATAGTTTTAGGGCCTACAAGTCTGAAATCAGACAGATGGTCAGCAGGGCCATCCTTCACCTGAAACCTTTAGGGGAGAATCTTTCCCTGTCTCTTCCAGATTTTAGTGTTTCCTTGTAGTCGCTGGTGTTCCTTGGTTTTTGGATGCATCTGTCTTCACATACCTACTGCCTGTGGTATCTGCATCTCCTCTTCCCTTCTTATAAGGGCACCAATCATCTGGGATTAGGTTTCACTCTAATCCAGTTTAGCCTCATTTTAATTTTTCAAAGACTATTTCCAAACAAGGTCACAATCACAGAACTGTGGTTTAGAACTGGAACATATGTTATTAGGAGACACAATTCAATAACACTTATACTGCCTTAGGATTGTGGATTCTGTTCTTGTCAAAATTTTCCCAAGTTATTTCTCCTTTCACTTCTTCAAGTTTTTGATTAAATTTTATTTTACAGAAGGGGCTTTCCTGGAAACCCTATATAAAATAACACCATTCTACACCCTTGTCATTGTCTAGTGCTCTTTGTTATTTTTCTTCATAACGTTTATTTCACATGACATATTACCTACTTGAAATGCAAGACCATGAGGCCTGGGTCCTTATTTTGTTCACCATTTAATTCTCTGTGAGAACTGTGCTTAGCATTTAGTAGGCATTCAAATATTTCTGGAATGTGCAATAATATGAGTAGAAATCATCAAACTATTGAATAGCATCATACATTAATGTTTTCTTCGTTACAAATAATTTTATATTATACAAAAGCTGTTCTGATAATAGTCTTGGATATTTTTATTCATATCAGAGCATGCTTCTTAAACTTTCATTACTATGTGACTGTGTGTCAGGGGAATTGTGAAGCATACATTTTAAGTTTAGGAAAAACATTTAGGTAGATTATTTTTGATAATCTTAATACCTTTAATATTGAAATCATGTTTATAATAAGTGCATGACAATTTCATAATACTTTACTTATTTTGTGAATGTTTAAGATGGCTGCCATTAATACAATGATATATACACATACATTTTTAAAATTTATGATTTACAACAATTCTATTAGTTTAGTAACATTATTGTTCCCAGTTTCTCCTATTGGAAAACTATGACACACAATGGGTGTGTCAGTCAGCCAAAATGGATGCTGATACAAAGTACCAGAAATCTATTGCCTTTTATAAAGGGTATTTATTTGAGGTAGAAGATTACAGTCATAAGGCCTTAGAGAGTCCAACTCAAGGTTACTTCCTTACCAAACATTGCTTCCATGTGTTGAAGAAAGATGGTGGGTGACATCTGGAAGGATTCAGCCTTCCTCTTTCCTCTTAAGGCTCCATGGTCCCAGCTTCTTCTGATCTCAGCTCTAGGCTGGCATAAGGCTTGTCTCTCTTCCCAGGGCTCATTTCTTTCCAGGCTCAGCTGCTCTGTTCTCTTCACAAGGTCAGCTGTGACCTTGATAAGGTCACATCTTTCTTCCCAGGACCACAGGATCCTCTGTGCATCTTCTCTGTGTGTCTACATCTGTGTAAGAGTCTGTTTTATCATCCCAAAGGGGTTGGGACTCAATGCTGAGTCACACTCTAATGAACTTATTGGATCGAAGCCCTAATCTTAACATAATTTAAACAGACCTCTCAGCTGAATTTAATACATTCAAAGGGTATCGCGCCCAGAGAAACAGACTAGTTTATAAACATAATCAATTATCTTTTTTTTTGGAAATTCATAAATAATATCAGACTGCTACAATGGGTTTCCAAGTGCAAGTAAGAGAGTACAGATTTGAAATTTGAAAATGGGATGTGCTTAAAATGGCATTTAGCACTTAGACACTTGGTTATTTGCAAATCCAATAAGGTATAAAGAAATGTAACATCTCTATATTGATAATTTATTCTATGAGAAATGCAAATATTCACACTTTCTTTCTAACATTCCTATGAGGAACTATTATTATCTACATTGTGCTTATGAGAAACTGAATATCATAAAAGTAAATAATTTTCAAAGTCCGAGAGTTTAGTGACATCAGAGAATTAATAAAATTTATCTTATGATCATTTCTAGATGGGAAACTCAAAATAATAGCTGGTGTTTTAGTCTCCTAGGCTGCTCAAGCAAATATTATGATATAGGTCAACTTAAACAATGTAAATTTATTATCTTACAATTTTGAGTCTAAAAGAAAGTCCCAATCAAGGCATCAAAGCAGTGCTTCCTCCCTGAAGACTGGTGTTCTGGACTGTCTACTGGCAATCCTTGGCTCCTCTGTCACATGATAAGGCACATGGCAGCATCTCCTGTTTTTTTCCTTCTCTTCTGGGTTCTGCCAAATCTCAGCTTCTTGCATCCCAGGCTTTGTCTCTCTCTCTCTTTCTGTATTCATTCTGTTTTTATAGGTCTCCAGTTATAGGATTAGGATCCATCCTGATTGGGCTTGGCCACACACTTCTTAACTAAAGTAACCTCATCAAAAGACCCTACTTAAAATGGGTTCACACCTTCAGGAATGGGTTAGGTTTAATAACATGTTTTCTGGTGTACATACAGCTTCAGACAACCACAGCTGGGGTGAAAATTTAAGTTAGTGGAATATTAATTTTCTTCCTCTTTTGTGTAAATTTTGTTACAATTTTTTAAACCAAATGCAAGTTTTCTATATTTTCCTAATATTCTTCTCTTCCATATATTGCTGCCTAGGAATATGGATAGTCTTCATAGACCTACCAGTCCAGTCATCCAAATCATTTTATTAGAAACAGTCTAGGAAGAAAAGAATATCTCTCAAAAGGTGGGAAACATTCTTTTCTCATTAGGAATGTCAAGCTTTTTTTTTTTTTTTATCATAACAGATAAGCAATAGTTAATTGATATTTTTTAAGAAAAAAACTTATTTAAGATCCAAGGACTATATTTATGCAGGGTCCAGAAAGAAAACAGCTTTCAGTATGTTTCCCTATGTCCAGTAAAACAGCTTTTTAGTGTTTCTCTTATATTAATCCTTGAAACTCAGTCTGGCACTGCATACTTTTACAACAAAAGCGGAGTCTTTCAGTAATACCTTTCTATATGCAATTATTCTGAACAATTGGTGGAGGCCATTGACAAAAGCCAACAAGTGGATGCAAACAATTTTAATTATGTGATGTCCAGGGATTTTAAGCTGCTATATTGGCCACATTTGTCTTATTAGGATTCATTAAATTTACAGCTGAGAAAGAACCAAATGGGACTTTTGCAAATAAACACTATGACATCTGAAAAAAATCACAGGTGATACTAATAGTATATTTGATACTGAAGAATAGTGAATTAGTGAACTTGAATCAAATCTATAAAAATTTTCCAAATTGAAAATAAAGAATAAAAATAAATAAAAAATATAAAGCCTCTGTGATATATGATATCAATACCAATTTTAGTCCCATAATCAGTGTAGAAAGAGAATGCTGCAGAATTGTGTTTGAAAAAATGATAGCTGAATACTTTCCAAATTCAGTGAAAACATATTAGCCTGTAGATACAAAAGGAAAACTTCAACTAAAAATATAAAAATCAAACTTTTGAAAATTAAAGGTAAAGTAAAAAGATAAAGTGAATTTAAATACTGCCAGAAAACATGACACTTTATATAGGTGGTACCAATGACACAAATATTTCCTGACTTCTCATCAGGAAATATTTTGAGATCATAAAAGTTTGAAACTGAATCTTTAATAAGTAAAAGGATAAAAATATAAAGGAACAAAAACCCCACATACATTCTTTACTTTTTTTTTTGTTAAAAAAAGGCTGTTTTTAAAAGAAAAAATAACAACATTTCACCATGTGGTTTATAATATATAGAGAAGTAAAATATATATCAACAAGCAAAAGGATGTGAGAGTGTATTAATTCATACAGCCATATGGTTCTTACATTTTAAAATGAAGTGCTGTTATACTAATCCTAAACAGATTTTGACAAATGAAGAATAAAAAAGATATACTATGAGAACAGAAAGCATTAAAAAAGAGAGCATGGTATTTTAATAGCAGGACTAGACAAAAAATTTTTTCAGAGTACAGAATATCTAAACAACATTTCCAATCAATTAGTTTTAAAGTTGTAAGCTTTATATAAAACAATTAGAGAATTCTTAGTTTTTTAGATTTCACATAGATCATTCACAACTTATATCACATGCTTGGCTATAAAATGTCTCAATACTTTAAAAAAATTTTAAATTTTACAGGATGCACTTTCTGATCACATTAGAATAAGAGAAAATAGGATATTAGTAACTCCCAAAATATATGTAAATTAAATACACCTATTAAGAAACATGAGTCAAAATAAATTACAAAAACAATTAAAAATATATGTTTAAATGATTGTGAAAATATGACAAAATGTGCAGGTGCAGCTAAAGCAGTGCTAAGAGGGTAATTTATAGCTTTAAATGTATATATTATACAAGAAAACATGACTCAAAATTTTCACCTAAATAAGGTATAAAACCAGAGGAACTTAAAGTCCGAAGTGGAAGGAAGAAATTAATAAAGATAAAAACTATAATCAATGAAATAGACAATCATTATGATTTTGTTTAATTCATTAGTTGATTATTTGTAGATTTAGAAAATATAAAAATAGCAAAACTGATCAAAAAAAGTTAGATAACAAGAAAATGAGAGCATACATGCACAAGAGTAAATTACTAATATCTGCAATGAAAGAGATGCTTTTGCAAGGTCTTTACAGACCTTAAAAATATAATAAAAAGTGTAAATATTATTTCTTACAAAATATTATGAAATATTTTCTTCTAGTGAACTAGAAAATTTAGATGAAATCAGCAAATTTCTTTAGAGATACAACTTAGTAAATTAACATAAAAAGGAACAATATATAAACAAACCTATCATGAATGAAAATTGAATTGGCTTTTAAAAATCTTCTCAAAATGAAAACGCTAGGCACACTGGTAAAGTCTGTGAAAAATTAAAGGGTGGAATGTTAAGAACATAGTCTGATGATATTCTCTCATAATCTATAACAAATATTCCACCACAGTGTGGTGTATTGGTGAAGGGCTGTTGTATGGGAGTTCTACATATGTGCATGATTTTTTGTAAGTTTACAGCCTCTGTAATAAATATATATGTATATATATAAATAATAGGATGGTTTGGGGAAAAATACACCAAATGTAAGATATAGATATGATGATGCTCTTGCATAGATTGTAACAATTGTTTCACAACAATGCAAGGTGTTGGTGGAGGGGTGACATAGGGGACCCCTGTATGATGTTATGCATGTTTATTTTGTAAGTTCACAACTTTTACTATACACTTATTGCTTATGTATGTTCATGTATGAATGATATACTTCAATAAAACAATAAAAATAAACTAAAAAAATGTACACAGCACTTTCTGAAAATAGAGGGAGGAAGAACAATTCCCATATCATTTTTTATCTCAGCACAACCTTGACCTCAAAATCAGGGAATATTAAGGAAATAAAATTATAGGGTAGTGGATGTGGCTCAAGCAGTTGAGCGCCCACCTCCCACATGGATGGCCACAGGTTTGGTTCCCAGTACTTTCTAAGGAAAACTACAAAGATCAGACAACAAGCAAAGACAATGAGCAGACAATGAGCAGACAACAAGCAAAGACAATGAGCAAAAATGATCAAAACCTTAAACCAAAACCAAAATGAGCAGACAACAAGCAAAACAATGAGCAAAGAATGAGAAAAAACAAAACAAACGAGCAATAACAATGAGAAAAACAATGAGCAAATAATGAGAGAACAATGAGCAAAGAGAGTAGAGAGACAACACAGGGGAGCCAATGTGCTCAGTGGTTGAGTGCCAGCCTCCTGCATACAATGTCCTGATTCAATCCCCAGTTCTGATACCTCAGAAAAAAAAAAAAAACCTAAAATAAGTTAAACTAAACTAAATAAATTAATGAAATAAAAGTCTCAAATTGCTAGTAAATCTAAAAACAAAAGTTTTTAACAAAATATCATCAAATATTATCCAGTTCTATACTGAAGTTATACCATGATTTTGTGGATTTTAAATCAGGTCATAAGTTTTACTAAAGATTTGAAAATCAATGACTATAATCAAAATTTACAGAACAAATACATATATCATCATCTGAATATGTTCAAGAAGACCATATGGCAAAATTCAATAACATTTTGATTAAAAGTAGAGATAGAAAGAAACATCTTCAATCTAAAAAAGAACCCCAAAATATACATATATATATATATATAACATTAAAATATTTAAATATTCTCATAATATGAGAAACAACAGCACATGGTTTGTTCTCACAGCATTTTAAACATTACAGTGGATAATCTAGCTAGGATGGTTAGGCAAGAAAAGGAAAATAAATAAAGTTATTAAGTTTTGGGAGAAAGAAACACTTCATTTGTTTACAGATGGCATGATTGTGTTTGCAGAACCCTTGAATAACATGGAATACATGTTACAGCACTGAAATGGAAAATAGTTTTCATAACTTTAATGTCTGAAATTTAAATATGGGACCTTAGTTTACCTTTTCCTTAAAAGGTCTAATAGTCAAATAAATTTATGATCCTGAGTGAAAATAAACTGTTTTATGGTATATGTGAAAATTTTGGAAATTGTGAATCTCTAAAATTGGTATAAATAAGTAAACAAAGAGATTGTGAGTAAAATTCAAGGTAGTTCTTATGAAAGGCTCCTGAAGTAAAAAAACTTCTATGTGGAATATCAGTTTACATCAGTGGTTCTCTACCAAGGGAGATTTTGCTTGCATGGGAGCCTTTTTGGTTGTCACAATTTGGAGGGTAGGTGTTTCTATAGCAGAGATGCTACTATACAACCTAAATGCCTATAGCCACCCCCCACAAAAAAATTATCCAGTCAAAAATACAGTAATGCAATGGTTGAGAAGCCCTGGTTCAAAGTATTCCTGACCAAACTTTATCATATCAATGATGAGATTTAATTTTAACAACTCTACTGAGGAATATTTACATATTATGCAATTCCCTCATTTTACAGGTATATTTATGACTTTTAGTAAAGTTATTGAGGTGTGAAAATATAAAAGCAATTGAGGTTTAGAACAGAAATTTCTAAATTCTAATTTCAGACTCCCTGCCACAAACAATTTGGACTTTTGTTCTGCATTTTCCATTATTCCAATAAACCTTATACTAACAAATATTTTGCACATATATATATATATATATATATATATATATTTCCCTTTTATTTAGTTGGATTTCTTTGATTCTTTATTTGTTGCTTCTTTACTCATTACCATTCATCATTATCCATTGCATTGGCAGGTAACTATCCTTCAGCATGTCGCTACAATACTGCAATAAGAATCATTTAAGAGTCCAGATTTTCGGGCCCACACAGCACATCTCCTGAATAAAGATTTCAGCATTTCATTTTTACCAAGCATGCCAAACAATTCTTAACATAAAAATTTCTGAAAAACGGATGTAAAGATAAGAAAGATGATGTTTTAATTTTCTTGTGCTTAAGCAAATGCCATGGAATGGGTTGGCTTAAACAAAGGGAATTTGTTGGCTCAGGGTGTTGGGGTTCAGAGTATTCCAAAATCATCAAAGTGACACTTTCTCCCAGCAGACTGTGGTGTTCTTGGACTGGCTGCCAGCAATCCTTGGGCCATTGCTCCTCTGTCACATATGGTGGCTTCTCCCTTCTCTCCCAGGTTCTTTTGACCCTTAGCTTCTGGCTGTTTTCACTGTGGCTTTCTATCTGAATTTCATCCTGCTTATTAAAGGGCCCAGCAATAGAATTAAGACCCATCCTGGCACTGATTCACTGTTAGTGGGAATGTAGACTGGTACAATCACTGCAGAAGACTGTTTGGTGGTTCCTAAGGAAGTTAAACATAGATTTGTCATGTGGCCCAGCAATACCACTACTAGGTAAAAACCCAGAAGAATTCACAGCAGGAACATGAACAGACATCTGCTTATCAATGTTTGTAGCAGCATTATTCATAATTGCCAAAAGATGGAAACAACCCGAGTGTCCATCAACTGATGAATGGATAAAAAAATCATGGTGTATATACAATGGAATGTTATTCATCTGTAAGAAGAAATGAAGTTGTGAAGCATATGATGACATAGATAAACTTGGAGGAATCATGTTGAGTGAAGCAAACTAAACACAAAAGGATAAATATTTTATGATTTTGTTATTATGAACAAACTCATGGAGCTAATAGCTAGAGTATAGGTTACCAGAAGATAGAATGAGGAAAGATAATGGAAAACTGAGGCTTAGTCTGTGCTAAATATGCATAAAGGTTGTTTGTAGATGTTTGGAAACGGATAGAAATGTTTAAAGCACATTATAGTGTTTATAATCAGAAGCACTAATATTTAGGTATTATAATGATTGAAAGGGAAAGTCTAAGGTGACATATATCAATTGAAGGAAAGCTAAAAAATTAAAATGGGAACTGTACAGCATAGCAAAGCCTTTTGTGGAAAGAGTGTGATTAATATTATATATGTAAAAAGATTTTTCTCTGAAACAGAACAAATGTATGTTAATGTTACAGGTAGTTAATAATAGGGTGATACTTGGGTAAAAATACAACCAAAGCAAACTATCTACTGTAGGGTTTAGCAATATATTAATATTCTTTCATCAATGATAAAGAGGAAGTATGCTACTTTAAAGAAACAAGATGCAATGTATTACATATTATTATACTCCATCAATACAAAATGTAAATATAAATTTATAGCCATGGAAATAGATTAGCAGTTATGTATGGCAGGGGAAGGATAACGTGACTGGGAAATGACTACTAAGTGATAGGGTTTATGTTTCTTTTTGAACAATGATAATTCTCTAAAAATAATTGCAGTGATGAATTCAAAATTCTTTCATTATAACAAATGCCATTGATTCTACACTTTAGATGGATTGTATGGTTTGTGAATACATTTCAATAAAATTGATTTATAAAACAGTCCCACATCTTAATTGAGTTGGACCACACCTTAACTGAAGTAACCTCATCAAAAAGCCTTATTTACAATTGATTCACACCCTCAGAAATGGATGAAGTTTAAGAACATGTTTTTCTGGGGTACATATCTCCAAACCACCAAAGATGACAAGTTTCTTGACCACAAATATAGGGTAGTAAAGGAAATATAAAAATACATAGAATCTTCACAATTTAAATCAAGACCACATGTCGATTCTAAACAGGTAGATAAAATAGAATAGAATTAACAGTGATGTGCCTTAATTTATGAAACGTTTCTATATATCTTCTCTAATCTTTAGTCCAGAACTTGTTACTTTCCTGTGAGAATATATTTGACCATGTCTTCTAAGACAAAACATCACTGAAATTAGTAATGCTCTAAGAAATCAGATGCCAGTTAACAGTTTTGTAGCTAAGAGAAGGTTTGTTTATTTTATGTATTACTGGTCAAACTATGCTATCAGGTGATTCTGTTCTCTTAAGCAAACTTTGTAAATTCTGTGCATTTTATCTCAAGGAAAATATTGTATTATATTTTGTCAATATTTAAAACTGGATTATGAGTATTGCTCTTTTCATTTCCTTGTATAAATAGGTGAGAGATGTATTACAAATTTGTTGTATAATAAAACAGCCACTCTTATAACCAATTCTTACTCATTTAATGCAGGATAGAAATTTCCATTGACATACTTTAAATGTTTAATATTTTGCATTCCAAATGTTGCTAATAGATTAATACTTAGCACAAATAACAGGTATTGGTGGATTGCTATAAAAGTAGTAGGATAATTTTGCCAGATGATAACTTTGTGGATTTATCTTTTCTCTTGACATGCAAATATGTCTCTTTTTCACATTCAGCATTCTGAGGATTATTAGTGGCTAACCATTAATGCTACCTGCTATTAGTGATATTGTTTTTATTTGCAAATATGTAGAATTTTCTAAAATTGTGATGCTGTTCATATCAGCTTACAAAGTCAAAAGTGAGGTCTCAATTACTGCACAGTTGTGTTTGAGGCTAGTTAGAAGAGTATAGTATGGTTTAAATTGTTTCTATTTTGAAATATATTTAATATATTAATTTAAAAAAATGCTAAAAAATTTAAATGCAGTGAAGGTCCCTTTCATGAGAAGTCGGCTGAAATAAGCAGTAAAAATAGTTATATCTATGACAAAATAAGAGAAATTTTAATAATACTTATACTTAGTACATTAAAGTTGACAAAGTCTTAACACATTCATGATTTTATTTAATACATTTTGGATAATAAATCTAGGTGAATAGGAATTATGTGATGAAAGTCAACAGTGTGAGTTTTTTCTGTAATTGGCATTAATGTTTACTTGATATTACCTTAAAACTACTAGACCAGATGTTAAAGTCAGTGTACAGAGTAAGAACAAAATAAGAGCTAGGAGACTCTTTTCCTGAAATTTTTACCATGTTAATTAAGAAACATAGAACTCACCAATTATTGTGTTTTTTCTACCTGGGCTGTAGTAACTGGGAAGTTCTTTACTTGTGGACAACTATGGTAACCTAGACTACCCAGGATGAAAACCATGGAGTCCTCATTAGGGGCAGAACCTGGCATTGTTAGTTCAGTGCCCTTCAAAGTGTGTCCACAGTAAACAGAGCTTCAAACAGCCAGGCTCCTGAGGGCTCTAGAGACAGCCAGAAATTATAAGCGGGGCAGACAGCTCAGGAAGTCGGCACCCTGTCATTGGGCCCTTCTCTGGAATGTATGCTCCCCAGTGTAACAGACTTAGACTCACTTATAGTTTATCTGCACATGGCTCTTCTGCTCCTTTTATTTAAACCTATAATTAGCACTACACTTGTTAAATATAGTCCCAGAGACTTAAATCTTCAGTCTGTTCATGTGCCAGTTGAGCCTTGAATTTCTGCAGAGTTGCAACACCCACTCTCCAGTGCACTGGACTCAGCCAGGACAACTAACAAGGAGATAATGGTGGGCAATGCCCCTCCCAAGGAACAGACAGTGTCTACAACTGCAAGCAAGACTTTTCCATCCATCTGCCCCTGGGACCTAAGCCCCCTCTCAATTAGAAACAAAGTAGGTATCACCATCCCAAAATCCTTAAAATTGGAGAATGAACAATGGACTAAAGTAGACTTATTATTGTTCTGTTATAGACATTATTATTCCAGCAATGGAAGAACTTGTATCATTGATATAAAGGCAGTAGCCACCAGAGGTTCTGAGGGGAGGAAAAAGGAAGGATAAGTATAATATGGGGACATTTTAGGGACATTGGAATTTTTCTGCATGACATTGCAATGACAGATACAGGTCATTATTTTTTATCATAACCTACAAAACTGTGTGGGATAGAGTGTAAACTATATCCACGGTTAATAACAATGCTTCAATGTGTGTTCATTAATTGTAACAAATGTACCACAATAATGAAGGATGTTGTTAATGTGGGAAAGTACAGCAGGGAAGGGGGTGTGGCATATAAGAATCCCCTATAATTTTTATGTCACATTTATATAATCTAAAGCTTCTTTAAAAATAAAAGTTAAAAAAAACAAACAAACAAACAAACAAACAAAAAAACACTTGTCCAGCCAGTACATAGGTGAATATTATTTGGAATTCCTGATTTGGGGAACCCACACAAAACTTTCTGGTTAATAACCTCTGGTGTGCACTTTTATCAAGCACTCAAAACTATTCTTTTGAACACATAAGAGCAGTACTTGGCTTTCTGGATTAAATCCTGTTGTACAGAGAACTGAGTACAATCTTCCAGTGGATTAAGATAATAATAAATAGAATTAAGATGACATGTGGTATGTGACTGTGACTTGATTTCTTTGAAGACAAAAAAAAGAAATTTTGCTCCTGTCCTTGGAGTTGGAAGAGTGACTATAAACAACATGTTTTGGGTCACTTAAGGAAGGTATTGAAATCCAATAATGCAAGTGTATATCTCACCAAATTTAGAGAGCTATACAGAACACGATCTTAATAAATGACTACATCCTTTATCTGATTACCCATATGCAAGTAAACAGGTTCTTTTGGAGGAAACACAGGTTTATGATATATAGAAAACTATGCAGTGATTGCCTATTATAACAACTAGAGTCAAAAAACAAATCACAAAGAAGGGAAATGCCTAGGGAATATGTTTAGTTTTATAAAATGTAACCGGCAAAAAAAAAAAGAGTTTAAATGAGATTGCTTTTGTAAGCAGTTCGGCCTGGTTAAAAAGATAACTTAACTTTGGGAAGCAGCTGTGGCTCAATCAGTAGGGCTCCCGTTTACCATATGGGAGGCCCCAGGTTCGGTTCCCGGGGCCTCCTGGTGAAGGCAAGCCCGCCCGCACGGCGTGGTTAGCTGACCCAGCGAGCACAAGCAGCAAGGGGGGGGATAAGTGAATAAATAAATAAAATCTTTAAAAAAAAAAAAAAAAAAAGATGATAACTTAGACAAGATAAGATTGGTTTGCTTGATATTTTATATAATTTACTATGAAGAAATATAACATATATAATATGATTTTTCCTTAGTATTGTAATGAAATAACAACACAATATATAGCGGGAATAAATGTGATAATAAAGACGATGGAAATATTACAAATTAATTCCTTTCATATTAAGATAAATGCTTTAGAAAAATATATGTAAAGTGGCAGAACTTTTTGAGAGGGACGTATTGTTAAGAGGTGAGTCTCTGGAGGGGAAATGGAAGACAAAAAAGCAAGATACAATATAAAAATTAACTTAATACATTTAAAAGAAATTGAAGAGAATGTTCAGAATTTGATGAGAGAGAGTTAGATCTTAAAAGGGGAAATACTAATGAAAAAATAGAGAGAAAACAGGCATACCTGTAGGGGTTTTTCACAGGATAAATCTGACAAGTGGTGTGAAGTTCTGTAAAAAAATATATATATACACACACACACACACTACCTTTGTCCCTACACCTCACGTTGATGGCATTTTAATTTGAAAAACTTCAGTCAAATAGTATGACCTTGGAGGAAAGTTAATGAAACTATTGGGGATAAAGGCATGAGTCAGAATAAGAGGTGAGATTATGCAAAGAATAATTTGAGATATGTATAAAAGGGTAATTGTATTCAGCTTACTCTAGGGTTTTGCATACACGCAGATATGGCACTTCTGTTGACTGACACTTGTCACACATGAAATTGTCTAGATTTAAAGTACTCTTACTTTTTCAGCAAATTTTTCACAGTTCCCCTAGACATCAACAAATATGTAACACTTCTGTTTATTGCACAGTTAGGTTCACACAAACTTTATAATTTGTATAGTCTTTGACCCATGTCAACACTGTTTCTCTCAAAAAATTAAAATATCTTGAGGCACCCTAGTGAGTTTTCTGAGATACCCCAGGGCATCTCAGTGCACAGTTTGAGAACCATATGTGAGGTTATTTAATTAGATAGTCACACATCCACATTGTCTTGCCTGTTCTACTTATTGGCATTGATGCTTTAAACAAAATTGTAACTTGATCAGGGATTGCAATAATTCATTTTCATTACATTATTTATATTATTTACATAATAATTATACTATATATTGTATGAAATTTATATTCTAATATACCAAATTATACATTATATCAAATAATATGTTAAAGATATCAAATATATTTATATACAATATATATTAATTCATGTATAAATTACATATATATATAGAGAGAGAAAAGGAAATAAGTAAAATATATCGTATATTAGAAATTGATAACTGCTATAGAGTTTAGTATACAAAGAAAAATTAGGATGCTTTTAATGGGTCCTAGGACAAGAGGCTGGAAGAAGTAAGTAGAACGGAGAACACTTCCTTTATCTGAAGCACCACAGAGAAGAGTTTGATATGGAAGCTAAAACTAAACTGAAATATGCAATTTCCTCAATGACAGGATCTGATGTCCCAACTTCAAAGGGCAAAGAAGAGTTTGACTGGCTAAAGCTTTAAAAATGTTGTGTGATACTGAGCTAAACTGGTGACTTTAACTGAAAGAGCAGAAACAAGCTTAAGGAGCAGCAAATATGTGTGAATTGTTAATCAAAGAAACTTTTAGTTACTGCATCTCTTAACAGCACTTTGGAAGCATCTGGATGAGAGAAAACAAAAATAGAGCTGTAACTTACAAATGCTGTCTTAATTACACATCATAAGGATCAGTGAGATTGATGTTATTAGACACACTTTATTAGTGAGGGAACTAGAGATCCAATAGGTAAAAAAATTTCACCAATTTCACAGGGCTCTTTCTGTTACAGAATGAAAAAGGAAGTAGTTTATTCTATATAAGATGCTATTAAATATTCAAAAGATGCACTACTGTATCTGACTTCCTTTTTCCATCATTTATTTTTAAAAATAAAACTGATATAGAAAACTGCATTGAGTTTTACATTTTGGTTTGATCACATTTATCAATCTTTCTGGTAAAGGTTTTGCTTTCAGTGAATTGTCTAAGAAATTCTTTCTAACAGAGGTACATTATATTTCTGTTAACAGTTTTAAAGTTTTGTTTTTCAAATATATTATTGCAATGCAGTTCAAATTAATAAATGATATGCAACAGTGATTTATATTGTCCCAAGAGTAGTGTCATTGTCCCATTATCATTGAACATGAATATTTTTCTTCCTCCAAAGGAAGTAACTACTGAATCTTACAGAAAGTACACATTTGTGCTTGGGTCTATTTCCAGACATTATATGTACTTAAATATAAAAAAGAAGGATTGAGTACATATTCACAAAATTATTGACAGAAAGAGTCTTTGATAAGGAAGGAATAATAGTTTGGGAGATTCACATAAAATAGCATACGTTTCTTCTGTGGAGATTTTTCATTATTTGAAAGAAAAGATGAAACCACAATAGTTAATACTGGAAAGTATTTCACAGTTGTTTGATGCATTACTCTCTAGACATTTCTGTTATTTATTTTTTCAGTGCAAAAGACATTGTAATAAGTGCTTACTATTCATTTTTCCTTAGTGTCATAATGGGAAAATTACTTAGCTATTTATTATTAGAAGGTTGTAGACAATAACTATTGCATTACTAGATTGAACAGTGCAGTGATTTGTATTAAATACATCCCTGGAAATGGCTTCCCACTGCCATCAAGTGCTTTTGTTAACTTATGATCCATGCTTCATCTTATTATTAGGAGTGACCTTAATAAGTAGGCAGAAACTAGGGACCATCTATATGGTACTATTTTATGGGCACCAGGAAGACCAACTACCAAAATTTATATCTTGAAAGCTGTTATGGTCTCTGAACTCAATTATTAGAGATTTATGTCTTTGTTTCTCAAACCCATTTTAGTCTTCTGAAACAGTATTACAATGCAAATAGCCCTCATTGTAAACTCTGAAAAGATAGCATTTACCTCATAGTTGTAATAGGTTAGCAACAAGATGAAAGTAAAAGGACTAACATTGAAAAGAAAGAATAGAAGATGTAAAAAACAAACTTCTTGAATATTAATCTATTATAAAAAATAATGTTTCTTTTGTTTTCACATAGTCTTTTACCTCTTATTAAACAAACAAATAACTAAGTACTAATAAACAGGATGAGATTTCTATCATAATATTTTTTCTGGAAAGTGGTTTATTTTTGAGTTTATTTATATTACATGACACATAAAGTATGCTATTTTGAGCAAACATTTAAAAATATATGAGATATAAAGTTATTTAATAAAATCATTTCAAATATTTCTTTGGAAACTTTTGCAGTCAGAAGGTAAATTCTTTAATTGTTCTTTCATTATTTCAAAGTACTAAATAAAATGTATTCTGGGGACTTGTTCTTTGTTACATAGAAACTTCATTTTTTTCTTGTAGATACGGTATAAATTTTCATATCTAAAAACTGATGTTCACACGGACCTATTATTTTTTTAGAAAACGTTTAGAAACCCAAGGACATTATTATTTTATAGATAATTAATGGATATAGATACTGTTTCTGGCCACCACATTTTCTGGGCAGGAAATATAACCTAAAGTCTTTAAAGGATAGGGCACACACATGGTGTATTATATGCATTGGTTTAGTACAGTTGATGTCCTTATGTTTTCTGTATAGTTATTATTCTAAAGTCAGTTATTGGAGCTTTTATTTTGTGTATTTCTGAAAGGCTACTTTTTAACTCTCATCTTTGAGTGAAAGTAATCTTTAAAAAAAGCTATTAAATATGTCATTAAAAACTAGTAGCCTAATAATATCAGTAGATCCACTAATTTTATTTTTATGCAGTTAAATCCTTTGGTTTTGTCATTATTAGGAAAAAGGAGATTGCATCAATTAGGGGAACTGGGTATAGAGTAGTAATACATTGCTCTAACTATCTTACTATCCTAGTGGCTTAACACACATACACATACACACAAGTTTCTTTCTAAGTCATAAAAAAATATCTGCTATAGGTCTATGTGATGTTAAAAGGAAGATGACCTCTATCTGTTGTCTAAGAATTCAAGTGCGCTCTGATATTTTGACATCTTTTTTTTATTACTTTTTTTTTATTTTAAAAGAAGCTTTAGATTACATAAATGTTACATAAAAAATATAAAGGACTACCTTATGTCCCACTCCCTCCCCCTCCTACACTTTCCCACATCAACAACATTCCTCATTAGTGTGGTACATTTATTACAATTGATGAGCACATATTGAAGCATTGCTACTAACCATGGATTACAGTTGGGGAATGAGCAATGGACTAAAGTAGACTTATTATTATTCTACTATAGACTTATTATTATTATAGCAATGAAAGAACTCTTATCTTTGATGTAAAGGCAGTAACCATCAGAGTTTCTGAGGGAAGGGAGAGGGAAGAATAGGTGTAATATGGGGCATTTTGGGGACATTAAGATTGTTTTGCATGACATTGCAGTGACAGACACAGGCCATTGTATATTTTGTCATAACCTACATAATTGTGCAGGACAGAGTTTAAACTATAATGTAAACTCTTTTGACTTCTTTGAATCTACGTATGCATCCACTATCACTATCACTGTGACAGGTAATAAACACGGTGGAGAAATTAAACACCATCAAATAAATATTTTGCCCAGTAAGTGACAAAGGTTAATTTCCATCATAGGACAAATGAGGTAGGGAAACGCAATACTAACTTGAGACTGGAAGGAAGAGATACAATTAAATAAATCAACAGCATGGATTTCTGCTATACAGACTGGAAGTGAGATAGAAGTGAAAATATTATAGAACTTAAAATTTCTAGTTTATTTTTCTCCAAGAAATATATGCTTGTTATTTCCACTTCTCAATATCTTGTATTAAAAATTGCAATGTTCACATTCAAATAAAATACTAGGTTAGGAATAAGGGAAACAACACATAGATTTTCAAATAAAGATATTTTCAACATTTTATAGATATTTACAATCAAATCTAGTGGCAGGGAAGTGGATGTGGCTTAAGCTATTGAGCTCCCACCTCCACATAGGTGGTCTGAGGTTCGTTTCCTGGTGCCTCCTAAAGAAAATAGTGAGCTGGCACAACGGGCAGGCATGGCAAGCTGATGCAACAAGTACACAAGAAGAAAAACACAATGAAAGACACAACAAAGCAGGGAACAGAGGTGGCTCAAGAGATTAGATGCCTCCCTTCCATATCAGAGGTCCTGGGTTTGGTTCCCAGTGCCTCCTAAAGAAACAAGGGAGATAAACAGACACAGCAAGTGCAAACAATGAGGGGGTAGGGAGAAATAAATAAATTAAATACATTTTAAAAAAATCCAATGGCAGAGTACTTTAGCATGTAATCAATTAATACAAGGTAAAGTACTTTAAATGACATATTGCTTAAATTCTCAAAACTTTCCTTATAGAAGGAATCAAGTAAGAATTTAGAGTATATTTTGGAAGAGTAGTTTACCAATGTTTTAGGTAGGGATCTCCAGAAAAACAGAACCAATAGTATACATTCACAAACACACAAATATAGTCAAATTGATTCATAAAATCAGGCAACATGTTGTGTAAGTTTTAAATATTTCTCTTTGTAATGTTTTTCATTTTCTGTGCCTTCTTCTAAACTTTTCTAATTCTCTATCAAAATTTGTCATTTGTAAACTTTCTAGAATTGCAACTTCTGAAAATAAAATTCAAACACTCTGGGAAAGAAAAAAGTTAGGAGAGTGGAAAAATAGAAAAATAAATACCTCTAATTATTCTTTTGGAACCAGTACAGTTTACGAAGAAATTAAATAAGTTCCTTCACGTGAAAGGAATTATTATCACAAAAAAAAAACTTTGCATTTTGTCATCATTTAATAAACTTGGAGGAAGAACACGTGTTGTGAGCCAGGCACTAAACTGCATACCAGAATAATGGGATAACAATGGAATTTCTATTGGCTATCCCTTTGGGTTCTTACTCTATTTATTTTTATTATTACCATTATAGTTTCATGTGTGGTGAGGGGAATACCGGTGTCCCAGTGGTGGTTGCATCCTAATCCCTGGAATATGTGAACATGTTACCTTACATTGAAAAGGGAGATTTGCAGATGTTATTTCATTTAGGATCTTGAGATTGGAAGGAAGATTATTCTGGATTATTCAAGTGAGTCCGATATTGTTAAATGGATTCTTATAAAATGGAAGCAAGAGTGTGAGAGTCAGAAAGAAAGCTATGAGGATGGAAACAGATTTTGGAGTGCTGGAGTGCTGGTCTTAATGACAATAAAAGGGCCATCAGACAAGGAATACAGGCAGCTTCTGGAAGCTGGAAAACACAAGGTACCAATTCTCCCCTAGAACTTCTAGGAGGCTGCAGCTCTGCCAACATCAAGTGAGACTTGTGACCTCCAGAACTGTAAGATAATAAATTTGTGTTGCTGTAAGCCACTAATTTTGTGTAATTTGTACAGCTGACAGAGGAAATTAATATGCATGGCTTGTAAATAAGAGGCAGAAATTCTCATTTCTAAGTTTTATTTTGCTCTAAAGTTCTGTAAGTTAAAATATTTTCATGGCAAATCCTATAGAGATTGAATGTCATCTTAAATCACATACCTGGAATTTAAATCACTTTAATTAAGTAAGTGCATTTTAAGTTTGAAAGTTTTTATCATAGGCATGATAATATACTTGTATTAATGTCTTATAAATGGCTAAAATATAAAACTGATGGAGCAGTTATTTTGTATTTATGATTTGTTATTTATTTGCTAACTAATAACAAATGTATTTATTCTCAAAATTTTGTTTACTGTTCATTTCCTCCTTTCTTTGGCTCTAATTTCTTATATTTGTTTAACAGTCATATATAGTAAAGTGTTTGCTAAGGCTGCTGTAACAAAGCACTACAAAATGGAAAGATTAAAATAAAAGGAATTTATTGTCTCACACTTCTTTGGGCTGGTAGTCTGACATCAAAGTGTCAGAAGTCTGTGCTGCCTCTAAAATCTATAGGGAAAGATCTATTCGAGGCTTCTCTCCTGTCTCTACTAGTGGCCAGTAATCCTTGGCACTCCTTGGATTGTGGTATAAATCAATATTCGCATTGCCATCACATGGTCGTCTTCCTCTGTGTTCTTTCTGACCTTATTATAAGGACATCGATCACATTAGATTAAGACCCAACCTAATTTAGTTCAGCTACCCCTTAACTAATAGCATCTTCAAAGACCGTATTTCCAAACAAGGTCTCCTTCACAGGACCAGTGGTTAAAACGTGAAAAAGTCTTCGTGGGGGTCACAACCCAACACATAACAATGACGTAAATCCTGCTACTTCTCGGATTTGCTGAGAAGTAAATTACTGAGACGTAATCTTCGGCTAACTCTCTAACTCTTCTGCTAACTCTCTCCTGAACCACTCTGCTGTAGCCACACTGGTCTCCCAGCTCTTCCTCAAGAGTTAGAGGGCATCTTTGCCTTAGGATTTTGTAATGTTTTGTTCCCCTGCAAAGCTCTTTCCTCCTAGTGAGCTACATGTATCACTTCATTTCATTCAGGTCTCTGTTTAAATGTCATCTTACAAAATTCTTTTCTGGATGTCCCATGTATCATAGGTACACTGCCCTTCCCCAATCCTCTTTTCTCCCCTTAGTCTGTTTTGTTTCCATAGCACTCAACCCCATGTATTTGTTTATCTGTTTACTGTCATTTCCATTAGAGTATAAGTTTAATGAGAACATGCATATTGTTGTTTTGTTCATTGCTCTATTCCCAGTCTTTAGAGTAGTGATTGGTACATATAAGGTACTCAATAAATATTTGTTATATGAATGAATTGTTTACTTGATGTAAAATAAACATTTTTTTTCCAAAATATTTTTTTATACTTTAGGTTCGGTTCTGTGATGGTTAGTCTTATGTCTCAACTGGGCTAGTCTATACTACCCTGTTATTTTATCAAACAGGAATCTAGGTGTTGCTGTGAAGGTATTTTGTAGATGTGGTTAACAGCTACAATTAGTTGATTTTAATGTGGGTGGCCCTCATCTCCTTAGGTGAAGGCCGTAAGAGCGAAAAATGAAGTTTCCTAAAGAGAAAATTCTGCCTCAAGGCTGCACCATAGAATTCTGCCTACATTTCCAGCCTTCCATCCAGCCCTCTAAATTTCACACTTGCCAGATCCACAATTTATTGTGAGCCAATTCCTTAAAATAAATCTCTTTAGTCTTCTCTGTCTCTGCCTCTCTATCTCTGTCCCTATCTCTCTTCAACTCTCTCTATGTTTGTATAAACAAACACATATCCCATTGGTTCTGTTTCTCTGGAGAACCCTGACTGATACAAGTGCTCATTCAACTATTTTGAAACATCTTCATAATCAACAACAACAGCAAAAAAACCTCTTTGGTGTCATCAATCATTTTTAGGAGTATAAAAATGTCTTGAGACCCAAAAGTCTGAGAAATGCTGCAGTATGCCATTCTAGACAGAGCAGAAATGAGTGTGTCCCTGCCCTTATACCCTGCAGAAAGAAAGAATGGATTTTAGGTCTACATAATCAACCATTATCAGGTTTGCAAAACCACCTTTTCCCTAACATAAATAGATTGTATTTTTCAATAGATAGTAACTTTAATTAGACTTGATTTAATAATATTGTACATAAATATTTGATATTTTATACAGATAAAGAGGTTTTTTTTTTTCTTTTTTTTTTTTCTTTTAAGGGAGACATAATTAGGGTGAATCTTCCATTTCCTTTCCTTTTTCTGAAATTTCCAATGAATTCTAATAGTAACATCATCATCTTTCCCACCTCCATACAATTACCTTGCGATTTTGGTACAGGAAAGTTATTTATCTTGGGAATTTTGGGGAAAACCTGGAGGTTTTCCTCTTGTCTCTTGCAGTCTTAATCCCTTGTCCCTCCTCTGTGAAGGCCTATAGCACTTTGGAGAAATGTGAAGTGGAATATTTCATCATTTATCTCAACACTCTTCAGGTTTAGGGCTTAGCTGATTGGAAGACATGTTAGAGTATATTTTTAGTGACCCAGGAGCTTGTGGAAGTGTGTTTTTCCTTTCCTAACTCATGCTGGCCTTCAAATACTTTCGACCTGATGGTAATTGTCTTCCATGGCTGACTTTCCTGAAAACAGCCTTTCCCCAACCCCCTCATTCAAAGTGGTTTGTCCCATGTCTTACTGCTTACACCAGATTAGTAATTGATATGAAGTCTCTCTTTTATGCTAAATGTCTAAGTAATAATAAAATTTCTATCTGGTCTCTAAACAATTTTTGTAACTTCCTCCCTATCATTAATCGACATACCCTGTGTGCTGGCTGGTACACTCAAGCCTTTTTCTATCCTGTCATCTATGTGTCTTCAATCTACACCTCCCCCACCTATCATGCTACAGGTGGCAAAGAAGTTGCATCTTGCATGTCATATTCATTTAATTAGAGCACTGTTTGATTTGAGATTTTCCCTGAGACCACAAGCAGGCTTGGCAGGGGAGCCATTGGTTCCACAAGCAGACTCAATTCTTTCCTCCACTGTGTCCATTGCTCTTTGGGCTTTCTCTGATCATCATATTGTATCATAGTTCATGGTTTGTAGATCCACTCTATCGGACATTTATACCATTAAGTGAATATATAATGAATCACTATAATGGTATAAATGATATATTTTCAATGCCTAGGAATGTTCTTAGCATAGAACATAGGTCCAGTAAATATCTTGAATGAGAAAATGAAAGGAAAAAAAACAGTTATATTGAATTAGCTTTTGTCTAGTAAGACAAAAATATAATTTGAATGATAGACCTAAAGGGAAATACATATATAAGAATGAGCAAATATTAAGGTGTTAAGTTTTAGGATGCCTAGAATATGCAAGTATATGTGGAAATTATATAATTATCCATTAAAAATATGAGCCAAACAAAGACTAAAAAACATTTTATAATCTATTTTTAAAATAGGAATGTAGTTCAGGTGACAACTTTTGTACCATGAATCAAGAATAATAAAAATGGCTAGATTAATATGTAAGTCTTTGAAATGCAATTTTATGGCAAAATCCTCATTTGCAGTCTTTAGGGAATTCTTCATGCTAAGTAAAGTTAACAATACCATTGTATACATGATATTATTAAAAATCCCAGAACATAACATTTTGGCTTTAAAATGTTAATAGCATGGAGAGAGTAGTGACAATTACAGACATAATATATGGTAAGAATCTGTTTTTCTAAGACCTTGTCTTTGAAGTAAGATAATATGAATTATACAATATAAGTGATTCCAAAATGCAGTAAATATGATTTCAGTCTGAGGGATTAACTCTATACATTAATATATTAAACACCCTTTTGATTCTTATTCATCTGCTATAGATTGATATTTTTTCCTCACTTGACTTCCTGGTTAGATGTTGTTAATATTTTGATAAGAAACAGTGAACTGAGGATAATCTTCCCTAGAATAAATATGATTCTCCTTCTGCTCCAATAAGAATAATCAAAACTGAATAGGCATATCTAAATCCTTTAGAGGAATTCAGTCCTTGTGAAATTGAATAGATGTTCTGATAACCACCAAACCATAGCCTTTCAGAAACTAAATTCAATATATCCAATTCAGTCCTTTACCCCAAATTTTCTTCAATGTCAATGGCAACATTCATCCAATACCACATCAACATTGTCCTACAGAAACTTTTTATTCCTTTCTTTTTCTTCTTTGTACTCCTGTATAACTAAGACTCAAATTTTCTTATCTGAAGAAAAGATAATAATTAATGAATTTCTAGAAATAATTTTAAATAAATAAACACTATACTGTATATAGTTTTAAATAAGACACTCTATGAAAAGTGCACTGATATATGGTATGTGCTTGATAAATGTTAGGTATTTTCAACATCAATGTCACTTTCACCAACACAAGCACCAAGTTTGCATGAACCTTCATGTGTAACACATGCCCATTTCCAGAGGCCTTTTTTAGACCAGATTATTTTAATTTCCTCTCAGCGTTAGTATAACTATATATTTACTAATTAGCCCTTGGACATATCTCTTTCATTTTCATTTTACACATGCTTTACAAAATAATATGTCTTGTATAATTTATACCACATGAGTAAGAAACATAGCTGGCAAAATCTAAATTTATAACCATGACATTAAATCCTTGCATTAATTTCTTTTTTATTACCTCATCCTTTCATCATTCACAAAAACATTTCTGTTTGTTTTTTACTGGAATTCACTGAGGGGCTCCTCTGTGATTGTCAATGCACACTGCAATTTGCATTGAAGGATGAGTGGAAATGTTATAACCACTTTAGAAATCAATTTGCCAATACTTGTAAAATTGAAATTTTTAAATTCTACAATTCGGCAAAACCAATCCTAGAATATACTTAGTGGAAATTCTGACTACTGTGTACATTGAGATGTGGAATTGGTTGTTCACTGGAGGATTGTTTGTAATAGGATAAATAAAATAAAATGGATACATACATATAATTACAGGGAGGCATAGTTATCATTATGTGAATAAAGGTAAGGGGGATAGGAGTATAATGTTCCAAGGAGATATGGAGAGCTATGAGTGCATCTATAGTATTTTATTTCTTTGAATTAATTGGGGTATTTATGGGTTATCATATTTATTGAATCTGGTAGTGGGAATATGGGTGTTTCTATTATTCAATGCAGTATTTTTTTTATTATTTATGCTATTATCAAATTAAATTATTTTAAATTAAGAAAAAATGTGACTATTTGAAACATTAATGCAGGAATTTTTTAGTAAAATTGGATGAGTGTAATGCAGCATTGATTTGACAACAGATCTGGGACATAAGCAAAATGAGCAGAAATAGTAATCCACTCTATGAGTTTAGCTTTAGGATTGGTGGAATGGACAGAATTACAGCAATGAGTTAGAGCAGATTAGGAGGTTAGGGTTAGGGTTAGGGTTAGGGTTAGGGTTAGGGTTAGGGTTA
>JAKSZT010054524.1:12776028-12851246 GCA_026826555.1 Tolypeutes matacus
TTAGGGTTAGGGTTAGGGTTAGGGTTAGGGTTAGGGTTAGGGTTAGGTTATACGGTCATTGGATTGGCATGGAGGCAGAGGAGTCCACTACAGTGATTCATGAATAACTTCAAATGGGCACTAAGCCAAGCATCAGGCAGGCATACATACTAGGAAGAGTCAGGACAATGTATATCAAATAAAAAAGGAAGAGAAATGGCCAATTTTTGAAGCATCCAAGGATTTCTTCTCCACCCCTACAAACAACACAATAATATTACTATCTCATTTCATTAGGCCTGAATTTGAAAGAAGAATTTTAGTTGTAGCAAGAGTTCTGGCCACCCACTTTATGTAAATAAACCTGGGAATGACTGATTTTTTTATAGTTCCCATATCTGAAACATTTCTTTCCACTCCTACCATACCTTAGGATATTACCATGGGAAATACCCATTGCAATAAGGTAGTATGTGCAGATGTGTTTAATATCACATTGTATATGAATGATCACCAATATTATATATGATAATATGTTGCACACTATTAATCAACAAATTTTCAGACTATAATAACAATATTGCCAATTGTTAACATTTACCGAGGCCTTACTATGTTCCAGGCACTGTCCTGGTTTCTTTTAGTAGAAACAACACTTTAATATAAAAAGAAACCATAGAAGAAAAGTATTCAGATAATTACTACTTTATAGATGAGATAATGGAGATTTAGAGGTGTCAAACAATTTTTCTAAGGTCATACAATGAGTTGATGGAGGAGCTAACCTGTAATATCAAATCTGGTTTCCTTAAGAACATATGTTTTAAATATAATTTGAGCTGGGTTTCTATATACTTCTTCTCTTTGAAGATATTTTATATAGGAATGTGTTTTATATCAACTAAATTAGGTTTCATTAACATATAATAGCGTGGGAGAGATCAAGGAATAGCAAATGAGAGAAGACAAAATCAGATATAATCGAAATAATTTAATCCAATCAAGATGCCTAAATAAGATGCCTAAACAAGAATTTAGTATCAGTACTCTCTTTACTTCTGGTCTGTATTAGTCGGCCAAAGGGGTGTTGATGCAAAGTACCAGAAATCTGTTGGTTTTTATAAAACCCTTTATTTGGAGTAAGAGTTTACAGTTACAAGGCCATAAAGAGTCCAACTCAAGGTTGCTTTCTCATCAAGGTCACTTGCTACGTGTTGAAACATGATAGTCCCTGATCTCTGCCTGATCTCTGCTTTCCTTCATTTCTTTTTGGGTCTTCTCAGCTGCTCAGCTGCTCTGTTCTCTTTAGCTGAAAACTATCAGGCCAATGGTCTCTCTCTTCCTGGGGCTTTAGCTGTTTGAGCCTTCTCATTTCTGAGTTTTTCCCTCTGGCATCTATGGAGTGCTCTCTCTTCCTGTGCATCTTCTCCAATGAGAGTCTCTTTATTTAGGTCCAACAAGGGAGCGAGGACTCAACCGGAGTCATATCTTACTGTTTGGTTGAATCAAAACCCTAATTTTAACAGGTAATTTAATCAAGAGCCCTTCATCTGAATCCAATCTAATCAAAGGGTATCACAACCAAAATAAATTAGTTTACAAACATAATCTTTCTCTTTTTGGGATTTCATGAATAATCTCAAATTGCCACGGCTTCTAACTTTCTACTCAAATAATTTTTTTTTCTATTCAGACAAGCTTCAATTTTATAAATGGATAATTTGAGACAGAAGAGAATAGTACTGTTTGATATAGTTCTTGAATCTGATATCTAATTTTTTGAACATATTATATAAAGTTATTTTTAAAAAGCTTTATAAGGTTGACTGCTTTGTTTGTTTGTTTTTCCCAATGAGCCTAAATGTGGATGAATTATCTATTCTTTCAAAATAGATCTTCTAAGTCAAGCCCATTATATCACTCCATGTTTAAAACAGTTTACTTGTTTCTCTGGAAATGAGCAAATTTTCTCTCATATCAAACTCCTACCTATGTATTATGTCCAGCTAGTTCAGACTTACCTAAAAGGCTCAGTCAGTCCTCATCCCTGGTTTGTAAATATCTTTTTGTTGTTTTTATTCTTTATTTACTTCCTATTCTAAGCATATAGATCTAGCAATATAATCAATTTGCTATTTGCTTCTGTTTGTTCATGCCATTAAACTTCCTTTTAAGGGCAAAGGAGCAAATCAAAACTGTAAATCTCAAACCACTTATTTTAATGTCAGGCACCTGGGACTGAAAAATAAATATGAGTGGATGACAAACAATCGAGCACTGGGAGTCATAAATATAGGCAAGGAGACTGGAAATCTGGTACCGTATGACTCCTTAGCAACTTGCCTTGCCCTGAAAAACCTTTAGAGTTAAGGTGAAGAAATCCCTAATTTTTATGTTGATTACCTCTATACCACTCGCATTTGCATCATGCAGGAAGCATAATGCTTAGTATTGATTTTATTCTGATGATTGCTTAACAAGCACAATTATGCCTAATTGACTGATGAGACAAGTGACCTGCCAAAGTGCAATGGAATAAAAAAATTTATCTACTCTAAAGGTAAAACAATTAGAATGAAATATACCAACCAGGCTTTGCCAATTTTGACTTGCTGAGTCAAACTTTAAGTATGTCTTTACTTAATAGAAGGAGGAAAATGAATTTCATAAGGATATCTACATATATTTGCAGAATATTGGTTTGATTTCTGAATTAGGTTCTAAATTAATTATAGGAATTATTCTTAAATAATAGGATTGAGATTATTTGCCCTATAATGCAGTCCTCATTGTTTTTTATAAGTTTAATCTTATCAGAAAAATGAAAGATTAAGAAAAACTAGTCTCTGAATTAAACAAGGTAACAGTAATGCTTTTGTTGCAAGATGATGCTTGAGTCTTTAAATCATTTTTTAAACATATATGAAATATTTTTGCCCATTTACTCTGGTGACATAGCAAAAGTGTTGGAGAGAGATTTCCACCAACTAGGATGATATTCAGTTATCTAAGGGTTTGAATATCAACCTGTCCTTAACTGCTTCTTATTATAAACTGGAAATAAAGTGAAAAGTCAGTAAAACAGACAGCACAATCTTTTAGCCAGGATTTTTAACTGTTTCCATTTATCCTTATTCCCTTATTAAACACTATCTCCTAAAACATACCAAGCTAAATATGACAAAGAACTAAACCCGTAATTCAGCTTAATTCAGTAATTAAATGAATTAAAGGGAAAGAAGAATGACTAGAAGAAAGCATGCCCTAATAGGTTACCTGCATGATTTAGCTCAAAAAGAAAGTTTCATGTTAGTAGTAGTTTCCAAATTTCCTGTATTCATTTTAAATCTCACTCAGAATTCAAGATGATATTATTCAATATTTCACTCTATTGTGTGAAAGAGAGTGCTTATGACCTAGAATTGCTAAAATGACTTCTCGTGAGTTACAACATTTATTTTCAAAAGGATATAAGAGAAAGTGCAAATGAACATAGGATTGAAAATTTTCATTCATTTGCACCATCAAAGCTTTCCAAATTATTTGGATTCGACCAAAGGACCTTGATCCACATATAAAAATATTATTAATATGGGAAGGGGGAAAAGGGGGAGGAAGTTGGGTATATGGGAGTCCCCTATATTCTGTATGTGACTTTACTGTGATCCTGAAACTTCTTTGAAGACAAAATGAAAAAAAAGTAAGACACTGGGGAAGAAATGGGATAAAATGTCACTGTACATACAGAACAACAACTATTAAGTGATGAAAGGAAAAAAGCCAAAAAAGTTTTTATTATTTTTCATTTTTTTAATATCTCAATCTTTAAATTTTGATTTTTAGTTTTTCTAAATTAATATGCATTTTGTTTATGTTTAAACCTATCATTATTATTTCATTTTCCTATTAATTATATTTGGCAATATTCTTGTCTTCATTTTTTTTTTAAGATTTATTTTATTTATTTATTTATTCTCCCTTGCTGCTTGTGCTCACTGTATCCATTTTGCTCTGCATGTCTTCTGTGTCTGCTTGTCTCCCCCCTGATGTGTCATCTTGCTGCATCAGCTCACCCCGCCGTGCAGGCCGTCAACTCACTGCACCACACAGGCCAGCTTGCCTTTAACATAAGGCCCCAGGAATCTAACCTGGGGCCTCCCATATGGTAAACAGGAGCTCAACCACTTGAGACACATCCACTTCCTCTTGGCTTCATTTTTGAAGGAGTTTTATCTCACAGAAGGGCAGTGGAGGATCATAAGTGTGGGGTGTCAGTGATGGGGAATACATGGGAGGAATACATATATGGTATATAAATGCGTTCAAATGTTCATGGGGCATTGTCACAGTGGGTAGAGATTCACACAATAACTGAAAGAATATTGAATCCCATCCTGGGAAGCTCTGCCACATTCTCTAATGGAACAGCAATAATGCCCCAAGTACAGGGGCAATGACTAGTGAAGAAGGATGGTCCAATGATGGGCCCTTGATATTGATGACTATGTTTATGAGCCTTTGCTCTTGAAATTGCAATCTAGACTAGTGTTGTAGGATGCCTAGTAGTTACCTCTTGAGAGCCTCCATGTTGCTCAAATGTGGCCTTGTTCTAAGCCAAACTCAGCATATAAATGCATTACCTTCTCCTCAGCATGAGAAATGACTCCCAGGGATGATCCTCCTGGCACTGAGGGATTACTACCAAGCACCAACTAGCAATGCAACTGGAAAAAAAAAACTTAAATAAAAGGGGGAAAAATAAATACAAATGAGTTTATATGGCTAAGAAACTTCAAAGTGAGTTGAGAGGTCATTCCAGGTGTTACGCTTATGCAAGTCTTAGCAGGATTTCATAGACTAACAAAGTGGATACTATCCCAAATAGTAGGGCTTCTGAGGGCTCTGGAAACACCAGGTTCTCCAGTCATGGCAGATAGCTCTGGAGTTTGGTGCCTTGCCAGTGGGCCCTACTTTGGAGTTTGTTGTCCTGACTGTGACAGAGTTAGACTCAGTTGTGTCTTCCCTACACATGCCTCTTCTGTCCCTTCTATTGGAACCTATAGTTGGTGCTGGAGTTGGTAGGTGTAAGCCCAAGATATTTGAATCTTTGGGCTGTCCATGTGCCAGCTGGGCCCTGAGCATCAGTGAAGTAGCAAAACCTACTCTCAAGTTAATTGGACTCACCCAGGTCAACTAACAACGAGGTGAAGATGGACAACCACCACACCAAGGAACTGAGAGAGTTTACAATTGCAAGCAAGAGAGTCCTATCCATCAGCCAAATGGGTTTGAAGCCCCCTCTCAATTAGAGGTGAAGTGGGCATCACCATCACAGAATCCTCAGGATTGGGAATGAAATATGGACTAGAATGGATTTAATGTTATTCTACTATAGACTGATTGTGATTCTAGCAATGGAACAAATTTTATCATTGATGTGGAGATAGTGGCCACTGGAGGTGCTGAAGGCAGGGGGAGGGAAAAAGAGGTGTAATGCGGGGGCATTTTCAGGACTTGGAATTGTCCTGAATGACATTGCTATGATAGATACAGGCCATTATATATCTTGCCATAATTTACAGGATTGAGTTGGAGCGAGTGTAAACTACAATGTAAACTATAATCTGTGCTTAGTGGCAATGCTCCAAAATGTGTTCATCAATTGCATTGAATGTACCACACTAGGGAAAGAAGTTGTTAATGTGGGAAAAAGTGGGAAGTGTGGGGAGTGGGGCATATGGGAACCCTTTACATTTATTTTATGTAACATTTTATGTAATCTAAGTATCTTTTGGGAAAAATAAAATAATATATTAAAAGAAAAGAAAAGGTTGAAAGGAAGATAGGTGCCAATGTTTTTAAATACAGTGCTTGTTACTTGCAGAGCATTCTGTGGTGTACCCTGCTAGAAAGAGCACATGGATACCTCCCCCTCCCCTGAATATTATGTGAATGCCAGGAGTCATAATTCAAAATAGATAGACAGATAGATAGATAACTGGTCTCACCACTAGGTGGCAGGAAATGAACAAACACAAGTGTTAAATAACTTATTGAATAAATATGTATTTTTAATTATTTGGTACCCAGAAATGTGCAAAAGAGAAGAAGAGAGAGTCATGCTTAGCATGAAGTAAGTAAGTGAGGAATAGAAAGAGTGAAAAAAGCAAGACTTTGCAGCACTAAATTCATGAATTCTGGGCTTTCTTTTGGTGTGAGTACTACTGTGGGCACCACTTTGGTCAATGGTAAAATACTAAAAGACTAAAATATTTTGAGAATCCACAATTTATGTTAATACCTCTTATTTCCTCAACTTACTAGCTCACCTTCACTTTTCCCCCTTCCTTGCTGTTTCAAGAGGGACAGATTATTGGGGAAGTCATGGACACACTAAGTGGTCATCTCCCAGCCCTCACCAACTCTCCTCCTTTTATCCTCTTGATTATTTGTATGTAGGTATTTGGTATGTTTCCAATCTTGTTTGTTTGTGTGCTGGTGTTTGACATGTTTCTGTTTGTGCTTATTTGCATGAAGGTGTTCTGTATGTCTTTATTTCTCAAGAGACCACAGGCAGCCATAGGAGAAGGTAAGTCTTGACCAGCTCTAGCTGCTTGTCAGGAAACAAAGCTTGCTTATTGGCAGTTTCCTACCGCTGGTGTATATAAAGACTAAGCATTCAGACAGTGCAAGTGTCTGTCATCTCCTACATGAAGGGGGGTGTGCAGAACCACTGAGCAGATGGCCTTCCTGTGGGACCAGCAACAACTTGTCCCTCGTTTCTGATGCAAAGTTGGGTATGTGGAGCTGTCATCCACTGACCCTGGCCAGAGTAGTTAATCTCCCCAGGGGATTGGCCATAGTGGAATCTTTCCTCTGCTCTTTTGGTCCCTTCGTGCTGTGTAAGTAAAAAAGCAGTCACTTGTTTAAAGTCTGTGTTGTGTCTGAGTCTGTGTTCCCATGATGCACCGTATACCACCTCGGTCTTCATGGGTGCATATTCATTTAGAGAATACGATTTTGCATTATCAACACAATTCAATACGAGATAATTATGTGTTTCAGGCAATGCAATATTCCCAAAATATTTTCAAGTTGAGAGCCTAGTGGGAAAATACAATGAAATATCTAGAAGAATGCATCAAGAATTTTCATTCTTTTCACCTCTATTTACTGATAGCTCACTAACTTCCCATTTTTTTAATGAAATTATATGAAAATATTAGTGAAAACTATGGAAAAGTTCAAAACGTTTCCTTTCTTTTAAAATAGCGATATATTTTCGTTTATCACAAACAAGCATTGATATTAACCATAATATCACAGGACACTATTCAATTGTGAAATAGTGAGAAGGAAAAGAGTGGAGCTACTATTACTCTTTTGGAAATGCTGGCAACCCTGACATCCCATCTCTTCTATTCAATTTCCATTTTACGATAGAAACAAAGATGAAACAAATGTGTCGCACATGAAAATGCTACTCACTACATGAGAATATTTTAAAAATAAGCCATTTAATTGATGAAAACATTAGCACTAGCCTTTAGAGCTACATACCGCAGACCTATACAAACTTTTGTGAATTGCACAACAAAATATTTGTCAGTTCATTTTTTTTGTAAGATCAGACTAAAACAGTATTTCTTAAAGCTAGTTCTAGGTTTCCTCTACAGTCATTGCTTGGAGTTTTGAATCAGTATACTTAAGCATGTTTGAGATGTTTTTTTATGTATATTCACAAATACAAATGAATAGCAAAACACAACCTTAAAGGATATCACATGTGATGAACTTAAATGATAGTAAATGTTTGAGTAGCATGCATTTTTAATATTCTTGTGCTGTTTGGGTCAATTGGATGCAGTTTTATGTGTTCACATATTATATCTTGCAAATTAAATTGTGCATAAGAAAACAGAAAATTACCAATATTTTCAAAGTATTCATTAATGTATCCATCATGTGGGAACAAGTTTTCGGTTTCAAAAATACCATTTTAGTAGAACTGGCAGTATTTGTATGTCTCAACTTCTTCCCTGTGGCCTCATATCTTTGTAGTTTCTAAAAGAATTTTAAACAAAATGCATCCCTTGTCTAATTGTTGAGATTCCTTCACTCACATTGTTTTTATGTGAAAGAGGTAGAATGAGAGTGAGATGGATCTGGAATAATTATTATCAATAGTTCCTTATTTGTTCGTGGGGCACATATACAAGGAGTTGGAAGTCATCTGTCCCCCCTGAATACAATTTAGAACAATAAATTGTTATAATGAAAAGTATGGCATTTCCTTTTATGGATCTAGATTTCAGGCAATACACACACACAAACACACACACACTCAACAGCATCCTTCCTAAAAGTGGGTTAATCTTTCACTAGTTCAGCCAGGCAGGAGCACACAATTAATGTCCAATTTCAAATCTGTTCTAGTAGAGTTCATGGAAAGGTTTTTAGGGAAATTGGGTCAAAATCAATGGGATCAAGCATGAGAAGGACTTCAAAGTTGAACCAAGTATTAAAAACAACAGTAATAAAAAAAAACATACACACAGGTTCAGCAAAGAGAATATGGTCTATTGCTATACTTCAGAGGTCATGAAAAATAGTTTAAGGACTTATGAAGGTCTCCACATTCAAAATTATTTGCATACTCATACTAAGAAATTTTTTACCTTTTTACTCTTGTTCTTTAGAGAATATAGAGTTTTCCAGAGGCTATATTATTTGTGACATCAAAACCAACTAAATTAGAGCAGATATGAAAATTCTGGTACTTTCTAATTTGAGAAAATTTTTGGAAAATATAGTTGTTTTCATATAAATATGTTAATTGTGTTAACATGTAATTGGTATATTACTGTTAAACTATATATGAATGTGGTGGTTTGGAGTTGTATGTATCCCAGAAAAACATGTTATTATACTTAATCCATTCCTGTGGGTGTTAACAAATTAAAAGTAGGACATTTTGAAGAGGATACTTCAGTTGAGGAGTGGTACAACACAATCTGTTTGGGTCTTAACTTATTACTGGAGTCCTTTGTATGCAGAATGAAATTTAGACAGAGAGGGAAAGCAATGAGAAGCATGAAGCTGAAGGTCATTGTAACCCAGAATTGAAGAGAAAGGCCTGAAAAGTCTGCCATGTGCATTGTCATGGGATATAAGAGTCCAGGACCAAGGACCATTGGCAGCCAACCTCAGAATACCATCTTTGGGAAGAAAGCATTGCCCTGATGGTGCCTTGATTTGGACTTTCTCTTAGCCTCAAAACAATGAGCTCATAAATTCTCATTGTTTAAGCCAACCTATTGAACGGTATTTGCTTGAGCAGCCAAGGAAACCAAAACAATGCATATTGTAAAATTCAGTTTAATTTCTAGTATAGTAAGTATTAATAGTTATAACACAATAACAAGAGTTATATGGGGTTTTCAATAATATTTGGTAGCTTAAAGATGTCTTGACTGAATTGTTTTGTCAATAATACTATAAGTTAAAACAATTTATTTTATTATAGCAAATAAATTACTTGTGAGAATGTTTGAAATAAAATTTCTAAGTAATTTGACTGTCAGCATTACCAAATATATAACCTCATAAACTGATCAATTTACTAATTTGGTTGAATATATTCTGAATTTTTATTTTAAAAATTTCCCATTAGACTCACTCTTAAAATTGCATTTTTTCAATAATAAATGATACAATTAAAGAGAAATAATCATCTATTGCTGTCATCCAGCATATCAAGTCAAATTTCAGGGTTCAGAAACAATTTGAACTTTTCCAAATCAAGATAAATAAGAAAAAATGCATTTTAATGAAACTTCCACAAAAGCAAAATATTTAAAAATCTAACAGCTAATCAAAACCACTTTTTCACATACTTGTGTTTCCTTCAGTTATATCAGTGTAAAATTTACTACCATGCACTGAACAGCTCAGAGGGAAAAAAGAAACACCAAATCTCAGAGTAAAACTTCATTTCTTCTTGCCATAATCCCTTCTTCTATGGATAGATCCGCAAATGTCATAGATTCTATGTTCAAAACTTATTCAAAATTGATCAATGTTTATCCATCTTTACCACTATCTTAGTTTAAGTCAAGAGTATATCTTTAAAGAAATACTAAAATAATTTCCTTCTTGCTCTCCCTGTTTTCAATTTTCAAACCCTGCAAATTTATTGCTAAAGAGCAGAAAAGTGACATTTTAAAAAATTAAAACAGATCAAGTTACTGTCCTGCTTAAAACTGTCCAGTGGCTTCATATTCATGCAGGGACCCCTTCATTCACTGTTCCAAATTAGTTTTCTAGTCATTCATAATTCACCTATTTGGTAGTTATCTCTCACCATTAGGAGAATAAAAGATATATGAGAGTAAAGACTATGGTGTTTATTGTTCATGCCTATACCCAACCACCAAGGAAAACACCTGCAAATTCACTTCCTGTGAAAAATACCAACAGAGTTCTTGTAGTTGACCTATTTTGTATGAGACATTCTTGATGTTGTTGTTATGAAGCAAAAAATAAAAGTGAAAAAATACAGATAATATCCCAAATCTCATGGATCCAGCAAAGTTTGCAAATCATTTGCATATTTTCCTTCTGGATTCATGGGAAATCTGGAAAAAGATGTAGACCTTAAATTATGTAATTCATTTTGGAAGCTAAACTGAGGGAGATAGATTAGCCTAAGACTACTGAAAATATACTAACACTCCTGAAAATCACATAAGTATTATGACTACCTAGATGGAAATGAGCAGCATAAAAAGAAACAGAAATAGAAACTATTTTTCACTCTTCCTTTTTCCTCTCTAACTAACAAAAGGATGATGAAGGACACAATGCCCATCCCAAAAAACAGAGAGTATCTACATCTTCAATCAAGACAGATTCATCCATCTGTCCCATGGGATCTAAGCCCCCTCTCAATCAGAATCAGAGTGGGCCTCATCATCCTCAAATCCTCAAGATTGAGGAATGAACAAATATAAGAGGGAAATTCAACTATGAACTAAAGTAGACTTATTATTCTAGTAATGGAAGAACTTGTAACATTGATATAAATTCAGGGGTCACAAAAGGTTCTGATGGGAGGGGGATGGAAGAATAGGTATAATGTGGGGCATTTGGGGCATTATTCTGCATGGCATTGCAATGACAGGTCCAGGACATTATACATTTTGTCAAAATCTATAAAATTGTGCGGTGCAAAACATACACCATAATGTAAACTATAGTCCATAGTTGTTAACAATACTTCAATATGAGTTCATCAATTATAACAAATGTACTACACTAATGAAATATGTTGTTAATGGGGGAAAGCATGGGAGGGGGATGGGCTGGGGTATATGGGAATCCCCTGTATTTTTGAAGTAACATTTATGTAATTTAAAGCTTTTTAAATAATTAAAAAATCTTCAAAAATAAATGATATTAGTAAATGTTATTGTTAAATTTTACTTATTAACTCAATTTTTGTTACATGTTTTACAACTGATCTTGGACTTTTTTTTCAGGAGCTATTTATATACTAAATTATTCTGCTATGATTATTTGGCCAATATAATTTATACAAAACAAATATGGGAACTAAAATGAGTTCAGAATGCTCAAACTTGAGTACTTTTATTAAAATTAATTTTTAAAATATTGTGCTGAAATTCAACAAGGGCTATGTATATTGTCAACAAATAATCAATTTAAAAATTAAGAAAATGATGATGTCAGTTAAAATGATTGAAAGGACATCCCCAAATCCTCTCTTCCACAAATCAAAAGAACACATAAAGATTATATTAATCAACTTTTTCAGAACTCTGGATATTAATCAAAGACTTGCTGTAATCCAGGGAGCATTTATTCAAGAAAATGTCTAAATCTTAGTAAGAAGAGTGAGCTCCAGATCATTTTAACTTGCCATGTGGTCATCTTTCCCTCCCCAGGTTTATGGTAGCCTTAAAGCAAATATCTCTCAATTACAGTGAAAACCAGGCACATAACAGGCAATGGAAGGGGCAAGAGATATTGAAATTCATTCAAAACCCCTTTCCAGGATATTGTCATTATTTGATCTGTCTGGTGGTTCTCAGTAAGACCCACTTGTAAGGCTGTCTTTATTTAAGCTGACTTGTTGCTGGCCCATTGCAAGCAATCTTTTCCTCAGGGGAATTTGTAGAAAATAATCAAAGGCAATTGTTTAACCTTGTGTTGTATTTAGCAGTGTATAACTGTTGGGTCAATCAACAGGCTAGCCAAAAAACTTAAAGAGAAAAGTTTGGAAAAAAGATGTCTTTAAAAGTCTTTGAAAACATGGCATACTCCTGGGAATACAGAATGATATGCTTATATGTAATGCTATGAGCATGCACACGGCTATATACATTGTTGTGAAAGCTATGAGGAAGTTATGACCTACTTTTCTGGTTAGTCTTGAGGCAAGTAGGATATAAAGGCTAAAGCAGTATGCTTGGTGAAGGTATGGCCAAATGTGAATATAGAGCATTCAGCAAATACTGAGAGACTTATTGATTCCAGGCATTGAAGGAAATCCTTGCCCAATAATTAGAAGAACACTCATAAATGCTAAAGAACAACAAACCATGGGGAAAGCAAGTCATATGATTTCCAGAGTTGCCACATTATATTATTTAAAATTGGAAATTACATCAAAAGTTAAGATTCATGCAAAGAAACAAGAAAGTGTAGCCTATAAAGAGGGAGGAAAAAATTCAAATCATTAGAAACTGTCTTTAACTTCTGAGGAAGGCCAGACAATGGGCTTACTAGACAAAATTTTAAATAAACTACTTTAATATGCTTAAATAACTAAAGGAAAAATGACTAAAAACTAAAGAATAATATTACATTATTGTTTCACAATAGAGAATAACAATGAAATAACAATGAAATAGAAATTATAAAAATAAAGAAAACTAATAGAAATTCTTGAGTTGATATGTGAAATACCTGAAATAAAAATTTCAATATAGGGGGTCAGCAGCAGATTTGAATTTGCAAAGGAAAGAATTGGAAAACTTGAAAATCAGTAAATTGAGATTATTTATTCTGAGAAACACAAACAAAAGTGAAAAATTAAAAATAAATAACACCTCAGAGACATGTGGCACATATTCAGGCATGTCAGTATATGCATAGAGTAAGTCCCAGAAGAAAAGAAAAAGAATAGCAGAAAGAATAACTGAAAATTTACTGGATGAAATATCCCCAAATTTGATGAAAAATATTAATCTACGTAATCAAGAAGCTCAATGAACTCCAAGTCGTATAAATGTAAAGGCTTCAACACCTAGGCATATTGTAATCAAAATATTGAAAAATAAAGACAAAGAGAGGATAGTGAATGCAACAAGGAAGAAAAGGCTTGTCACATACATGGTATCCTCAATGAGATTAACAGGTTGATTTTTCTTCAGAAACCACGATAAACAAAAGACATTTGGAAAACATACTTAAACTTCTGAAAGAAAGACTGTCTACCAAGAATTCTATATCCAGTAAAATGATTCTTAAAAATTAAATGCATTTTCAATTAAACAATTATTGAAAGAAATGGCTGCTAGCCATTATTGTAGGAAATGCTAGACATTTCCTACAATAAATGTTAAAGGAATTAATTCAGGATTAAATGAAGACATTAGACAGTAAGTCAAAGTGACACGAGAACATAAATAGCAATGATTATGAATCTATGTTGATGGACATAAAATATATAAAGTTGTAATTTTTCTAAAGTAACATCACAAATGAGTGAAGAAGGAATGAAGATCTATAAAGCAAACTTTTTTGTGTAGTATTGGAATTAAGGTGGCATTAATATGAATAAGATTTTTGTAAATTAATATGTTAATTGTAATTCCTAGGACAAAACCAAGGGAGTAGACTCAAATAATGTAATAAAAGAAACCAAAGGGCAATTAAATGGTGTGCAAAAAGTATATATGTTTTTATTTTAGTTATTTTTCTTTTATTTTTAAAAGCTTTAGATTACATAAAGTTTACATAAAAAATATAAGGGATTCCCATATACCCAGCCCCTCCCCCTCCCACACTTTCCCCCTTAACAAAATCTTTCATTAGTGTGGTAAATTTGTTACAATTAATGAGCACATATTGAAGCATTGCTACCTACCATGGACTATAGTTTACACTTTGTATTGCACAATTTTATAGGTTTTTAACAAAATGTATAATGTCCTGTACCTGTCATTGTAATGTCATGCAGGACAATTCCAATGTCCTCAAAATACACCATGTTGTACCTCTTCTTCCCTCTCCCTCCCCTCAAAACCTCTGGTGGCCACTGCCTTTATATAGATGATACAAATTCTTTCATTGCTAGAATAATCATAAGTCTAGATATGTCCATAGCTGCAGTTCCCCCTCATGTTTGTTCCTCAATCTTGAGGATTTTGGGATGGTGATGCCCACTCTTCTTCAGACTGAAAGGGAGTATAGATCCCATGAGGCAAATGGATGGAACTGTCTTGGTTACAGTGGTAGATGCTCTCTGTTTTTTGGGATGGTGTTGTCCATCATCATCTTTATGTTAGTTGTCCTGGGTAAGTCCAATGAAATGGGGATTAGGTTTTGCAACTCTCACTGAGATTCAGGGCTCAGCCAACATATGAACAGACTGAAGATTCAAGTCTCTGGAACATATATTTAATGAGTATAGTGCAAATTATAAGTGCAAATTAAAGGGGCTGAAGAGTCATGTATAGGGAAATTGTAAATGAGTCTAATTCTGTTACATCGGAAAACCTGTATTCCAAAGTAAGGTCCACTGACAGGGTGCCGAATTTCTGAAATTTTCTGCCTTCCCTATAGTGTCTTGAGGTCTCTAGAGCCCTTAGGAGCCTTGCTGTTTGAGGCACTGTTTAATGTGCTTAAAATGGCAGTCAATGAAATCCTGCTGAGATGTGCATAAGTGTAACCTCTGGAATGACCTCCTGTCTCAATTTGAAATCGCTTAGCCATAAAAACTCATTTGCATTTAATATCTCTTCCTTTTCGCCAAGGTCTTTTTCCAAATGCATCACTTGGTTATAATCCCTCAGTGCCAGGGATGCTTATCCCTGGGAGTCATGTTCCATGCCAGGGGGATGGCAGTGCATTTATATGCAGTGTTTGGCTTAAAGAGAGGCCATATTTGAGGAGGCTTTCAGGGGTAATTCCTAGGCAATATATAACACTAGGCAAAGATTCAATTTCTCTAGAAAAGGATCATAAGTACAACCATCAAAATCAAGGGCTTAGCATAATGGTCTGTCCTCCTTCGCTAGCCACTTTCCATGTACTTGGGGGATTATTGCTGCTCTCTATATATCTTCACAATACAAAGAAAGGCATAATGGAAGAATAGAGGAAACTTTCTTTCAGAAAACTTTCCACTAAAGGTAAAGAACAAGATTAGGATGTTCATTCTAACCAATTCTATTAAATATTATACTGGAGGGCCTATCAAGAATGATTAGGCAAGAAAAAGAAATGTTAAAAAATCAGAATGGAAAAGAAGAAGTAAAATTATTGTATTGTCAATTACCTGATCTTGCATATAGGAAAATCATAGGGAATATATTAAAAAACAGTATTAGGGCTAATAAACATGTTTACTAAGATTACAGGATACAAGAGTCATATACAAATATCAATTGTATTCCTATAAACCAGCAACTAACAATCCAAAAATGAAATTAATAGTCATTTTGCAGTGAATGAAATGTTTAACATATATAAGAATATTTTTTTAATGAAAGAAGTACGAGACTTATGCACTGAAAACCATAAAAATGGATATACTCTTGTAATTGGTATGCAGTTACAAAATCTCTATTAAAACCCAACTGGTTTATTTCCAAAAATTGAGAGCTTATCCTAAAATTTATTTGGAGATTCATGGAACCCAGAATGGCCAGAAAAAAAAAATCTAGTAAAGGATATTAAAAGATGAAGGATTCACATTTTCCAATTGTATAATTTATGGCAAACCTACAATAATCAGGACTGTGCCATTCTGACATAAAAATAGACATATAGATCAATGTAATAAAATTGAGAATTCAGAAATAAATCCCCTTACTTATGGGTACTTGCTTTTCAACTAATTTGCCAAGGCAATTCAATGGGAAAAGAGTAATCTTTTCAACAAATGGTGCTAGGAAAACTGGATATCCACATGCAGAAGAATAAAATTAGACCCTCTACCTCATACCATGTGCAAAAATTAACTCAAAATGGGTCAAGACATAAAAGAAAATCTAAACATATAAAACATTTAGAAAATAATATGTGTAAATCTTCATGACAAAAGAAGAAAAAAAAAGATAAGTTGGACTTTATCATAACTAAAAATGTTTTTACTTCAAAGGAATGTATCAAGAAAATGGAAGAGAAAGCCATTGAATGAGACAAAATATTTTCAAATAAAATATCAGTTTAGGGTCTAGTATAAAAGATATATAAGAATTCTTACAACTTGATAATAGAAAGACAAATAATACAATTTAAAAATGAGCAAATGACTTGAATTGATATTTCTCCAAAGATGTACAAAGAGCCAGTAAATAAAAGATGCACAAGATCATTAGTCATTAAGGATATGAAAATAAGACCCATTAATATAACTATAATAAAAAAGAGACAAATATAACAAGTGTTGAAACAAATGTGAAATAATTGGTACAATTACACACTGCAGGTTGAAATAGAGCTGTAATATAAAAATTAGAATTATGGTATAATTGATTTCTATTATATTAGAATTTTTATTTACATTTATAAATGTTTGTTGTTATGCTATCTATTTCTTATAATTGATTATATTAAATCTAACCTGACCTTTCACTCTCTCTTAAAATTTGCAATTTCTTTCAATATATTTTTCTATTTATTTTACAATTTTAATATAAAGGTCTTTTTAACAGCTAAAAAAAAGCCATTGATTATATACTTTGGATAGATCATATGGTATGTGAATATATCTCAATAAAACTGCTCAATAAACTAAATAATTGTGCAAGAATAGCCAGAAATAGCAGCTGTGTACAGTAGAGTAAACAGAGAGATTGAGAGGGGAAGAATTTCCTTGTTTGTCTGTTTTTTGTTTGTTATTATTATTATTATTGAAATAATGAAAATACTTTATTAATGATTAAAATGATGAATGCACAGCTATGTGATTATACCAAATACCATTTATTGTACACTTTGGATAAATTATATGCTTTATTAATATGTATCAATAAAATTGATTTGCTTAAAAATAGTGTTGTGGCTGCTTTGGAAAGCAGTCTGGCTTTTCCTTACAATGCTAAATATTGTTGCAATGTTACCCAATATGTCTACTCCTAGTGATAGACCTGAGAGAATTGAAAACAAGTGAAAATATAAAAACTTGTACATGGGTGTTCACAACAGCATTATTAATAACTAAAAAGTATAAACAACTCAAATGTCCATCAACTGATGAATAGATCAACATAATATGTAATGTCTATAAAATGGAATTTCTTTCAATGTGGTAAATATTTTTATTAGAGAAGTTATGGGTTTACAGAACAATCATGCATAAAATATAATATTTCCATACACAATCCCACCACCAAAACATTGATTGGTATAGAACATTTGATACAATTGATGATAGCACATTTTCATAGCTGCACTATTTTTTAAAACTGTAGTTACATTAGTTACAAGTGATGAAAGATTATAAAAATATTACTATTAATCATCATCCATAGTTAAGACACAGGTATATTTTTCCCATGTGCCACCCTATTAACAACTCATATCAGTGTCATTCACTTGTTATAATTTATGAATGAGCATTCTTATGTTTGTACTATTAACTATAGTCCATCAAGTACAATAGGTTTCACAGTGTTATACAGCCCTATATTATAGTTTTTAATATTTATTCTGTTAACATATATTGTCTAAAGTTTCCCTATTAAAACACATTCACCTATACAATTCAGTACTGTTTGTGACAGAAACAATAATGTGTTACCACAAGCAACAAACCTTTACAATCAACCTAAACAGAAATTCTGTAGAAAATAATCATCAATTTCTCATTCTATAACATCAATCTATCTCTGATAAACTATATTTTAGATTCTAAATCTATGAGTTTGCTTATTATAATTAGCTCATATCAGTTAGATGATACAATGTTTGTCCTTTTTTGTCTAGTTTATTGCACTCAGTATTTTGTCCTCCAGTTTCATCCATGTTGTTGCATACATCAGGACTTCACTCCTTTCTATGGCTGAATAATATTGCATTGCCTATATAAACCATATTTTGTTTATCCGTTCATTGGTTGATAGACACCTGGGTTGCTTCCACCTTTTGGCAATTATGAATAATGCTGCTATTAACATCAGTGTGCAAATATCTATTGAGTACCTGCTTTCATATATTCTGGGCATGTACCAAGTAACAGGATTGCAGAATCATATGGTAATTCTAAATTTAGCTTCCTGAGTAACTGCCAAAATCTTCTACAATGGCAGCACCATTTTAAATTACCACTAGCAGTGAAGGAGTATTCCTATTTCCAGTTCCTCTCCAACACTTACAGCTTTCTGCTTTAAAAAAAAAAAATAGTAGCCATTCTATTGGGTGTGAAACTATATCTCATTGTAATTTCTTTTTTCTAAGATTCATTTATTTATTTATTTCTCTCTTGCTTTTGTTGTTTTGCGCTCACTGTCTGATCTCTGTGTGTTCTTCTGTGTCTGCTTGTCTTCTCTTTAGGCAGCACCAGGAAAAGATCCAGGGTCTTTCCCAAGTGGGAGAGAGGCTCTCAATCTCTTGCGTCACCTCAGCTCCCTGGTCTGCTGTGTCACTTATTGTCTCTCCTCTGTGCCTCTTTTGGTTGTGTCATCTTGTTGTGCCAGCTCTCCACAAGGGCCAGCACTACTGTGCAGGCCAGCATTTCACGTGGGCCAGCACTCCATGTGGGCCACCTCACTGCATGGGCCAGCTTGCCTTTCACCAGGAGGCCCCGGGAATTGAACCCTGGACCTACTATATGGTACATAGGATCACAATTGCTTGAGCCACATCCATTTCCCTCATTGTAGTTTCGATTTGCATTTCCCTAATAGCTAGTGACGCTGAGCATCTTTTCACGTGCTTTTTTAGCCATTTGTATCTCTTATTTGGAGAAATATCTACTCAAGTCTTTTGGGTTGTTAATTGGATGTTTTGTCTTTTTATAGTTGAGTTGTAGGATTTCTTTATACAGTCTGAATATTAAACTTTTAAGGAATATGGAGTTTTCAAATATTTTCTCCCATTGAATAGGTTGTCTTTTCAGTCCTTGACTAACATCTTTGAAGCACAAAAGTGTTTTGTTTTGTTTTTGTTTATATTTTGAGCAGGTCCCATTTATCTATATTTTGTTTCATAATTGTGTATTGGGTATAAAGTCTAAGAAACCATTGTCTAACAGAAGATCTTGAAGATGTTTCCCTATGTTTTGTTCTAGGAGTTTTATAGTTCTGGTTTTTATATTTACATATTTGATTCATTTTGAGTTAATTTTTATATATGATGTAAGATAGGGGTATTCTTTCATCCCTTTGCCTATGGATACCAATTCTCCCAGCACCATTTATTGAAGAGACTATTCTTTCCCAATTGAGTGGACTTGGCATTCCTGTCAAAAATCAATTGGCCACTGGGGGTGGATGTGGCTCAAATGGTCGGGCATCCGTCTCCCATATGGAGGGACCTGGGTTCGATCCCCGGGACCTCCTGGTAAAAAAAAAAAAAAAAAAAATCAATTGCCCATAGATGTGAGGGTCTATTTCAGAACTCTCAATCTAATTTGATTGGTTAATATATCTATCCTTGCTCCACTACTATGCTGTTTTGACCACTGTTGCTTTGTAATATGCTTTAATTTCTTGAAGTGTGAGTCATCAATTTTTGTTCTTCTTTTCCAATGTGCTTGGCTGTTTGGGGTCTCTTACCCTTCCTAAATCTGATAATTGGCTTTCAATTTCTGCAAAGTAAGCTGTTGGAATTTTGATTGGGATTACATTGAATCTGTAAATCATTTCAGGTAAAATTATGATGTTATGAATATTTAGCTTTCCAATCATGAACATGAAATGTCCTTTGCTTTATTTAGGTCTTCTTTGATTTCTTTTAGCAATGTTTTATAGTTTTCTGTGTACAAGTCCTTTACATCCTTGGTTAAATTTATCCCTAGACTTTGACTCTTTAGTTGCTATTGTAAATGGAATTTTTCACTTTCCTTTACAGATTGCTTATTATTAGTGTAAAGAAATATTACTAATTTCTGCATGTTGACCCTGAACCCCTGCAACTTTTTTGAATTCATTTATTAGCTCTAGTAAGTTTGTTGTAGATTTGGGGGGACTTTATATGTAGCATCATATCATCTGCAAATAGTGAAAGTTCTTCCTTTCCAATTTTGATGCCTTTCATTTCCTTTTCTTGCCTAACTGCTCTAGCAATAACTTCTAGCACAATACTGAATAACAGTGGTGAGAGTAGGCATTTTGTCATGTTCCTGATCTTAGAGGGAAAGCTTTCAGTCTTATACCATTGAGCATGATGTGAACTGTGGGCTTTTCACATATGCCTTTTACTGTATTAAAGACAGTTCTTTCAATGCCTATTTTCCTAAATATCAAGAAAGGATGATGGATTTTGTCAAATGCCTTTTCTGTGTCAGTAGAGATGGTCCTGTGTCTTTGCTCTTTCAATTTGTTGAGGTGATTTATTATGTTAATCTATTTTTTTGCATTGAATCACCCTTGCATACATGGGATAAAACTCATTTGATAATGGTACAGAATTTTCTTCCTAGCCCCTGTGACTTTTGTTTTTTTTTTTTTTAATTTAATTTTCTCCCTCACTCAGTTCCCTGTTTTCCTTACACTTTTCAGTTCTGGGACCCTCTTGTCTTACAGCAGTACAGTTTATCCTCCCCTCCTTTTTTTTTCTTTGTGTTTTCTGCCTCTGGTTTCTTCCCTACTAGGGTGTCCTACCCTGGGGATCCATTTTGGACCAGTCAAGAAAAGTGAGTGACTCCAGAAAAGTCCATTTTGCATTTAGGTGGTCCTGCTAAGAGAAACTGGATTGAGTGAATTCACCACTTGGTACTTGCAGTTCTACTATGGACTCTGTCTCCAACCCCCCACATGCCCATTTGTATGCACTCTACTCAAGAGATTGTATTTCCTCCTGAGTCTCTGCACACTTGGATCCCTGTGCCTGGATATACTTGGGGCTCCAAGTCGCTGCTGTGGGAAGCTCTATAGTCTTTGTTCCTAGTGGGAGGTGGGAGGAATCCAGATTGCCATCTCTAAGCAAATCCCAAGCTGTTTGGGATTGAGTGAGGTGGAGGGAAGTGGACCAATTTTCTGAAACAGAAGTTTCCTAACAATAATTTTCTTTTTCTTCCATTCAGCACTTGAAGAGTCCTTCTCCATTCTCTATCATCCTCCAGAGCTCTAAGCAAGTGGTATTCATCCTTTTATTTGCTGAATCTCTGGGGAAATTTTTTTCAGGGGATGTTGTGATGGTTAGGCCAGGTAATTGTGCCAACTTGGCCAGGTAATTGTGCCCAAGTGTTTGGTCCAGCAAGCACTGGGCTAATTTTAATACAAGGACATTTATGGACTTTAGTCACCAGTGTGTTTACTGCCTAGATAGCTGATTACATCTACATCAATCAGGGAGATTGTTGTCAGCAATGAGTGACACTTTTTCCAATCAGTTGAATGCCTTAAAAGGGGAAGTGATTTCAACATTCAGAGAGAATTTCTCAGCTCGTCTTTGGACAGCCAACGTCTCCCATAAATTCATCAATGACCTTCATTGGACTTTCATCAAAGCCCTTGCGGAACCTGGACTTGTGCATCCCCACAATTGTGTGAGAGACTCTATAAAATCTTATATTACTGAAAGATATCTCCTATTTCTCTGTTTCTCTAGAGAACCCTGACTAATACAGCTATCTTACATCACCATGTTGATAATTTCACAAAAAACATTTTTCAGCTATAAAAAGAATGAAATAATGATTCATGCTACAATATTGGTGAACATTGAAAATATTACACTAAGTGACAAAAATTAGATTTAAAAAGTCACATACTATATGATTCCATTTATATGAAATGTCCAGCCTAGGTAAATTCTTAGAGATGAGAAATAGATTAGTGTTTTTCAGGGCCTGTGGGGAGGGGAGGAATGGGAAGTGACTGCATGTGGGTATGAGGTATCTTTTTGAGGTATTGAAAATGTTCTCTGATTAAATGATGATGATTGTTGTACAACTTTTTTAATACACTAAAATCCATTGTATTGTAAACTTAAAAAGAGTAAAATTTATGACATGTGATATGTTTTAAGTAAAAAATAAAAGCTAAAGCAGAAAACTGGTAGTGAGCTAGGTTTGGCAAACCATGTGTAGTTTGTCAGTTCTTTTATCTCATAATTATAGATGATGTCAAAAAATGACCTAAATTTCCAGTTCATTGTTTGAGGAAGTGGCCTTATTTCTGAAATCTATATTTTGAATCTTTTGTTTACATAAATACTACAGTCAATATAGTCTTATTTTTACTTTATTTGAGTTTGTACTTTCAGACTTTTTGTTTATTTTTTAGAGGCAGACATGGAAGCAATGTCCCTTAAGTTCTTTAATTATTGAAAAAATTTTCATCAAAAGTTTGTCTCATTGATCTTCCCTATGCTTCCTAGAAGTCCTGTGATATGATGTTGTATTAATTTTCTAAAGATGACATCAAAAAAGAAAATTTTATTCTTAAACTGTTCTGGGGACAAAAAATCAAGGTGCTAACAGTCCACGCATATCCCAGAGGTCTTGGAAAGAATCTTTTCTTGCCTCTTTCAGTCTCTGATGGCTCCTGGCATTTGTTGTCTTTTGGAAGCATAACTCTGAACACTGCCTCCATCTTCACATGAACTTTTCTCCAGTGTTCCTCTGTGTCTCTGTGTCTGAAATATCCCTCTCCTTTCTCTTATATGAACACCTGACATTGGATTTAAGGCACATCTTAAGTCAAGTATTTTCTCATCTTGAGATCCTTATTTGCATATGCAGTAACTGTATTTCTAAATAATGTCACATTTACAGCTACTGGGGATTAGGACTTAGACATATATTTGGGGGGGTGGTGGTAGGACAGCATTCACCACTGCAGCTGCCATAAAAGAAACAAAGAAAACTATAATCTACACACATTAGTTCTATCTCCTCTATCAATGAGTATTATATTAGGGGAATATGAGGTTGGCCATTTTAATTCATGTGAAAGTTACCCATGAAAGGGATTTATTTCACTCACTTTGTGGATGCCAGTAATGCTTCTTTAGTTTTGTTATTTATAACATCAGGGTATGTATGCTTATAAATTTATATCACTTTTATTTTTTATTTTTATTTTTATTTTTTTAGATTTTATTTATTTATTCATTTATCCCCCCCTTGCTGCTTGTGCTCACTGGGTCAGCTAACCACGCCGTGCAGGCGGGCTTGCCTTCACCAGGAGGCCCCGGGAACTGAACCCGGGGCCTCCCATATGGTAAACGGGAGCCCTACTGATTGAGCCACAGCCGCTTCCCTTATATCACTTTTAAAAATATAACTTTGTTTCCTTTCACTCTTAAATTGGTCTTTATTTAAGAATATTTTATTTAACCAGATATTTCAATATAAATTCCTTTATACATGTAATAACTTCTTCTTCAGTGAAAACACTGATTTTCTCTTTTATTTCCTTTCCAAAATTTTCACCTTCTCTTGAATTAAAATTTATTTATGGCCTTCTATGTTTTCTTTTATACAATTTTCTCAACAGCCACTGACTTGATACCAATCAATTGTGGCCTTTTTGTTGTCTCTAATTGAGTTTTGATTTCTGTAAAAGAGTTTTATTTATATGCACTTTACTTCTCTCTGGAATTCTACCACTTCATCTCAACTATCTAGACTATCTCCTTTCAAAGTTAGTTTATTTTTAATCCCTCACTTGATCACTTAGTTTCTTTGAGTACCTATAAAATGGGGAATGATATCTATCATTTATTGAGCACACACATTATTCTTTAAACTTAAGTAAAATTACTTCATTACTTTTAAAGAATCTGATTTTCAAAACGTTAAAAATATGTCTTGAATTTCGTAAGAAGCACTATGCTTTAATAGCTATCCTGTTACATAATTTATATTTTTATCTTATTCGATCCTTACAAATGCTCTGAGATAATTATTTCATTTGTATAGATGAGAAAACAGAATTATATAAGCAAAAAGAAAATTAAAATTTCAGTAAAGACATGGAAAATGGGTTTCTGAATACCAAAGTGGATGATGGCTGATTTTCTTAGGAGGGAGAGAAAATAACTGTCCTTTCCCAGAAGCCTGCTTATGAGATGGTAAAGCATTTGCTAAAGAAAGTCAAGTTTCAGTTTGTGCATTGATGGGACACTTACCTTTGTACAGAAAAAAATCAATAACCCAATATTATACCCTCTTGTCCTTCTCCCTGCTTCAGGAAGAATATACTATTAGAGTTTGATTTAGTGCAGAATTATAAGTTCCTTTATTCCTTAATTTTACACTCAATTTTGAGTTTTTAAAATTGCCTTTTATTAAAATGATTCTGTTTTAAGTGTTGGTAAGGCAAGTGCATTGTTGATTTTGCAACAGGTCCAGAATAATTAATAACATGAGAGATAGGATGGTTTTATAAAAATATACAGAAGTAAAAGAATGGAATTTTGCGTCAGTGTGATCATACACTATATAAAATAAACAAATTCATAGAGGCAGAAACTAGAATAGAGTTTACCAGGGGCTGAGCAGAGGTAGGAAATGAGGAGTTAATTCTAAAGTATTATTCCATTATTCAATCGAAAATACAGCTATCAATTTATAACGGATCATGATAATGATAACAAACATTGCAAATGGAATTAACATTGCTGAGTTATATACCTGAATATAGTTAAAAGGGGAAATTTTAGGTTTTATACATGTTATCAGAATAAAAGTTTAATAAAATCATAGGACTGTACAACACAAACAGGGAACCCTAATGTAAACTATGGACTGTAGTTAATAGTACACTTATAATAATATTTTTTCATTAGTTGTAACAAATGTTTTACACTAATGCAAGGTGTTAATAATGAGGGAGTATATGGGAACTTTGGATTTTCTGCAAGATTTTCCTGTATACCTACAACTTCTCTAATTAAAAAAAAAAAAAAAAAAAAAAAAAATTGTTGCCCAAACTTGCATGAGCCAAATTCCAGAATTTCTTTTGTTCCACTGAGCTACATGTCTGTCCCTCCTCCAGTGCTACACTATCTTGACAACTGTGGCTGTATAGTAGGTCTTAAAATTGGGGACAGTGATTCTTGTAATTTTAATCTTTTCCAAAATTGTTTGGAATATTCTCGTTCTGTTACTTCCTATGAATTTTAGATTTAGCTTGGCTACAGTTCACTCATTTTCATTGTCATTTATCCATTTCTATATTGATGGACACACTGGGATATTTCCAATTTGAAGTTATTATGAATAAAGCTACTGTGAACATATACATACAAAATAAAAAGCAAAGAATTGTTGAATTTACTAATTAGGCAGAATCAATTGTTACTGTCCTTTGTAGTACTCAAAATTGAAGTGACATGGAATAAAATTATGATCTTTGCTATCGCCTGACCATTTAAATTCTTAGGGAATTACAGGGGAGGTAGTTTAGCAGAGTAACAAAGCATGGGCTTTGGAAACAGGTCGGATCATATAGCAGCATTGAAACTCATATCTGGGAGTCCCTTGGATAAATGACTGACATTTATTATCTTCAATCTATTTTTTAAATATCTGAAACAAACACAAATATGTTATAAATCATTTAAAACTTTTTGTGAAAATTAAAGACAACACATACAAATTATACCCTGTTACATAAAGTTCAGCATATATGGCTTTCATTTATTTGAATATTTGCATACTTACATTATTTGCATATCAATTTGGTATGGCAGGTCATGTGGCAAATATCAAAATGAAGATTTCAAGGCTTTCCCTTTACTTTGACTCAAGTTCTGTGATGCAAGAGATAACAACCTTTGTATCCTTAAACAAAGAGGTGATTCCTTTAATTTTCAGTATTACTGCTTGGGAAATGCCTTCTTTGCTATAGTATCACTTGGCTTTCTGTAGCTAGACCCTGTATTGCAATTTCCTATGCAAATCATCTCTACATTTACCTCTAAAATACAGAGATCTGATGAAGCAACTTCCTTGCTCATAAACCTATGCTAGTTTCTCAGAGACTTTAACTTAAAGTTTAAAAGTTTAGAGTAGGAATTTAATTATCTTGTCAGATTGCCTCCAATGTAACATGCGTTGGATTCTGTTATGTCACTTCCCACCCTCATTTCCTGCATGATTGGAAATATACTTGTTCTCTTCTTAACATATGGACAGACAAATTTTAGTAGGATGATTTATCTGGATCAAAATAAAAATTTCATTCAAACTGCTCAAAATTGGAGTCTATGAAGAAATATCTCTAATTGCTTGGGAAAATCTAATGTGCCTATTTTATTTTGCAAGCTGTTGCATTACCAATTAAATACTACAATAATATATTTTTATCATTTTACTTAACAGATACTGTTCTCTGACATTATAATGGTTAATTGATTAATTTTGTTGATTATTGAAAAGAAATTGATGGGATCCTCTTGTTTCAAATGGAAACCTGACCTTTATATTTAAACTCTCCCTCCCCCGCCCCATCTCCTATATATTATTTAAATGACCAAAAAATTTTAACAGTAAAGTAAACTATGTAATTATTAGAAATTCTGGAAGATTTTAATTCATGTGACATAAAATTCTAATTGGTTAGTTGAAAGCTTCGGGAAGCAAGATAGGATTATAAGACATATTCAGAGGATTGCTGGAAGATGATGACATACTGACAGGCAGAGCTCAATGCGCTCACAAAAACAATGAAGAAAAAGCCAAAAGTTGTCTGAGGGACCTGCTTCAGGGGTCTGCAGCAAGGATAATGATACACAACTCCCAGAGGGGTGAGGGACAGAAAGATGAAGAAACCAAAAATGACAAAAATGAGTTACCCAGCCCTCACAGGAGCAGGGAAGGGCCTCCCTCTAATATCCACAAGATATTAAGCTAAGGTAAAACCCCCAGCTCACTGCGGCCAACTGAGAGGGGAACAGACATCTTCCTCTCTCTCGGGTGTTTCAAGGGAAAATGGAGGGGGAGTCAGAAGGCTTTTCTTCAGTGAGCTCGCTCAGCAGAGCGAACACAGCAAACACAGGAAAGCCCAGTCTGAAACACCTCTGTGGGAAGGTGTGCTGAACAGCACCATTTGCTGGCTGGTCTGGAAATGGAAGGGACAAAAATTTTATGGTATTCTCTGTACCCATTAGTGTGTCCCATTTGTGAGGCTGTGGCCCAATTTTAATAACTTAAGGCAGACAAGTTTAAATACTTAAAAAATTTGAACCAAATATCAAAGAAGAGTTGTGAAAAAAAAATAGACATGAGAAAGAAATTGGTCATTAGCGTAAATTCACCAATTCAAATGCCTAGACATCAGCAAAAAATTACAAGTCATAATAGGAAATAAGAAGAGATGACCCAGGCAAAGGAACTAACCAAATATCCTGAAAAGATACAGGATTTAAGACAATTAATCAGTGATAATGACACAACTCTCCTAAATGACTTCAAAGAAATTAAAGAAAATATGAATAAAGAAATAAATGATATTAAGATATTAAGAAAACTCTTAAGAGTGCATAAAGAACAATTTGAAAGCTGGCAAAGAAGAGTAAGAGACCTTATGGGAATGAAAGACACAATGGATGAGATTAAAAACACATTAGCTGCACATAAGAGTATATTTGAATTGTTTGAAGACAGACTTAGTGATTTCAAAGACAGACATGCAAACTGGAAAAGACAGGAGAACAGAAAGAGGAGAGAATGAAAAAAATGTATGTTTCAGGGAATTAAATGACAATGCAAAATGCACAAAACTTCACATTATCACTGTCCCAGAAAGAGAAGAGAATGGAAAAGGGACAGAAAGAATATTTGAGGACATAATGACTGAAAACTTTCCACCTCTTATGAAAGACATAAATATCAGTATTGTAGAGGGACAAAGAAACCCAAACAGAATAAATCCCAATAGACCTAGCCCAAGACACCTACTATTCAGAATGACAAATGTCAGAGATAGTGAGGATTCTGAAAGCAGCAAGAGGAAAGCATCACATACAAGGGAAAGTAGATAAGATTAAAGGCCAACCTTTCATCAGAATCCATGGAAGGAAGAAGGAAGTGATATGATGTACTTGAGGTACTGAAAGAGAAATGCTATCAGCCCAGAATTCTGTATCCAGCAAAACAGTCCTTCAAAAATGAAGATGAGTTCAAAGTCTTCAGAGACAAACAAAAACTGATAGAATTTGTTATCAAAAAACAGAATTACAAAAGATAATAAAGGGAGTGCTGTAGCTTGAAAGGAAAAAAAGGGTGAAAGATTTGGAGAAGAGATTAGAAAAGAAGATTACTAGGAAGGGTAAAATAAAGGGTAAGAAGACAGAATATAGAACAATATTGCAACAGAGAGCCAAAGGATAAGATGGATGAAGTAACACCTTTACAATAATAACTTTGGATGTTAATGGATTGAACTCCCCAGTCAAAACACATAGACTGATTGAATGAATTTTAAAAAGTGAACTATCTATATATTATCTGCAAGAAACCCACCACAGACATAAGGGCACAACCAAGTTAAAAGTGAAAGATTGGAAAAAGTTATTCCATGCAAATAGTAACCAAAAAAAAAAAAAACAAAACTGGAGTAGTGATACAAATATCGGACAAAATAGATTTCAAATGCAAAATTTTATAAGGGATGAAAAAGTTCATTAAATAATAATAAAAGGGGTAACTCACCAAGAAGAAATAAATATACTAAATATTTATGCAACCAACTTGAGTTCCCCAAGATACATGAAGCACACACTGACAAAACTGAAGGGAGAAATAGATGTTTCTACATAATAGTTGGAGACTTCAATACACCATTCTCAGTATTAGATAGAATATCTAGAAAGAGGATAAATGAAGAAACAGAGAGCTTGAATAATGTGACAAATGAACTAGACCTAACAGACATCTATAGAGCAATGCACCCCAAAACAGTAGGATATATATTCTTTTCAAGTGCTCATGGATCGTTCTCCAATTTAGGCCATATATTGGGTCACAAGACAAGTCTCAATAAATTTAAAAAGACTGAAATTATACAAAACACTTTCTCTGATCATATCAGAATTAAGCTGGAAATCAAAAATGGATGGAAAAGGACAAATTCATAAGTAATATGGAGATTAAACAACACACTCTTAAATAATTAGTGGGTAAAAGAAGAAATTGCAAGAGAATTCAGCAAATACCTTGAGATGAATGAAAATGAGAACACAACATATCAAAACTATGGACACTGCAAAATCATGGCTGAGAGGGAAATTTATAGCTCTCAATGCCTACAGTAAAATAAGAAGAATGAACTAAACTTGAAGATCTAACTGACACCTGGAGGAACTAGGTAAAGAACAGCAAACTAGTCCCAAACCAAGCTGAAGGAAAGAAATAGTAAAATCAGGGCAGAAATAAATGAAACCAAGAACCAGAACAACAACAACAAAACAATAAAGTGAATCAACAAAACCAAAAGTTGTCTCTTTAAGAAGATCAACAAAAGAGACAAAACTTTTGCTAGATTGACAAAGAAAAAAAGAAATAAGACAAAATAAATAAAATCAGAAATGAGAGGGGCGACATTACCACTGACCCTACAGAAATAAAAGTGATCATAAGAGGATACTATGAACAATTGTAGGCTAAAAAACAACAACAACAAAAAAAAAACTAGTCAATATAGAATATATGGACAAATTCCTAGAAACACACAAATCACCTACACTGACCCTAGAAGAAACAGAAGACCTCAACAAACCAATCACAGCATACTCTTACATAATCAGTGGGTCAAACAGAATTCAGCAAACATCTTTTTTTTCAACTAACTCTTTTTTTTATATTTTTTTTTATTTTTAAAGAAGATTTTGATTACATAAATGTTTATATAAAAATAAAAGGGATACCCATATGCCCCACTCCCTCCCCTCCTACTCTTTCCCACATTAACAGTGTCCTTCATTAGTGCGGTATATTTGTTACAGTCGATAAGCCCATATTGAATCATTGGTACTAACCATGGACTACAGTTTAATTTATAGTTATACTTTGTCCTGCACAATTTTGAAGTTATGACAAAATGTACAATGAATTTTATCTATCACTGCAAGGTCATGCAGGACAAATCCAATGTCCAAAAAATGCCCCCATATTATACCTATTCTTCCCTCTCCCATCCCTCTAGTGGTCACTTCCTTTACATCAATGATAAATGTACTTTCCTTGCTAGAATAAAAATAAGTCTATAGTAGAATAATAATCCATCTACTTTAGTCCATTGTTCATTCCCCAATCTTGAAGATTTTGGGATGGTGATACCCATTCTACTTCTATTTGAGAGGGATCTTAGATCCCATGGGACAGATGGATGGAGATATCTTGCTTGCAGTTGCAGACACTATTTGTTCCTTGGGATGGGCATTGTACATCATCATCTCTTTGTTGTCCTGAGTGAGTCCAATGAAATGGATAGTAGGTGTTGCAACTTTCGTGAAATTCAGGGCTTAACTGGCACATGGGCAGACCAAAGATTTAAGTCTCTGGGACATATATATATATCAAATATAGTGCTAATTATAGGTTCAAATAAAAGGGGCAGAAGTGCCATGTATACAGAACCTATAAATAGTCTGATTCTGTTACACTGGTGAGCATAAATTCCAAAGTAAGGCCCACTGGTAGGGTGCTGAATTCTTGAGCTTGTCTACACTGTTTATAGCCTCTAGATCTCTCTAGAGCCCTCAGGAGCCCTACTACTTATGGCACTGTTTATTGTAGCAATCAATGAGATCCTGCTGAGACTTGCATAAGTGTAACCTCTAGAATGACCTCTCAACTCACTTTGAAATCTTTTAGCCATAAAAACTCATCTTTATTTACCATTCCTCCCTTTTGGTCAAAGTCTTTTTCCAGATGCATTATGAGTTGGTGCTTGATAATAATCCTTTGGAGCCAGGGAGGCTTATTCCCAGGAATCATGTCCCATGCCTGGGGGGTGGGGGAAGATGATGCATTTATATACTGAGTTTGGCTTAGAGAGAGTCCACATTTGAGCAACAAGGAGGCTTTCAAGAGGTCACTCTTAGGCAGTATATAATACTAGGCTAAGTTTCAATTTCATGAGAAAACATTCATAAGTATAATCCTCATTGTCAAGGGTCTGGCATAAAGTTCTGTCTTCTTTCACTGGATATTGCCCTACACTCAGGGGATTCTTGCTGTCCTCTTAGAAAATGTATCAGAACTAATCTGGCTTCTTTGGAATTTGGAGGTTGTCCTGAGTACCTTTGTGGCAACGGATGTAGGCCATTTTAAAATAGCACATACCACTAAGAACTGTGTGGGAGAGAGTGTTGTCTACGGGGTGAACTGTGGTCTATGGTTGGTGGCAAGGCCCCAGGATGTGTAAGTCCATTGAGGGTGGTGGGCCACACTTGTGGGAGATGTTTGTGTGGGATGTGGTGGGAGGTGTGGGAGGTGGGCAACATGGGAATTCCAGTGGGTTCCATGTAATATTTTGGGTATCTAAGCACCTCTTAAAATATATTTATATATATACATAAATAACATTTTTGTAAGCAAATGCACATATATGCATATACATTTATATATCATTTTGCAAATGTTGGTATGTATTGTGAAAATTTTTATTTTTACCCACAATAAAAAAATAAAAAAATAAAAAAATAATAAATAAATAAATAAATAAATAAATAAATAAATAAAAGAAAATGTATCAGTATATTCATTCAGTTACTGTGTGGATTTCCACCCACTGAGAAAATGTCATGAACAATTGAACATATTCATATATCTTAGAGGCATGCTTCAAGTGAACCCCTTCCCGTGCATGCCCACATCACTGACACTTGCACCAGTGATCCTCCCCCACCACTGCTGTGACCCTTCTGTGATCTAAAACCACTCCAAAAATAAGCCAACAAAATAACCAAGTAAAATTAATAAGAAAATGAAATAATTAGAAAAATCACCAATGAACTACAAAAATGAAAACAATTTGAGATAATAAAAAATAAAATGAAAATTTAGACCTTGTGTCTTTCATCACTGTAAAATCTGTTGTCATGTATGTATATTGACATTTTCCTCCATATATTCCCCCAGTGTTTTATTTTTTTCATTTATCTTCAAAGAAGCTTTAGGATAAAGAAAAGTCACATAGAGAATGCAGGGGATTCCCATATACCCAATGCCCTCCCCTTTTCCCCTCTCCCTTATTAATAACATTTTACATGTAGATGGTACATTTCTTACAATTGATGTACAAATATTGAAGCATTGCTTCAATGAAACATTGGTCAATGTTTACATTAAGGCTTACATTTGGGATTGTACACTTTTATAGGTTTTGACAAATTTTGAAATGGCCTATATCCATTATTGCAAGATTATGCTGAATGAGTCTAATGCCTTAAAAATGCCCTACATTCCATCATTTCTATTCTTCCTACCTCCTCCCCTCATAATCTATGGTAATAACTAAGTTTTAATTTTTGAAGAATAAGATTCCTGGTCACTTGTAATAATATTGAGGGCTTGACATATTGGTCTATTTTCTTTTATTAGGCACTGTCTATGTTCTGGAAGGATTCTTGTCCCTCTAATTGAGAATATAGCAGGACTCTCCAGGACAGGAGTTTAACATTTTCTTGTTTACTGTATGAATCTCCACCCACTGATATAACACAATATGACAATATGAACACTTAGATATTCCATAGAAGCATGTTCCAGGTGCCCCCTATCCTGTATACACCCCACACCCAACACTCTCATCAGTCAACCTCCCTTGCCATATTTGCCAAAAGAACATTTCCAACATTATATGTTTAACCACAGACCTACAAAACCACAGAGTTCATCTGCTTCTTTCCCTGACCCTCACCCCTGTCCCAGGGATAGTCCAACCCCACCCTCCCACCCTACTCCCCCTCACAGACCAGCACAACAGAACTCAATCATGTCACTGCACAACTGTCATGCTCATACACTGCCCAATGACACCCTTCCAACTTATCATTGATTTTGTCCTTATGGGCATCAGCTTACCACCCTCTACTCTCTTTCTGTTTTCTGTAAACCTGTCTTCCAGACTCTAGCTCTGTGAGCCTGCTCAATTTGCTTAATTCATATCAGTGAGGTCATGTAATATTTGGCCTTCAGTGCCTGGCTTGATTCACTCAACATTAGGTTTGCAAGATTCAGCCATGTTATCCTGTGTGTTAAAACTGCATTCTTTCTTACAACTGAATAATATTCCATTGCATGTATATACCACAGTTTGCTATCTATTCAAATGTCAATGGACATTTGGGTTGCTTCCAACTTTTGGCAATAGTGAATAATGGCGCTATGAACATTAGGGTGCATATACTGTTCATGTCTCTGCTTTCAATTCCTCTGGGCATATACCCAGCAGTGGGATTGTTGGAGCATATGGCAGTTCTCTAGTTAGCTTCCTGAGGAACCACCAAACTGTCCTCCACAATGGTTGCAAAATTCTACATTCCCACAAGCAATGGATAAGTGTTCCCTTTCCTCCACATCCTCTCCAACACTTGCAGTCCTCTATTTTTTATAACAGCCACCAGTCTAATGGGTGTAAGTTAATTTTCATTTTCATTTCCCTAAAAGCTAGTGATGATGCACATTTTTCCATGTGCTTTTTAGCCATTTGTATTTATTCTTTGGAGAAGTGTTTATTCAAATCTCTTGCCCATTTTTCAAATGGATTGTTTGTCTTTTTATTTGGGATGTAGGATTTCTTTATGTATGTTTGATATTGGGCCCCTTTTGGATAGTTGGTTACTGAATATATTCTCCCTTTGAGTAGGCTGCATTTTCACTTTTTTGACAAACTCCTTTGAAGCATAAAAGTTTTTAATTCTGAGGAGGTCCCATTTATCTATTTTTTTTCATTGCTCATTTCCTTCTACAAGGTCTCATAGATACCTCCTTACATAATCTTCTAGGAGCTTTATGGATTTGACTCTTATATTTAGATGTTTGATCCATCTGGAGTTAATTGTTATATAGGATGTGAGATGGTGGACCTCTCTTATTCTTTTGGATATTGATATCCAGTTCTCCAAGCGCCATTTGTTGAAGAGGCCATTCTCTCCCATTTGAGTAGGCTTGGTGGCTTTGTTGAATATCATTTGACTGTATATGTGAGGATCTTTATAAGAACTCTCAATTTGGTTCCATTGGTCAGTATGTCCATCCTTGTGCCAATACCATGCAGTTTTCACCACTTTAGCTTTGCAGTATGTTTTAAAGTCAGGTAGTCTGAGTCTGCCAATTTCATTGTTCTTTTTCAATATGTATTTGGCTATTCAGGGCTCCTTATCCATCCAAATAAATTTCAGAGTTAGGTTTTTCAATTCAGTAAAAAATGCTATTGTAATTTTTATTGGAATTGCATTAAGTCTGTAAATGAATTTGGGTAGGACAGACATCTTAATGATGTATAATCTTCCAAACAATGATCAGGGAATATTTTTCCATTTATTTATGTCTTCTTTGATTTCCTTTAACAATGTTGTGTCGTTTTCTGCATACAAATCCTTTACATCTTTAGTTAAGTTTATTCCTAGGTATTTGATTATTTTGATTGCTACTGTAAATGAAACTTTTTCCTTGATTTCCTCCTCAGATTCATTTTTGGTGTACAGAAATGCTACTGATTTTTGCATGTTGATCTTATATCTTGCCACTCTATGGAATTAATTTATTAGCTCTAGAAGCTTTGTTGTGGATATCTCAGGGCTTTCTATGTACAGGATCATGTCATCTGCAAATAGTGAAATTTTTACTTCTTCCTTTCTGATTTGGTTGCTTTTTATAACTTTTTCTTGCCTAAGTTCTAGAGCAAGTACTTCTAACCCAATGTTAAATAAAAGCAGTGACAGTGGGCATCTTGTCTTATTCCATACTTTAGAGGGAAAGCTTTTAGCATTTCACAATTGAATGTGAGGTTAACTGTGGATTTTCATATATACCTATTATCTTGTTGAGGATGTTTCCTTCTATCCCTATCCTTTGAAGTGTTTTTATCAGAAAAGGGTGCTGTATTTTGCCATTTGCTTTTTCTGCATCAATAAAGATGATCATGTGATTTTTTTCCTTTTGATTTATTAATGTGATGGATTACACTGATTGATTTTCTTATGTTGAACTATCCTTGCATACCAGGGATGAAACCCACTTGGTGATGGTGGATAATTCATTTTATGTGTTGTTGAATATGATTAGCAAGTGTTCTGTTGAGGCCACTTGCCCTTCTAAATAAATGTTATAATTAACTTTTCCAATTCAATAAAATATGCTGTGGTAATTTTTATAGGGATTACATTACATCTATCAAATAGTATAGGTAAGATAGACATCTTAATGATGTTTAGTCTTCCTATCCATGAACAGGGAATATTATCCCATTTCTTTAGGGATGAAACCCACTTTGTCATGGTGAATAATTCAATTGATGGGTTTTTTAATACAATTAGCAAGTATTTTATTGAGGATTTTAGCATCCAGATTCATTAGAGAGATTGATCTGTAGTGTTCCTCTCTTGTGGTGTCTTTATTTGGCTTTGGTATTAGGGTGATGTTGGCATCAGAGAATGAGTTATGCAATATTCCCTCCACTTTCAATTTTGGAAGAGTTTAAGCAGGATTGGTATTAGTTCTTTCCAGAATGTTTGGTAGAATTCACCTGTGAAGCCAACTGGTCATGGGCTCTTCTTAGTTGGTAAGTTTTTGATGACTAATTCAATCTTGTTTCTTGTGATTGGTCTGTTGATTTCACCAATTTCTTCTTTCATCAATATAAGCTGCTTGTGTGTTTCTAGAAATTTGTCTATTTCATCTAAGTTGTCCATCTTCTTGGCATACTATTTTTCAAAGAATCCTCTTCTTTTTCTATTTTAATATAGGCATTTATGGCTATAAATTTCACTCTCAACACTGCTTTTGCTGCTTCTCATAGGTTCTGATATGTTGTGTTGCCATTTTCATTCATTTCAAAGTAGTTACTGATGTATTTTGCAATTTCCTGCTTCACCCACTGATTGTCTAAGAGTTTGTTGTTTATCTTCCATACCTCTGTGCCTAATCTGTTTCTCTGGCCCGTACTGATTCCCAGCTTCATTCCACTGTGGTCAGAGAAATTACTTTGTATAATTTCAATCATTCTGAATTAGTTGAGAGTTGCTGTGAGACTTAGCATGTGGTCTATCTTGAAGAATGATCCATGTGCATTTGAGAAGATATATATCCTGCTCTATGTGAGTGTAATGTTTTGTATATGATTATTAAGTCTAGATCCTCTAACATATTATTCAAAGTCTCCGTGCCTTTATTGATCCTCTGCCGAGATGTTCTGTCTAATGATGATAACAGTGTATTAAAGTCCTCAATGATAATTGTAGAGGCATAGATTTTTTCACTTAGTTTTTCCAATGTTTGTCTCATGTATTTTAAGGAACCATGGTTAGGTGCATACATGTTTATGATTGTTCTTTCTTCTTGATAGAGTACCCCTTTCATTAATATTATATAGAGTGCATTTCTTTGTCCCTTAGAATAGTTTTGCAGTTAAAGTCTATTTTGTCTGATATTAGTATAACTACCCCCGTCATTTTTCGGTTATTGCATGCATGTAAAATTGGTTCCTAACCATTCATTTTCAACTTCCTTGCATCCCTTGGACTGAGGTGATTTTCTTGTAGACATAATATATATGGATGTTATATCCTTATCCATTCTCTGTGTCTCTTGGACAGTTTAATCCATTAACATTACTGTCAAGACATTATGTATATTAACCATATTTTTTTAAGGTTTATATATGTCATATTTTGTTTGCATTTCTCTTTTTATCTTTTTAGTTATCCTTACCAATAATCTTCCTTCCTATACTCTCCCCCAACCTTCTCTTTCCTGTTTTTCCTTTTAACCTGCAGAACTCCCTTTAGAATTTATTGAAGGGTAGGTTTCTTGTTGACAAATTCTATTAATTTCTGTTTATCTGTGAATATTTTGAACTCTCCCTAATTTTTGAATGCCATCTTTGCTGGATACAGAGTTCTTGGTTGACAATTGTTTTCTTTTAGCACCTTAATTATGTCATACCATTGCCTTCTTGCCTCCATTACTTCAGTTGAGAAATCATCACTTAATCTTATTGAGCTTCCCTTGCATATGATGAATCTCTTTTCTCTTGCTGCTTTCAGTAGTCTCTCTTTGTCTTGAGCATAATAATTTGATAAGTATATTCCTTGAGGTAGGCCTGTTAAGATTTATACTATTTGGGGTGTGCTGTGTTTACTGGACATGTAAGCACATGTCACTCAAATGAGTTGGGAAATTTTCAGCCATTAATCCTTCTATCACTCCTTCTGCCTCCTTTCCCTTTTCTTCTCCCTCTGGGATGCCTATAATGTGTATGTTTGTGCATTTTGTATTGTCATTCAAATCTCTAAGTTCCTGCTGAATTTTTAAAATATTTTTATCTGTTGTACTATCTGTCTGATTTCAGATGTACACTCTTCAACATCACTGATTCTTTCCTCTCCGTGTTCAAATCTACTGTTATGTGCTTCCAGTGTATTTTTGATTTATTGCATTGCGCCATTAACCACCATCAGATCCATTATCTTTTTATGTATGTTTACAATTTCTTCAGTATGTTCTTTCAGTGTCTTCTTAATATCCTTTATCTCTGCCTTCAATTCATTAAGTTAATTCATGGTATTTGTTTGGATATCCTTGATTAGTTGTTAAACATTTGCATCTCCTCCTGTTTTTTCGTTTGTTCATTAGACTAGGCCATGTCTTCCTGTTTCTTAGTATGGCGTGTAATTTTTTGTTGTTGTCTAAGCATCTGTTTATCTTGATGGATTTATTTGGTTTGTTAGTTTCTCTTTCTACTTTAGGGTTTTATTCTGTTGTTTCTTTGTGTATGATAAAGTTCCTTTTTCATAATTGGTTCCTCTTATTCTATAACCTTCAGTTGTCTGTGTTCCCTTGAAAAAAAATATTAAGACCAGAGAACAGGAAAGAGATAGGAAGAGAAAAAGAATAATAGTAATAATAATTTTTAAAAAGATAGAAGAGGAACTGTACAAGAGCTGGGAAACTAAATAAGTAATACAAGTAAAAAATCATAAAAAATATAAAGCAATAAGAATAAAAAATATAGAATAGAAAAATGAAATAAGAAACAAAATAGAGAGAAAAAATAGAATAACTTGAAAAGAAGAAAAAAATAGAATAACTTCTCAGAAGAGAAGAAAATAAATGGGAAAAAATAATGGGAGGAGGTGGAGAGACAAAAAGAAAAAATGAAGACCAAACAAGAAGAGGTAGAATGAAAGAAAAGCAACAGAAGTCAGGAGATAGAAAAATGAAGGAAAGAAAAGAAATAAACTAAGTTGAAAAATAAGTAAAAGGAAAAAAAAGAAATAAAGAAAGGGAAAAGTCAGCAAACAAGGAACAAAACAGCAGTGAAGAAACAGCCTAGGAAAAACAGCCTTCCTTCTTTGGCCCTTAGGTAGCTTCTGAGGCTGCTGGTGCTCATCAATTAATCACACTTCAGCCTGCTCTCTGCATGTGATGTACCCAGTTTTAATGAATAAAATAAAGGGGAAAAAACTGATAAGAAATAAAAAAATATCAGATCCAAATAAAACCTAAAACACACCAACACTTCGGGTTTAATAGACTTTTAAAAGTTTCTCTGGATCTTCCCATCCTCAACCCCTTAGAAGAGTTGAACTTTTAACAGTTTTTAGAGGCTGGGATAGTTAGGTGCCTGTCTCTGCCCCTCCCTGACATAGTCCTTTTCTCCCAGGGCAACTGGGTGTGACAGACTGCATGAGCAGACCTCCCGTCCTCTCTTCTCAGGACCACCTCAATGCTGGCTGGTGTCCTCCTCAAGATTCAAAGGAGGCTCAGGTAGCCAAATCCACCAAAAAAAAAAAAAAAAAAAAAACCACTCTCCATCCTCTGGCAGACCCCTCTTCCTCCCAGAGAATCCTCTTTTCCCCTCAACTGGGTGGAAAGAGACAGGGATTCTGAGACTATTTGCCTTGAGGGTGTGGCTTACATGCTTGCCATTTCCAGCCACAGAGGTGAGCAACTCATGGGTTTTCCTTGGCCTCTTTATCTATTTGTTGTGTTCCCTCCTAGATGAACAAATATCTAGAGATTAATGAAAATGAGAACAGAGCGTATCAAAAGCTATGGGACACCAATAATCAGTGCTGAGAAGAAAAGTTATAGCTCTCTCTGCTTACATTAAAAAAGAAGAACAAGCTAAAATTGAAAATATAACTGCACACCTGGAAGAACTAGAAAAAGAACAGCAAATTAATCTAAAAGCAAGCTGAGGGAAAGAAATAGTAAAGATCAGAGCAGAAATAAAAGAAATTGAGAACAACAACAACAAAATAGAGAAAATCAAGAAAAGCCAAAAGCTGTTTCTTTGAGAAAATCAACAAATTTGACAAATCTTTTCTAGACTGACACAAGAAAAAATGAGAGCAGTTGCAAAGAAATAAAATCAGAAATGAGAAAGAAGACATTAACACTGACCCCACAGAAATGATAGATCATAAGAGGATACCATGGGTAAATGGATGTGACTCTAACGACTGGGCTCCCATCTACCATATAGGAGGTCCAGGGTTTCTTTCCCAGGGCTTCTTTGTGAAAGGCAAACTGGCCTGCACAGTGAGCTGGCCTGGGTGGAGAGCTGGCCCATGCATAGTGCTGGCCCGTGCAGAATGCTAGCCCATGCAGAAGTCCTGGCTCACGCAGGAGTGCTGGCTCATGTGGGAGTGCTGACCCCCATGGAATGCAGGCTACATGGAGAGCTGGTACAGCAAGATGATGCAAGAAAAAGAGACAGATGAGAAACAATAAGAGACACAGTAGACCAGGGAGCTGAGGAGGTGTAAGAGATTGAGCACCTCTTTTCCACTCCGGAAGATCCCAGGATTGGTTCCCAGTGCTGCCTAAAGAGAAGACAAGCAGACACAGAAGAACACACTGAGAGCAGAGTGAGCACAAAACAATGAGGGTGGGGTGAGAAATAAATAAATAAATAAATAAATAAATAAATAAATAAATAAATAAATATTGAGGGGAAAAAATAGGATACTATGAACAACTGTATGCCAAAAAACAAGACAATGTAGATGAAACTTTGTCCTAGAAACACAAGGACCACCTACACTGACCCTGGAAGAAATAGAAGACCTCAACAAATTAATCACAAGTGAAGAGATTGAAACAGTCATCAAAAATCTCCCAAATATGAAAAGTCCAAGACTGATGACTTCACGTGTGAATTCCATCAGTCATTCAAAGATGAAGTAACACCAATCTTGCACTATCTCTTCCAAAAACTGAACAGGAAAGAACCTACCAAAGTCATTCCATGCAGTCAACATCACCCTAATACCAAAAAACAGATAAAGATGCTACAAAAAAGAAAGTTACAGAACAATATCTCTTATGAATATAAATACATAAATCCTCAACAAATTGCAAACTGAATCCAAAAGCACATTAAAGGAAATATATACAATGATCAAGTGCATTTATCCCAGGTATGCAATGGTAGTTCAACACTAGAAATCAATTAGTATAAAAAACCAAATTGATAAATTGAAGAAGAAAAATTAAATGATCCTCTCTATTGATGTAGAAAGAGCATTTGACAAAATACAGCACCCTTTCTTGATTAAAACAACAACAACAACAGAAAAAAAACACTCCAAAAGATAAGAAGAGAAGGAAGCTTAATCAATATGGTAAAGTGCATATATGAAAAACCTACAACTAGAATTGTACTCAACTTGAAAGACTGAAAGTTTTCCTGCTTATATCCAGAACAAGGATGTCCACTGACACCACTTTAATTCATTATTGTGCTAGAAGTTCTAGTGAGAGCAATTAGGCTAGATAAAGAAAATAAAAGTCACCCAAAATAGGAAATGAAGAAGTAAAACTTTCACTACTCACTTGTGATTTGAACATATATCTAAAAAATGAGGAAAATTTTATAAGAAAGCTACTAAAATTAGTAGCAAGTTCAGCAAAATGGTGGGATATAAGATTATTTCACAAAACTCAATAGTGTTTCTATACACTACTGATATGGAATCTGAGGAAGAAATCAGAAAAAAATCAGAAAAAAAAATTCCATTTATAATAGCAACTAAAACAATCAAATATATAGGAATAGACTTAACCAAGGCATTAAAGGACCTGTATTCAGAAAACTATAAAAACTTGCTAAAAGAAACCAAAGAAAACTTCAATAAATGGAAGGACATTCCAAGTTCATGGATTGTAAGGCAATATTGTTAAGATGTCAATTCTACCCAAACTGATTTACAGATTCAGTGCAATCTCAATAAAAATTCCAACAGCCTTTTTTTTATTTTTTTGCAGAATTGGAAGGGCCAATTATAAAATTTATTGGGAAGAGCAGGAATCCTGAAAAGAACAAAGTTGAAGGACTCTCACTTCCTGACTTTAAAGCTTATTACTTTGCTAAAGTGGTATAAAAAGCATAATGACTGACAGGTTGGTCAATGGAACTGAATCAAGAACTCAGAAATAGATCCCCACATCTACAGTCAAGCGATTTTTTTAAAAATTGTGGGTAAAAATCAAAATTTTCACAATACATACCAACATTTGCAAAATGATATATAAATATATATGCATATATGTGCATTTGCTTACAAAAATGTTATATATATATTTTAAGAGGTGCTTAGATTACCTAAAATATTACATGGAACCTATCAGGATTCCCATGTTCCCCACCTCCCACACCTCCCACCACATCCCACACAAACATCTCCCACAAGTGTGGCCCATCATCCTCAAAGGACTTACACATCCTATTTTCCAGGTGTGCATGGAATCTCGGTGGAGCTGCAACTCCTACCCTACAGCTCAATGGACTCATCCAAGTCACCTGGCGAGGAGACAACGATGGGCAATGGCCATCCCAGGGAATGGAGAGGGCCTGCATTTGCAGGCAGGATCATCCCACCCACCATATCCATGGGATATAAGCCCTCTCTCACTTGGAGGTGGAGTGGACATCACCATCCCAGTCCCCTCAGGATTGGGGGAGGAACTATGGACTAGAGTGCCGCTTTGTTTCCGGGCCTGAGGGTGATCAGCCCTGCTGCAGCTCGGGGAGCTACACGAGCTAGTTGTGGGCCGTCCGGCGTGCACTCCGGAACGGCGGGGGGGTGAAGAAGTTGTCAGGAGAGCGCAGGCCCGGCTCCCTGGTCTTCACGGAGGTTAAGGAGAAGTTGTCACAGGGTCGCCGTTTGGTGCCCTGTGGTCTCCCTGACAGTACTAAATGAAGAGACACCACTCACTTGCTTGCTGGAAGGTAAGACCTTTATTCAGGGAGAGCTGTGCAGTTTTATAGGCAGTGTTGGGCGGGGGTGAGCGTGTTGTCTTCTGATAGGGCGAAGCTGTTGCTGGGCGTGGAGGGAAGATTTGGGAGGGAGGGGGGAGGCTAGAGGAGAAGGCCAACATGTCCAAATAAGGTTATGGCTGTTGAGGGAATGCTGTGATAGGCTGAGAGAAATGGGGAAGTTGGGTCCAGGAAGAAGGTGGGGCGTAGTGCCCCGCAAATGCCTGAGGCAAGGTTTGGCTTGGGTAAACATTACCTCACTAGAGTGGACTTGATGGTATTCTGTTGTACACATATGGTGATTCTAGCAATGAAAGAAATTATAATAGTGAGGTGGAGCCAGTGGCCACTGGACACTTTCGGGGCAGGGAGGGGATGTGCAGTTGAAATACAGGGGCTTTTTGGGGATTTGGAGTTTGTCCTGAGTGCCGTTGTGGCAACGGATGTAGGCCATTTTAAATCAGCACACACCATTCAGAACTGTGTGGGAGATTGTGTGGTCTACGATGTGAACAGTCAAGCGATTTTTGACAATGCTGTTAAAAGCTACTCAGATGGGCCAGAATAGTCTATTCAACAAAAAATGCTGGGAGACTGGATAGCCTTATTCAAAAGAAATGAAGAAGAGTCCTATCTCACATCATATACAAAAATTAACTCAAAATGGATCAAGGACCTACATATAAAAGCAACCACCATAAAACTCCTAGATGAAAATGTGTGAAAATTTCTTCAAGATTTTCTGGTAAGTGGTAGTTTTTTAAAACTTAAACCAAGCACTAGCAACAAAGAAAAAAATGAATGGGACCTCCTCAAAATTAAGCACTTTTGCACCTCAAAGGACTTTGTCAAAAGAGTGAAAAGAGAGCTGACTTAATGGGAGAAAGTATTTGACAATCACATATCCAATAAGGGTGTGATATCTATGATATATAACGAGATCATACAACTCAACAATAAAAAGACAAACACTCTGATTTAAAAATGGGCAAAGATTTGAAAGACACCTCTCCAAAGACGAAATACAAATGTCAAAGAAGCACATAAAAAAATGTTTATCACTTGCGATTGGAGAAATGCAAATCAAAACTACAATGAGATATCTTTTCATACCTATTAGACTGGCCACTATTAAAAAGTTGGAAAATTGTAAATGTTCGAGGAGATGCAGAAAGATACGAATTCTTATTCACTGTTGGTGGGAATGTAGAATATTACAGCCACTGTGGAGGTCTATTAGGCAGTTCTTAAGGAAGTTGAATATAGACTTGCCATGTGACCTGGCAATACCACTCCTGGGTATATACCCAGAAGAACTGAGAGTAGAAACACGGGTAGACATCTGCACACCAATGTTCGTAGAGACATTATTCATGATAGCCAAAAGTTGGAAACAACCTAGGTGTCCATCAACTGATGAATAGATAAACAACCTGTGGCATATAAACATGATAAAATATTATGCAGCGTTTAGAAGTAATGAAGTCATGAAACATATGACAACATAGGTGAACCTGAAAAACATGATGTTGAGTGAAGCCATCCAGACATAAAAAGACAAATATTGTATAATTGCACTATTATGAAATAAATATATTGTGTAAACTCATGGTGTTAATAGTTAGAATATATGTCACTAGAAAATAAAAGGAAGGTAGAGAATGGAAAGCTGAGGGTTAATCTGTTCAGATTTGTTAAAAAGTTGTTTGTAAATCTTTGGAAATGAATGGAAATGGTGAGAGCACATCATCGTGTTTATGACTAACAGAGATATTATATGGGTATGACAGGGCTTGAAAGGGAAAGTTTAAGGACATGTATATTATTAGAAGGAAAGCTAAAATATAACATGGGACTGTATAATATAGTAAAATATGAATCTGGGTGATAATGCATGTATGACTATTTACACAAAAATATAAATAAACTAGAGATAAGGAATCAGAATAGCTGCTGTGTACAGTAGGGAAGCAGAGAGAGATTGAGAGTTGATGAGTTTTGTTTGTTTAGTTGGTTGGTTTTGTTTATTATTATTATTATTATTACTGGAAAAATGAAAATACTCTAAAAAAGATTGAAATGATGAAAGCACAAGTATGTAACTAAGCCAAATACCTTTGATTGTACAATTTGGAGGAATTTATGCTTTATTAATATGTATTAATAAAATTGATTTGTTAAAAAATCTACATTGAGATATCTCACACACTCATAGAATGACTATTATTTTTTTTTAAAAGAAAGTTTGAGAGGATGTGGAGAAATAGGAACACTCCTTCACTGTTGGTAGGAATGTAAAATGGTGCAACCTCTGTGGAATACAGTTTGGTAGTTCCTCCGAAAAATACATATAGAACTGCCATGTGATCTGGCAATCCATCTACTAGTAATATATCAGAAGAACTGAAAACAATGATGCAAACAGACATTTACACACTGATGTTCAGAGTGGCATTATTCACAATTCCCAAAAGATGGAAACAACCCAAGTGTCAATTAATCAATAAATGGATAAACAAAATGATGGAATACTATGCTGCTGTAGAAAGAAATGAAATTGGGGCACATGTGAAAACATGGATGGACCTTGAAGACATTATCCTGAGTGAAATAAGCCAGACCCAAAAGGACAAATATTGTATGGTCTTACTAATATGAACTAAATATGAAGAATAAACACATAGAGTTAAAACTTGGAGTATAGTTTACTAGGAGATAGGGTGAGTGCTGAGAAGGAGTACCGATGCTTAATGTATGTAGACATTTTAATTAGCTTGACTATAAAAGTGTGGAAATGGATAGAGTTAATGGTAACATATTATAGTGAGTATAACAAACACAGCTGGTTTATAGATGTGATTGTGGCTGAAAAGGGTAATCTAGAGATGTAAATGTCAATTGAAAGAAAGCTAGAGAATAATCTAGGGACTGAATAACATAGTGAACCTGGAAGAGGATGAAGATTGTGGTTAATAGTATAAATACAAGAATATTCTATAAACTAGAACAAATGTATGTCACTATTACAAGGTAGTAAGAATATAGTGATGCATGGGAAATACAATTAATGTAACTTATGGACTATAGTTAACTGCAATATTGTAATATTCTTTTAGTGTAATATTCACACTAAAGGTGAATAACAGGTGGATATGAGACTTTTTTTTGGAATTAGGAAAACATTCAAAGGTTTAACAGGGTGATGACTGTACAACACTATGATAAAAGTGAGAGCTACTGTGTACACTTTGGATAGAATGTACAAGGCAGGGGACTGTATAACATAGTGAACCATGTGGTAGAAGATGGACTGAGGTTAACAGTACAAAAATGAGAGTGCTCTCTCATGAAGTATATCAAATATACAATACTAATAAAGGTGTTTATATAAGGGAGCTATGGAAAAATATATCAAATGTAATAGACTGATGATATTCTTTCATAATCTGTAACAAATGTTCCACATCAATATAAGGTGTTGGTGGAGGGGTGTTGTATGGGAATCTTGCACATTACGCATGATTGTTTGTTAGTTTGCAACTTCTCTAATAAATAAATAAATAAATATATATATATATATATATATATATATATATTAAAAAAATAAACTAGATTTCTGGATTCCTTCTGAGGTTCTTCCCTTTCTTCAAGCTGTTAGCAATTCTTATTTGCCTCCAAAGCTCATTCTAAAAGTTACCTTTTTTCTTCATCTCTTCTGCTAATATCACCATCAACTTTTGCCTGGACTATGGCCCCTAATCTTTTCCCTGCTTCTACTCTTGCCACCTCCTCCTCCACTTTAACCACAATGTATTCTCCACAGAGCCCCCAGAGTATTCTTTAAAATGACATATTTTGGAGATTTCATGCCTCACTCCACCCCCACACTTAAAATCCTTAAATGATTTTCAATTACCACTAGTGGGTTAAATACATACCTTACTATTGACTTCAAGCCCCTGCATGATAAATGACCTGTGTTTCTCTCCAACTTAATCTGTGAGTCTGAAAATTTGTTCAGATTTCCAATCTATTGTATTTGCAGTAACTATAGAAGAAGTTTAGAATATAATATTTGATTAAAGTGAAAAACCCATAGATGTATACTTATATACATATATATCACAGATATGTCTTAGAGATACATTATGTAAATGCTTGTTCTACTAAGTCTATAGAATATTGAAAATGTCAAGAATTTTAGCATAATTATAGTTCTTTTAAATATAATTGACAAAAATCCTTTACATCAATTAAAGTTTTCTCACTCTTTTGTACGAGTCAGAAAAATTCTAACATTTAAATGATATCTTGTTTCTTAATCTGACAATTCATATGTATATGTATATATGTGTATAAACATATTCCTAAATTCATATCTAATATCTAATTGTTTAAATATCACATAGAATTTTCTTCTTGCAAAATAAAAATGTAGAAACATGCCTGAATGGTAAAGGAAAATACCCTTTCTCTCTAAAAATAAAGAAATAAATAACCTAGACCTAAATACTATGAATAATCTATTTTATGGAAGTCATTTCTTCTAGAAGCAAAATATTTTTCAGCATACAAAAGCTTTGACTCAAGTTTTTAAACTCATCTAGAGTCAGTTCTGAATAAATAAAGCATCCTTATCTACAAAATGCATTTTAGTCTCAAAAGAGGAAATTCCTGAGTTCTTAAATCAACATTGTTCAACATCCTCTTGAAAAAGTATTGGAACTAAAAGACAACACAAAAACAAATTATGAACTTATTTTCCATTAAATTATAACTCCCAGTTCAATATATGCTGAAAATATTCCATCAAAGACTGGGATTGGCAGAGTAAAGAATAATCAATGAAATCATCCTGCTATTATTAGGTGTTGAATTGACGACAATTTTCAAGTGTCAGTAAACACAGTCACAAAGTCATCTGTCATACTTTCAAGTATTTACAGGTACTAGGGAGTCTTGGGACTCCATAACTGTGCTTAAACTTATTACTTCTTCTATTATGATTTTTCCTCTTTTATTATGCCTGGGTTTTGAGGCAGTTTATATCACCAATGGTCAATGTATAATTTTAATGCCTAAAAGCATTCTTCTGTCCAAAGAAAATGTCAACTAAAATAAAAGATCTTCCACTAATCTATGCCCTTCTACTCTCAAGTTCACCAATACTTTTACAATGAAACTCATAGTAAATAAATTTCCTCTCTGTGTTGATGCATGTATGGGACTGAACTAGTCAATTTTGTATCTAAATTTTATATCTATAGAATAAATGATCAAAATGCTTTTAAACATACTACCATTTCTTTGAATGATAGTGTGAAACACCTTTTATTTTGTTATTTTAAAGATTTTTGTTAATTTGGTTTTAAAAATAGTGAATTTTATTTTGATGAACTACTCATTATCCAGTTGGGATTAAAAAAATTGGTTTTCAGAGAAAGGCTTGTGCCAGCTGATCAAGGTAATCACAGGGTCATCTTCCTTCTCCAAATTGAGGAAACATTGTAAAACGAAGTCTACCAGAAGAAAAGGAGAAAATAGTTAAAATCTTGCTCTTCAATTTCCATATGTCCTCAACTTTTTAAGTTCCAATAGTCCTAATAGGGAAGTGTTTAATTGCACCCTTTTTCTCCTATATTATTTAGTCTCCAAACTTAAATCCACTTGTAATCAGGGCCAATATTGATGGCCTGAACATAAAGAGTAGAGGAGGTCCAATGTCAGTACTTCTAAGTATATTGTGTCCTAGTATTAGATGAGATTGATTAATTAGAACTGTCTATAAATGAGAAAAAGTAGAGGATGATTTTGAAACAAAATCCAGTCCCAGGAAACAGGATCAGAAAAGCTCAATGAATGAGAGAGATGCTCCAAGTTCATCAACTGGGATTCAGAGGTAGGCCACAATTCCTGAAAAGTACCAGGGACCAGGACAGAGAGATTAGTGAGGCAGATTGCACACCAGTTTAGGGGACCTGAAGCAATTGCACCATGATGGCCATAGAAGCCTCTCAAGTGGATAAATGCATCCCTAAGACATACGGGGCACTGGTATGTGTGAAAACAGCAACAACATGTTCAAAAAATCCATACCACCCAAATTCCTGAAAACTTAGAGAAGCACAAATTGAAATGAAAAGATCTGAGCTCAATTCATAATCTTTATGACTATTATACTGCTTGCCCACCAGCTCATATTTATTGATATATATGCGAGTTATAGAGCACTTCTATAATTGTTGTGAGAATTAAAACTAATAATATATTCTTATAATTTCTGTAGCATCATGAATACATTATAAGTATGTTTACAATTAAAATAGGAATTATATTAGACTAATGAAATAATATAAATTCATCAACGAGTCAATTTTCTTATGTCCTTCAGAAAATTAGATATGATTCCTGTTTGTCAGGGGTTCTTAACCATTTTGTTCCACAGACCCCTTTGCCAGTCAGGTGAAAATCACAGATCCCTTCTCTGAATGTTGTGGCAGATAGGTTTATGACACTCAACTAGCATCAGGTCTAACAACTACTGTGATTTTGAAGTATAGATGACCATAAGTGATTTTTTGAGACATGCAACAACTGTAATGTGATAGGAAAGAAACACTACTCTAATTTATTGTGAAGATTTATAAGTGAAGGAAATGCTAGATTTCAGTTAGTGGTCAGAGAAAATAAAGATAATAAGTTGTTTTTTTTTTTTCAATTCAAGCTCATGGAACCACTGAAATCTTTCCATGGACCCAAGGGTCCCCATAACATTGGATCCCTGGTTAAGAACCCCTGCTGTATGTGCTCTCAGCGATGTTTAATAGGAATGTTCAATTATTTCCTGAATTTCCATGGTATGTACTAAAATGGGCAATGACAACATTTTTCTCTGAAGCTGAAGATACAGCTGAAGATAAGGCTTGGCTTATATCTTCGAAAACTAGGTAATAGCAGCTTTCTAAGTGCCAGCCATTCATACAGAGAATATATCAGATTTTCCAATACTATCCTATTTAAGACATATAATCTAAAGTGAAATGGATTATCTCTTTCTGTGTTTCTGTCTCTACAGATATTGTAACTTCATCATTTGACCCAAGCTGGCCAAATGACTGGGCACATTGATTGCTCCAAGGATGAAATTTTTCAAACATATTCTGGTTAATGAGATCCCTTTATCTCTCATGTCAAAAAATCAGAATGTCATCTTCAGAATTTCTAAAGGCAATTATCCCACTAGCAGAGGAAGCTTGTCTGGAGAGGAAATGGATTAAGTTGACTGACCCAAGGAAGCAGAAGAAAGAGATCTTAGTCAGCAATTGAATCCCTGATTACAGTTGGCCAAAAGGTCATCCATTATGTGGCTGTTTCTTTATGTGAAGTGACAACTTGTTCCCACTTTAAAACAACAGCAGTGAATCAAATTCAAACTAGGTCTTCCATATGCAACTAATGAGGAATGAGGAACATAAAAAGTCAGATGTAAATGTATACTTAAATATACTCAATTTTAATTATTAATTCAGAGAATAAGATTTGTTTTTTAGAGGGGCAGGCTGGATTTGGCCATGGGCTGTAACTGCTGCCCTGTTCTGGAACTTAGGAAATACAATATAAACTGTTAGGCAGTGAAGTTGGAAAGGCTGCATGTTAGGAACTTTCTCAAACATTTAAGATTCGTATATATTCTGCTGCCCACTTCACATTTCCATTTATATATATGATAGGAATATCAACCATAACATCTCCAATTTGCAATTCCAGAACGCCGCCCCAATGGTGGCTCTGTTAATGGTAACTCCACGTTTTCAGTTGTGCACGCAAAAATCCTAAAGATTTAGAGAAACACGAAATACGTGTGTTGACTTCAAAATATATGTCCTCAAAAATAGTTAAGGATATAGCAGACACTTTCCACTTTCAAGTGTAAATCTCTAAGGTGTTCTATGAACTGGGCCCACAACTAGCACACTGTCATTCCTGGCTCATTTTAATGACCCAAGGAAGTTACATGTTGCACACCAAGTCAAAGGGTGGAAAAATATACCCTGTACCTTTTATAAAAGGGCCAACATAGTAACATGGCAAAGGATATGCAAACAGGGAAAGGTAATAAAGTGAAGAAAATAACACAGTCATCACATCCCCCATGTACCTGTATTCATACAGGAACAAAATACACTGAGTGTCTACTGTATGCTAAGATTTATGAAAAGGTAGTGGGGTAATATTACTGGTTCCTTTCTTTATAAAATTACTTTTCTGTAGGAGAGTTAAAAAGTTAAACAATGGAAACAGACCTTCAATAAAAGGGGGAAAAGGTAAAGACAAATGAGTTTGTATTGCTAAGAGACTTCAAAATGAGTCGGGAGGTTATCCCAGAGTAACGCTTATGCACATCTCAGTAGGATCTCATAGAATTCCGAAGTGGATATCACTCCAAATAGTGGGGCTCCTGAGGGCTTTGGAGACACCCAGGGCCTATGTCAGGGTGGATAGCTCCGGAGTTTGGTGCCTTGCCAATGGGCCTTACCTTGGAGTTTGCTCTCCTGAGAGTGACAGAGTTGGACTCAACTATATCTTCTCTACACATGGCTCATCTCTCCCTTTTATTCAAACCTATACTTGGTGCTGGAGTTTGTAGGTGTACTTACAGAGACTTGAGTCTTTGGGCTGTCCATGTGCCACTTGGGCCCGGAACCTTGGTAGAGCAGCAACTCCTACTCCACAGCTCATTGGACTCACCCAGGACAACTGGCGGGGAGATGATGATGAACAATGGCCATCCCAGGGAATGGAGAGAGTCTGGAGCTGCTGGCAGGATAATCCCATCCATCTTCCTCATGGGATATAAGCCCCCTCTCAGTTGGTGGGGGAGTGGACATCACCATCCCAGACTCCTTATGATGGGGGGAAGTGCTATGGACTAGAGTGGAATTACTTGTATTCTAGACATATTGTGATTCAAGCAATGGAAGAAATTACAACATTGATGTGGAGCCAGTGGCCACTGGAGGTTCTGGGGGCAGGGAGAGGGAAAAGTGGTTGTAATACAGGGGCTTTTTTGGGACTTGGGAATTGTCTTGAGTGACATTGCAATGACACATATAAGCCATTTTATATTATCATATAACAGGCAGAACTATGTGGGAGAGAGTGTGGTCTACAATGTGAACTATGGTCCATGTTTAATGGCAAAGCCCCAGGATGTGTTTATCAATTGTAATTAATGTGCCACACTAATGAAGGATGTTTATGTGAGAGGTTGTAGAAGGTGTGGAAGGTGGGGTGTATGGAAATCCCTATATTTTTTGTGTAACATTTATGTAATCTAAGTATAGAAAGAAAGAAGAAAGAAAGAAGAAAGAAGAAAGAAAGAAAGAAAGAAAGAAAGAAAGAAAGAAAGAAAGAAAGAAAGAAAGAAAGAAAGAAAGAAAGAAAGAAAGAAAGAAAGAGGGGGGGAAGAAAGAAAGAAAGGAAGAAAGAAAGGAAGAAAGAAAGGAAGAAAGAAAGGAAGAAAGGAAGGAAGGAAGGAAGGAAGGAAGGAAGGAAGGAAGGAAGGAAGGAAGGAAGGAAGGAAGAAAGAAAGAGAAAGAAAGAAAGAAAGAAAAGAAAGAAAGAAGAAAAGAAGAAAAAAATTAAACAACTAAATAGGATAAAACAAGGAAATTATAGCTGTGGTAGGTACTATGAATTAAGGAGGGTGCTGTGATTTGGGGGAAGATTCAACTCCGGTAGCCAAAGTAGTAACATTTAAGCTAAAATACAAAGGATGAAAGGGGAGCATACATGGAAAACTTAGACAAATATTATTTGAGGCTGAATAGTGTACATGTATGTATATAGCAGGGGGATGCCTTATGTGTGTGTGAGGTGAGAGTGTGGTTAAAGAATAGACTGCAGCATCAAAATACTACATGCAAATCTGGTTCTACTACAAACCAAATGTGACCTGGGTAAGTTATTTAAACTCTCATACTGCAATTACAGATATTTAATACAATATAATAACACTAAGTTAGTATATCTAGAGGCCTACTAAAATAGTAATAAGCAACTTCATAATTAGTTTTAAAAATTATTATACACTTAAAAGTTCATGATTTATTCCTTTAATACTCACATGAAATGTATGATATAAACGTGATCATCAAATTCATTTTAGACAGAGGCTAATAATTTGCCTATAAAAAGGTTAAGACCTGATGAAACTGGATTTTTTTCCTATGCAGTATATGTCTAAAAATATGTATGTTCAGCTGCTTTACTCCAAGCTTTTGTACATAGTTTTAGAATATTTGGAAAGTAATTTGTATATCTGTTGTTTGCAAAATGCAAGTAAAATGTAAATTAAAGAAGAAAAACTTACAGAATTAATGTTTCACAATGTGAGAAATGTCTCCCTTGGACACATCCTCCTTTTATTTCTCTATCCCCTTCCATTACTCTCTTAACAATTCAATGTTCATATATTAACTGTCTTCTGATTTTATAAAAAAAAATCAATTTCCCCCCAAATTCCTAAATTTTATTCTCTTGGTACTTTAGTCCTGAAATCCGAACAATTCCATCCACCCCAAACATTTTATTACTTATATGCTATGTTGATCCTTCCCATTCTATACTTCTAGCATTAGTTTATTTATCTCATTTGAAACAAATGTGTATTTCTAATGTTCTCTCCAACATTTCCATTTTGATGGTTTACAATCAATTCAAGTAAACCCAAACTCTAATAATATCCCCTCTTCTCCCAAATCCTGTTGTCAACCCCAGATTTCCTATCCAATTAAAAACATTAGGGCTGATCCTATTATTCAGTTTCAGAGTTACCAACTCTGTGTTCTTTGTTTCAAATTATAATGCCAATTTTTGTCTGGCAATTTCCTATTGATATCAATTTGTCCATATATCCTCTGGAACATTTATTAATGTTGCCATATATTGAGAACTTTCTTCAGTCTTTTCCCACTCCCATTTCTTCTGCACACAGTACCCTTACCATCTGCAACACAGATGTGATCAGTTCATTTCTAAGCTCGTAATGTTTTTCAATGACACCCTCTTTAAAATGCTTGCTGGTTAACAAGCAAATAAATAAGCCAACAACAAAAAAAGTAACATTAACATATAGTATGTAATTCTTTACATTTTGCTTCCAAACATTCCTGAAACAGCATAATATGTACTTTTTTTAGCTTAGTAACATTAAAACTTTTGCCTTTAAGGGTTCTAACCCATTATCTCACATATAACAGATTTTTTCATTCTTCCAAATGTTTATATATCTTATTAGAGACCAATCTTTCAAAAACTAGGTGTTTATTTGATTTTAAATTTACTAGATGCCATGATTCTTGTATCCATGACATATCTATTATAAAATGGATTTAACTGAGCATTTTATTAACAATCTTACTTATATTCTACAAGATGTTCCATAAAAATATCTGCTCACATTTCAAATAAAATTTTGTTTTATCATGTTTTATTTGCGTATTTTCTCAATCTTCCTCTGCTTTCTATTCCATTATTCAATAGAAAATATAGCCATATAAAAGGGACATTTAATGACACTTACTGAAAGTTAATGCCATTATTATTTACTAAATTATATTTTCTTAAAACTCTATTTGAATGGCTATGCTGATATTAACGTGGTTATATTCAAAATTATTTTTAGTTTTCTCTTTATTTAAATGTGTGTTCATGTGTGTCTGTGTGTGTGTATGTAATGATCTATCAGAGTGAACCCTTGTGTTTTATGAAAAGAAATCGGTCTAAGTATAAATGCTTGTTCTTTTACAAGTCTTTGGCCAGCCAATTTTATTTTAGCTTTATTTAATATTCAGTATGAATATTCATAATATGTAGCAATTTTACAAATGTGCTTCAGTAGGCAGTAATAATTGCTGCAATATGGTGAGAGTTAAATTAACTGAAGAAAACAAAAGTGGCAGGAACTAATTAAAAACTGGAACAAGAATGAATGGGATTTTTTAAGTGCCTTATAAAATGTTTAGTATCCAGTTCATTTGTGAGAGAAAAACATATTATGATTAAGAGATTATTTTTGTTCAGGATGCATTGAATGTCTGTTGCCTTTTTACTAATTATTTTGGCATTAAGAAACACATAAAAGAATTAGTTAGAACAAATATCTATCTGATATGCCTGGAAGAAGAATTTTAGTTTAAGGAGGATATTTAATAATCAATTAATCAATTCAATAAATAATTTCATTGTATATATACTATGTATAAAAAATATACCAAGGGATTTGAGGGATTGAAGACTGATTAAAATATCCAATTATTGTATTTGACCTGAATAATAATACAGTTTGTTAGAGCAGGTATGTACAAATATAAGTTTTTATTTAGTCTTTCATAAGTGTCCTGAAATTTTAAAGAAAATGATGAAACTTGATGAAGAATATAGATCAAATAATATCAGGAGAAGATTGAAGAAGAGGCATAAATGATGGAGATAAAAGTGTATTTAAAGGAAATAGCAATATGCCATTGTGGTAAAAACGCAATGTGTTCACAGAAACCTCTTTCTCATTCTTCTTGGGTAATCAGCGAGACTACACTACATTCTTTAGCCTCCCTAGATGTTGGAAGTGATCATTTTTCTGGGTTTTCACCAATGGAATATGAAAAGAAGCAGTGATCCTACATCAAGGACCTTGCATAGAACATCCCTCCTACTCTCCTTCGTGTCTTGCTGAAAGCTAATATCCAAAACCATAGAGGATAGTGGAACTCCAAAGTTGAAGGATATTGATTGTATGAGTCTTTACTTAATGAACACGATTTAATGAACACACAAATTGGACGAGGTGTAATGTTCGGTGGAATATCCATTTGTCTGATGGCTTGAGGTCCTTTGAACTATTTATAAAACCAACAAGGATTTTGAGAATTTTCTAAGAGCAGATGCACTGCCAGCCTGGAATGAAAGCAACAGAAATGTGATGAAATGAAGGAAAAATGACTTCAATTGCAGAACTATGGAACCAGAGTCTGGGAAGAAGAGATTTCCTTGGACCAAAAGACAAGAACTTCTCCCCTGACTCCTGGAAGGGACAGGCTTTCTGCCCTGATGATTGTAGAAAGTCTTGCTGTTCTCAGTGCTTGGAAAAAGCACAGGCAATATCCCAGAATTCAGGGAGAGACTGGCCATCATGAATGCTCAGAGACGGTGGGATCTGGTGTTTGGAAAGAACATGGCCACTGCCCCAGCACTCAGAAAGGGAGGGACTGCCATTCTAGCAGGCTCAGAGGACAAAATGTGGATGCACAGATGACTTTCAGACCTTGAACTCTAATGGAGTTTGTCCTGCTGGGTTTCAGAATTACTTGGGACCTTCTAATGTCTTCCATTTTGAATGGGAGTTTCTATCCTGTGTCTGTTCCATCATTGTATTATGGAAGCAGATGATTTAATTTCTAGGTTTTGCAAGTCCAAAGACAGAGAGGAAGTTTGCCTCCAAAATGAAATATATCCACAAATGATTTTGATGAGATTTTGGACTTACAATTTTTATTGAAATGGCTTAAGGTTTTGGGGATGTTGGGATGGGATGAAACAATTTTGCATATGGGAAGTGCATGTTTTTGGGGGATTCAGAGGGTGAATTGTTGGGTTTGAATCATGTACCCCACAAGGACAGGTTCAAATCTTAATCTGTAGTCATGTGGGTGTTAATTCATTTGTATAAAAGACCTTCTGAAGATTTTGTTATAAGTTAAGTTGTGGCCAAATTGAAACTGGGTGAGATTAATATGAATTACTAGTGGCCTTATAAAGAGAGGAAATTCATATGCAGTCATAGTCAAGAGACACCACTGAGAAAAGAAAGATCCTCATGTGATGGAGAAAGCATGACCTTGCCAACATCTTGATTTTGGCATTCTTCAAACTGTAAGCCAATAAATTCTTGCTGTTTAATCCAATCTATTGTGTGGTATGTATCATAGCAGACCTGGAAAACTATTTTTTATATAAGTGAGAAACAATCTGCATGTGTGAGAGTTAATCAGTTATTGCAGGTGTTCTTAACATTTTTTGTTCCACCAACCCCTTTGCCAGTCAGGTAAAAACCACAGACTCCTTACTAAGTCCACACTATACTATGTATTATTTAATAAATATATCACACCCACACCAACATGTCCCCACAAGAATAATGTTTTTTTGAATTTTCAATTCAAGCTCATGGAACCCTTGAAATCTTTCCACGGACCCCTGGTTACGACCCCCTGAGTTATAGGATTGCATATTATAATAAAGGGATCACATTCAATTTTATTCCAGTTTGCACAGATCATTGGTAATATGGAGGGCCCCTCCTTCTTATAGGGAAAGACCAACATTTAGCACTTTGAAAGAGGGATTAAAAATTAAATGGGAATATAATTGTGATATCTTTTTATTTTTTATTACTATTCTCTGCTACTTCACACAAACACCTCCTCTTATCACACTATTTACTAATAAACTTCTTTCTAATTTACTGATGAAATGTAAAACGAGTGGAGAAATTTTACAGAAATCCCTTCACTACAACTATCCACTATACTTCTATACCTATAGATCATTATCGACATATGATATTACACTTTGACCTTGGTGGTTCATAAAGAACTAGTGGGTCCATTTTGGACTGCTGCCACATAGCCAGGTTATTTTAAGTTTTAGTGCTTGATGAATCTTGACTTTCGCCTGGCATAAAAGGGTGTCCTCTTGTCCAGTTTCAGCAATTTCAAGAAGGTCAGCTGAATGATTGCAGTAGATGATGGATGTGTGGAGCATAGCAAGCATTGTTGGCATGTTTCTCTTCTTGGAGCAAGTTACTTAAAGGGAAAATGAATACTTTCTGTGTATACTTTTAGGAAATTCTGCTTCTGCATGAGGCGAGATCTTGGGGAGAGGAACTGAGTTTTTCATATGAGCCTGAATCTTGGAAATGAATGGCGTGTCATATGTGGCAAGGGTTAAATTTTATATGCAGAGATTAAATTGGCAGTGGAACTAGCGGCAACATTCACGGTCCAGTGATAGTTTTCAGTGCTGGCTCTTAGTTCTTAAGGTAGTGAGATTCCATCTTTGGACAATGATGGAAGGCTAAATATTTCCAAGTTTTTTGGAGGAAAATTTGCCAATATCTATGAGAATTACACACTTACATGTGCTTTGACCTAGAAAGTTCACTTATATGAGTTTGTATTACATATATGGTTGTTCATAATCCACATATAAGAATGCTTATTTTTATGTATATAGCAAGATTCTGAAAAGACCCCAAATTTTTTATCAATATTGGGAATTATATATATTCATAAAACAGAATACTGTTGTTGTTATAAAGAATGAGTTAGAGCTACCTGTGTGATAAATCAAGTTGTTGATAGTTATGCATATTATGATCCCATTTGTGCTCACAAATATTAAATATATTTAAATATATTTAAAACATATGCTCTTTCACACATACACCTATATTGTATACATTAATGTTGAGAAAAAACAAATATAGAGTAAATTCTTCCTAGGCATAAAAGTATATTCCTGAAAAATGCAAATATATTTTGCAAAATTGCATATAAGCAAATCCATATCTCCAAATAAAAGTAACAAAGAAGAAAAACAAAACACGAAAGTGGAATTGGATCTATTTTAAGCCTATCAAATAAAAGTTTGTAAAACAATCTGCTTCCAAAATAAGCCATATTTATATAAAGTTAGTTCTTTCAAAACTCTCTTGAATGCTGAGACCTCTGAATGACTTCTGAACAAGTCTAAGAAAAGCTGATTTAAGACAATACACTTTAACATTTTTAAAACTTATATATCTGACTTAAATATTCATGACTTCAATAAGTATAAATTTGAATTCTTTCTTATGTGTTTGTAAAATCATTTGAAACAATCTATCTTTTTACATTTTCTTAGATACATAAGAATCTTGTATATTAAATTATAGGTTTAATTGATAGTATGTAAAAACTGATGAAATGTAATTGAAAGTTTACTCTTTAATCTCTAACTTTAGAATAGTGCACTTGATATAATCCCATTAGCAAGAAAAACAATAATTTTTGTACTCTTTTTGTAACATACTTGTGATTAACATCAAACCCATGAAAATGGATTGATTATCTGATCTCTCTGAAGTTGTATGTTCATTACCCTATATACATATGACAATTTTTTTAGTAGAGATATAAATCATTCAGGAAAAGGTCTAAAATCACCCAAAATGTAATACTGCTTGCTTCAAGGAAGTAAAGTGAATTAAATATATATTAAACATCACATTTTTACTATAATATATAAAATAGTACATCATAAACATAGTTACTAATAAGTTAGTCAATCATTGCTGCATTTATAACACACTTTTTTGAGATCTTTAAAAACAAGGAGTATGCTTGTATTAACAAAAACTAGTATAATCTCTTGAAATTTTATATGTACTCAATAAAATTATGTAAAACCCCCATAAATAAGAAGTTAAAATTATGGGGCTTTCAAAAAAGCAGAGATATTTCTTTACAGTTGCAAGAATAGGGTTACCCAGATAGTGGGGCCAGCAAGAATTAAAAATATAGTAGCAAAGAAACATATTAAATTTTCTATGCTACATGACATCACATTGACTTAGCAGCTTAAAAGAACACACATCTATTTTTGCATAGATCCTGTATTTCTGTAGTCTAAACATGGATTGGCTTGGTTCTCTGCATGCTCATCTGGAGGTTCAACTCAGGAATTATCTCTTGCCAAGTTCATTAAAATTCTTAGCAGAATTTGGCTTCCTGAATTTACAAGACTGAAGGACCTAGCTTCTTAGGTTCTGTCAGCTGGACTCCCTCCTCAGGTCACAGGGGCCGCTTACATTTCCCTTATTGTGCCCCTCTCCATAGGCAGTTCACAGCCTTGCAGTTTGCTTCTTCAAGACCAGCAGGAGAGTGAGAGCTAGCAGAACTGAGTCTTATGTAATGAAATGTAATCCGGGAGTGACACCCCATCACTTTCACTATACTCTATTGGTTATAAACTAATCACTAGTTCTGCCCACACTCTAGAGGACTGGGTTACAAAAAGATGTGAAAACCAGGATGTGGGAAACATTGAGAGGCACCTTAGTTTCTGTCTGTTACCAAAAATAATAAAATAAAATAAAATCAAGTGTTAACAGAGAAGAAAATATTCCATTTGGATATAGTACAAAATGACAAGATACCTGAAGAAGATATGGACATATGGTTAGAGTATTTCTAAACTAGTAATTAAAAATGTTTAAATAGTATATGGCATTTTGAATGGAAGCCTAAAATAACAAGAACTTTCTGTTGATGAAAACTTAATGAAGAAGTCTTCCTTAACTCTGTAGCAAGACTCTGCCAATAATGAAATATTCACTCCTAGTGGACAGTTATGTTTATAATGAAATATATTTTGCCAAAAATAACATAGGTAATAAATGTTTTCAAAGTAGAAATATCAACAGATATAGTGATATTTATGGTTGCTAATCTGTTTCGTGTATTTTATTTTTTATTTGTTTTAATTTTAATTTTTGTATTTTGTTATTTATTATTTAATTTTTATTATTTTATTTATTTTTTATTAATTTTTATTTTTAAAGAAGCTTTAGATCACATAAATGTCACATAAAAAATATAGGGGATTCCCATATGCCCCACCCTTTCTCCCACCCACACTTTCCCACATTAACAACATCCTTCCTTGATGAACACATATTGAAGCATTGTTACTAAACATGGACTATGGTTTACATTATAGTTTATACTCTTTCTTGCACAATATTTTAGATTCTGATAAAATATATAATGGTCTGTTTCTATCACTGCAATATCATGCAGGACAATACTAATATCCTGAAAATGTCCCCATATTACACATATTCTTCCTTCTCACTCTTCTCAGAACCTCTGTTAGTCACTGCCTTTATATTAATGATAAAAGTTCTTCCATTGCTAAAAAAATATAGTGTGTCTATAATAGAATAATAATAAGTCTACTTTAGTCCATTGTTCATTCCTCAATAATGAGGATTTGGGGATGATGATGACCACTAGTTTCTAATTGAGAGAGGGCTTAGGTACTATTGAACAGATGGATAGAATGATCTTGCTTGCAGTTGTAGATACTCTCTGTTTCTTGGGATAGGTGTTGTCCATCATCATCTCCTTGTTAGTTGTCCTGGGTGAGTTCGATGTACTGGAGAGTAGGTGTTGCAACTCTGCTGAGATTCAGGGCTCAACTGGCACATGGATGGACCAAAGATTTAAGTCTCAGGGACATATATTTAACAAATATAGTGCTAATTATAGGTTCAAATAAGAGGGGCAGAAGAGCCATGTGTAGGGAAACTATAAATGAGTCTGACCTTGTTACACTGGGGAGTATAAATTCCAAAGTAGGACCCACCGACAGGGTGCTGAATTTCTGAGCTTGTCTGTCCTGCTTACAGTGTCTGGATGCCTCTAGAGCCCTCAGGAGCCCTGCTGTTTGAGGCCCTGTATACTGTGGGAGTTCATGAGATCCTGATGAGTTAGCAGCATTTCTTATACAAACACTGGCTTGCCATTCTTTAAGCCCTCTGATGAAGTTATTCCAAGCTGAGTATTTCAATTTTATGTAAAATGACTTAATGTCTTTACTTAATGACTATGAGAATAAACCGAAGTAACTTAAAACTTCACAGCACCAAGCAGAGAAATTAAGTACTATCAGGAAGTAGTTCATTTTCACCTTATTCCCTCTTACCTGCCTCAAACTTCCCTGTAATGCATGCTACTAACATATAAAGTGGTCTTAAAATAGTGGAAATAAAGCATTAAGGATAAGAGTAATTGCATCACATTTATTATATCCTCTAACAGTAGTGTTTTGATGATAAAAAATCTGTAGAACATAGTATAAAAACAAATACCCATATTTCATAGTAACATTGTCTACTATTTTATTTGTTAAACTGATACTTCCGACTGAAAAAATACTATGTTTTAAAAATGGTTAAAATAATTGAGTTATGTTTGGAGATTAATTTGTCTCTCTTATAATCCAAATAATCCATTAGAATAAGAATTTTCAATAGAAGGAAGAAATATAGTCACTGCCCAGTGGAATAAAGTTTTATACTCAGTCCTTTTCCAGGAGCAAAATACTGGAAAATCAATATGCAAACATTGCATTACCATAATATCTATCATATCCTATTATTTGATAACATTTAGTTAATAATTATATTTAATATTGTTTTTACCTCCTCCTGCTAAAAAGTAAGCTCTTTTTAGGGAGTGATTACTGGGAGCAGTAATCACTGTCTGCTTGTTCCCTAATATAAACTTATGGGTTACAACAGTTCCTGGCACACAGTATATAAATAACTAAATCAAAATTGATAAATAGTTCCAAAAACTCTACTTCATAATATTTTTGCTGTTAAAAATAATAATTTAAAATAGTATATTATTCAGTCATGAAGAGGAATGGAGTATTGATAACATGAATGAACCTCAAAAAACAAAAGGTCACATAATATTCCATCTATATGAAATACTCAGAATAGGTAAGTCCATAGAGATAGAAAGCAGGGCGGTATTTGTTAGGTTCTCAGTAAGGGGGGAGTGAAGATGTGACTGCTTAATGTGTAAGGGAATTTCTTTTGGGGTGTTGAAAATATTTTGGAATTTTGTATATGTAGTGGGTGCAAAAAATTGTGAATGTACTAAATGCCATTGGATCACATTGTCCTAAACATGCTTAATTTTATATTATGTGAATTTAACCACAATAAAAAATATGATTAGCATATTGATTGTATCTCTTGAAAGATGTATTAAAGTTGTAATCCCCAGTACCACAGAATGTGACCTGTTTTTGAAATAAGGTCATTACAGATGGAATTAGGCAACTTTTAGTATGAGGACACAGTGGAGTAAGGTGGGCCCTTAATCCAATGTGACTGGTCCTTAAAAGAAGAGTAGATTTTGGACACAGACAGAGAAAAGACAGTCATGTGACAGAAACAGAAATTGAGTTATGCCACAAGCCAGAAAACACCATGGGTTGTCAGCCGCCCACTGCCAGAACCGTGGAGACTTCAGAGGAAGCAAGGTCCTTCTGTCCCATACTTTTGAATGTCTAGCCTCCAGAGCTGTGAGACAATAAATTTATGTTGTTTTAAGCCACCTAGTTTGTGGTACTTTGTTATGGAAGCCCTAGGAAATTAAGACAATATGTCAACAATGTAAGATTTCCAAAGAGATAGTATCTTTAAGTAAACATTATTTAAAAAACAAGAAATAAGTCACTTAATCTCTATGCCTTAATTTTCTTGACTGCCAAATGAGTGTAACTATAATTCACAGATTTCTTGTTAATATTCTGAATTAATACTTATAAAGTTATTTAGCACAATGCTTGGTAATAGTATTCAATATATGTTATTTTGCAGCATTTTGTGGCAGCTTATAAATATTGGTAATTTAGTAACTGTTTCAGGAAGTCAAATCTTCCAATATAGAGCGGGATAAAGAAATCTTTTCAGTATATCCATATAAGCAAAAAAATTATTTTCCCATAAATCAAGTATAATCTTGCCCTTTTCCACTTAAACTTCCATTGACTCTTCTATTTCCAGAGGCTTCAATCCAAGTCTCTTCCACTGGGACACAATACTCTAAAAATTTTGGCCTTCATATATATTTTTTTAACTTTATTTTGTACATTTAATAATTGAAAACATAAACAATTAAAAACTAAAAAGTAAACACAGATGAATAAATATATACATTTCTCAATTAAATGTAATGGATACATATACATTTTTTTTTGAATCAAACAATATATTACACAATATATTTGGTTCATAGTAATGTATTCATACATTTTAATCTCACTTCTTTGGTTGTCAAATTTATCTCCTTTCCCTTGGCAGAATCCATAAGAAATTTCTCATTGTTACACAGTTTTATCATATTCTTTAAAAAAAAAAAAAAAAAAACATACTATTCCTTCTATTTGGTACATATATATATATATATGATATTTTCCACCTAAAAATCTCTACCCATCCTTAAAAAGATAGATTTCATAACCATCCCTTCGGAGAAGCCATGTTCTGCTTCCATTAAAATCCACATCTTTTTATTAATTAACACAGATTGGACCATAACTTGTCTTCATATGAATCTATAGATTTTGAAACCCACAAGAGGATGTGTAGCCTTATTTGCACTTTTATTTTGTTTCTGCATATTTTTAGAACATAATGTAAAATGAGCATTTGATGGAGAATCAGTAGGTTTCAGGGCTTTATGAGCTAAAAGGTCTTAACCAAACGAAGCAGTCCTTATCTGCTACACAAGTGAGAGATGAAATAACTACAACTTCACACTTGCTATATGCTTTTGATTTATTATTTATAACTTTCATAAACTTTAAATTAAGTGCATACTAATTCCACTTTACAGAGGAGAAATTTGAATCTTACATTTTACACGAAATCACAGAACTCTCTAATTTTGATTTGTTTCATGAATGTTTTAGCTATAATTTAAAAATAATTAAATGAAATCATTATGAATGTTAATGAAATTTGTAATAATTATTGAATTGAAATTTAAACTCTGATTCATTTTTAACATCATGGATAATTTAGTAAAAATATTAGTGTCTTAAAAAAACAATTTTTCTATGGTATGGCATGTATTTGAAAATAGCTTTATTACGTAGTCTATCACTCAAATGATGTGACTATGAAATTTCCAGTTTAATAGTCCAAATTTGTAAATGCGTTTTAATTGTTTGATGATTTTATCAGTGAACTACAGCTACCTAAGTTATGATGGTAAGAGAAAAGTGGAGAAAGCTAGAGCTTTATGCCAAACTCTCTTCCATGGAGAAGATTTGAAAGTTTAATAAACAAAAGTCAATTCTCAAAACATTTGAAGTAAAAACTGAAGCAACCAATGTGATAACACAGTTTCATTCTTTGTATAGAAAATAATACATAATAATAATAATAACAAAAGCTGTCTTCAATTTGAATGTAGACTATAGATACCACTTCCACCTTAGTCTATTGCACAGTAAATTTTGAGTAATTGCTAATCTCTAGAATGTAGATTCTTTGGAGTTACAATTCATGGCAAACATTATTTTTCATAAGTGGAAAGTAATTTCATGAAAACTTTAGTACTTATGTAAGTTTGCAAGACATTAGCAGAATAAATAATATCTAAAGCAAGAAAATTGTATGTGTGTATGTGCTTAAGTCAATGACAAAGTAATTCTTATGGCTTTGATTAGGAATTATACAGCAATTACAAAAAAATTAACAAAATAACATTTGAATTTGAAAACATGACGAGATAAAGTGAAATCACTTTAGTTTTCAGGTTCTGCTATAAATAAACCTTATATTTTATTTGTGTAATAATAAGTCTAAAGATAAAAATCTGTGAGAATTATAAAAGAAATGTATGGTAGAGAACCCAGCATGAAGCCAAGAACATCTAAAATGGACCTTTTGAATATATAAAATTTAGGTTATTTTTTTTTTCTGATAAGAGTATATTGGCGGCATAATAAATAAGATCAAGGTTAGAAACCAGTATGGGCTCCAGCTGAAGGACTTTCACTGTTAATATTTTCAGAATGAGAACAGTTGGTTCCTGAGTTTAAATAGTTTGTTTCTTCCTTGCTATTGCTTCAAGTGTCATAAATAGCTATAGTGGCAAACAGCATAAAGGAAACCAAAGGGAAACTGTTAAAGTTCTATTATGGGTAAGAAAGGGGGCAGGGGATGGCACTCAAGGTTTAAGCTCAGCCAAATGAATGCCACAGATTTTTTCAGTAAAAGAAAACATACTCTGCCTCATATAAAAGAAACGTTTTTAAAATGACAAACCTTTCATGCATTTCTAAAGTGAAAAGTCGAGTTTTCTAACCCTCAAAGAAAAGCAGGGCATTTTTCACAATTCTTCATCTTTAGCAAACTTGGTAAAGCAATGCAAGAGGTTGTTGATGAGGAGATAGTTACAGAAGTGGTGAGGATAATATGTGCATTTTGACCACCTTTCAAAGAATTCAGAATTTCAGTCAGTGTTAAAATATGTAATTCTGGCCCCAAATATGAGTACTAACAATCATATTCATAATCTCAAGGAAGTATTCATCAGTAAACAGAATATGTTATGGTTTAAAACCCATTTTTCTTTATAGCAATGATAAATTATATAAACATTCTTTTTCGTTCAAGATTCTTATTAGAAACCTTTAATTGTCCAGAAATAAATATTGAAACTTAAAGGACTGTTATGCTTCCTAAGGATATATAGACCTATGTCACATTTAAACCCTGAGTTCATGTCTCTCCAAGAAAGAAGAAAGCTACTTCATGTGTTATAAAGCCCACGCTGTCTGTAATTTTTCAGTGCCCACAGGCTCTTAAAATACCACATATGCCAAATATTTCATATTTACCAAAATTGGTTATCTGCAACAATAACGTTATAACTCAACTACATAATGAAATACCATATAGGGTTTATTTAAATTATGTTCTGTCATGCGGAACTAGAAAGCAAGTTTCCAGTACTTTAAAAAAGTGAGGGAATAATTCTGTAAATGGACATAAACTCCTGTCAGCATTTTACACCAAAAAATTGAATACAATTACACATACCTATATGAAAATGCTAAAGCACACTACATCCAAATCATCATAATCCAAATGCTTTGTTTAAATCCTATGATGCAATGAGTTAAATCAAATGACATTTTTTTCTGAGGGTTAGTTTTCTTAAAAGGGAAGTTGCTGGATCAAGGAAAATGTGTATTTTAAATGTTGAAGGTGTTGCCAAATTAGCCTCCTAAAGTTTATTCAACTTTAAAATCAAAATGGCAATACATGATACTTATCTGGCAGGGGAGACACCATGATCACCAAGGTGGTTTTCCCACTCCAGATGTGCTGACCCCTGCGATTTCCCCAAAGGCGGGATACTCAACTACATAATTTGTGGTAGTGGGAGACTGCATTTGCGCTCTCCCCTAAAAAAAAAAAATGATACACGAAGGTAGCTACTCCTCCTCATCTTGAGGAGCTCTGGATTTAATGGGTTTCTATTTCAAATGATTATTTTTAATGATCGTCAAGCATAGCTAAAAATCATATACCAAGTAAAGGCAGGCACTTAAAATGATTTGTTGTTGATATTAAATACAGGTATGTCTGTAGTAAATTTATTAATATAAGCATATTTTTCAGAAACAAAAGCTCTTTTCAGGAAATACCTTTGAGGAAGAATATATATAAACATTTTTAAAAATAATTCATACACTGAAAATTATTTTCAACAATAGATTTTTGCAGAAATAAATATCATTTTAATTAATATTATTAGCATGAATCCTAAATACCAAACTAGAAACTAAACATTATGTCTGAATTTAGCTAAAGTAATTCTATATGCAGCTGAGGTAACAGTCTATGTATATTGGTTAATAATAGAAGTACCCCAAAAGTCTTTGCCAAGTCTGGATTGTGTTTGGCTAGAACAAAAAATACTTATTTGCTTTTAATTCTGTGAATTAGTATATTGGACCAGGATCACCAGGGAAAGTTCATCTTTGTTCCATAGACTGTTTACTGTAATTCTCACACATTTGTATATAGACAGTAGTCAATATCCTCAACTCGCTTATAGAACAGTTGGCTGACTTTGACAAGCATAATGGAATGAATTGCAGCTTCTGTTTTTAACCATCCAGCAGGATATTCTCTGGCTTGTTACATGGGAGGAGTCCAGAGCTCCCAAGAACATCTAGAAAAAGGAAGCCTCAAAGCATAAACTCTTCCTAAACCTCAGCACTTGCTGAACTCCAATTGGCCAATTTTCATGGACAAATAGATCCTATCTCTTGATGGGAGTTATTTTGCAAAGAAGTGAGAAAAATAGGGAAGGGAAGAATTTGTAACATTTTTTTTTTTTGTACTCTAAACATTCTCTAAATACTTAGATGTTACCTTACAACCTAAATGATATCCAATTATATTGTTGTCAATGAATCTGTAAGTTCTGGATTACATGTGTGCCCTAAAACATTTTCAAATATTTCTCAAGCTAGAAAATTTTCAATTTGTAGAATACCTAATGGACAATGTAACTGAAGCATTGAAGCTTTACAATTTGATGACTTCTCATATCCTAAGTGGTGTAATAAAATATGTGAAATAAGGATAATGTTATCTCCATTTTAAAAATAAAGCTTTAGAGGTGAAACAACTCCCAGCAGTTTGAGTGGCTGTCATTCATATTAAGCTCTCTGAAGCCCAACTGGTAATCATCTCCTTTACACTTTCTTCCTCTCTGATGAATATGTTTATTTTCACAATTTCATGGTGCCTGTGTTTGTGTATGTAGATAGATATATAAAGCATATATCAAGCAAATATGTTAAATTTGTATATTAGATATAGAAGCATGTATGTATATCTACAGCTTTTTTTAAAGATAAAAATTTTCAAAAGTTTATCCTATTTTCTTTGTGACATTACAATCATTTGTGCTGTTTTTATAAGCAGGATACATAAATTTTATCAATTCTGGAAGCCCCAGAGGGTAATGTAGGAGGTACAATTGGATAATAATGTAATTTAAAATGAAATGAAGGAATAAAATTAATTATATCAAGCAAAACATTCATTTGAATAGCGTTAATTCTACTGATATTTTATAAACCCAATTGTAAAATGTCACTATTTCAGAGATAAAAATATTTGAAGAAATCACTTGAGTTAATATTTTTTTCATCATAAATGATTGTTATAGAATCCAAACCTTTGATCCAATAACTGGGAGCAAATTGTTAATTATCTGTTCTTTTATCAAAAATACAAAATTACAACATTTTAATTTTATTTTCTTCTTAAATAAGTATAAATTTGCATCACTATGCTCCTTAAATACTCTTTTTGATGATTGTTATTGTGAATATTTTCTATTTTTTATTAATAGTTGTTTCTCACATGCTATTGTCCTTTACTATTATTCATCCATTTCTTTATTGTTGCCTTTCTTATTTCTTATGCTTAGAAATTTTATAGAGCTCTATTTGAAAAATAATGTTGAGTAAGTGCTTTGCATAATTTTGATGGAAATATTTACCATTTATTTGCTTTTTTAATGATCAATTTCATTTTTATTTGTTTGAATTTTTTTTATTTAATAAAAGTCTGATTTTCATTTTCATTCCTACATTTGAATCAAAACTTGGAATTTTAAAATTATGTACTATTTTGTTATAAATTTTCCTATATTTAGATTTTATATTGATACTCTAATCCTCTGTAGTTGAATTTACTGTATATTAAAAAGCATGGAACTATATCAGAATAACATCTATTTTTTGTTTTATTGTTCTTGGAGGTAGTGGTGGTGGTGGTTGTGGTAGTGTATGAAGGAAAAATACAACCATTTAAATAACACCTGGAAAACTATATATTGTAAATTCATTAGAGGAAACCAGGCACATATTTCACCTCATGCAATTCATATACTGTTCCTAAAACATCAGGGATGATGGTAGAGTTTGGGAAAGGTATGTGCAAAGTTTCTCTCTATTTTCTATTAAATTACTTACAAATTGGTTTCAATTAGAAACTCTAAAATTCTTTCATTGTAAGTTTTCTTCTTTATGAGGTTTTATGTTGATATTTGCCTTACTTTCCCCCCTCGTAATAGCTTAGAATGTATTTTTTAGTGTTGTCTTAGATTAATTTCAACAATATTGTATAAATGTTTATCATATTTTAATTCTTACATTATTTGTTCTTCCTGGCTTTATTTGCTATTATAAAAGCAGTTTTGGTTTTTAAGAACTGTAATGTTTTTCTTTAAAAAATTACTCTTAATGTCTCCTTTTATTAGGGTGTAACTAAAATATTTAGCATATTAAAGAGTATATCTTTTATATTTTGGAGATCTTTTTGGAAGTTTAATTCAGGTCTGATTTGATTTGTTAGATTGGGAATATGAGAAAATACAAAATATAGAGGGATGTAGATTTCAACATATTCATTTATATTAACAATTTCATTATCAATACTTAAATTTTATTAATTTGTCTCATAATATGAGAACACAGAAAATATATACTCTAAGAAAAAAACAAAACTAGATTTCAAAGGGTGATAACTAAAATGCATATTAAAAAGCAAAATTTACGTAAATTGTGGTGTTTTCTGAGATAAAAAAGAATGAAATCTGAGAGAGAGCAAAAGATAAGAAGAACCTGGATGCTTTATAGAACAAAGGAATGAAAGGAAACCAACTCTGGAAAAGAGCTGGAAAGATAGATTATTTGTCAGAGATTATTAATTTCCTCTCTGGATTATTAATTTCCTTTCTTTGAGTTCTGTAATATAATCATATGCATCTGTCTCCATCCAAAATATTTAGTGAAATCTATATAACTAAGTAAATCATTTTTAATGAGTAGATTAATTCTGCTTATTTCTACTTTGACACTGATAAAACAAGGTTAAAAATGTATGCGTTTGGACAGAGGAGGCAAACTAGTTCCCTATAATATAATTAAAAGGGGATGTTTTGCATACATATCCCCCTATAATTCCATTATATTTAAAGATATATTTAATATATAGTTATGCTTTCTTGATGTTCCTTGGTGTCCCTTTTATTCTGCAGTTAGTTATGATGATTGGGTAATGCTATTTTTATACATTTGAAAGTGAATGCTAGATTATTCATAACATTTTATACTTAAGTCTGGATGAAATGAGCATAACTTCTCTCCATATTATATTGAGCAGAATCCGACTCATGTTCTTGCTTAAAAGGAAGAATTTTGAGAAATACAGTTCCATACATCTAGAAAGAAAATAAATTTGGTTCATTGAGTACTACCTCTTCTTCATTCATTCTTCTGTTAACCAGATATCTAACTATTTATTTCTCTCAGAACATAATCATTCCTTTTTCAAGATAAGCAATCCACCATCCCACTCAGTCACTAAATTCAGTTTAAATTTCAGGATCTCTGGTTGATATATAACCCATTCTTCATGCCCAAATAAAGCTCTTCTTGGTCTGATAGAAAGAGAAAGCTGTGGAGAGAAAGAGGGGAGAGGAAAAGAGAATCTTCCTGGCAACTCATATAAAATGATGAAAAATGGAGCTTGAGAAAGATAACATAAATATAAAGTTTAAAACAACAACAACAACAATAAAATGAGAAGATATACAAAAAGCTGTCATAATAATGTTAGTGCATAGCAATGTTGGAATCCTATGAAGCAAGCATTGCAAAGGCATAACCTGAAAGAAGGGGAAGTTTCCTTACTATCCATGCATCTGCTCTGTGTTGAAATCCTTTGGTTCTTGACTCTGCAATCTAGTATGTTCTTCAATTATCCCTCATGGCTGTGTCTAAAATAGGCATTGTGTAATATGCACTTGCTAGGGGAGGTAAGCTTTTACAGCTCCTTTCCTGAATATGTAAAAAGAATACAGAAGTGGTTTTTTTTTTTTTTTTTTTTTTTTTTTTTTTTATGTTTCCTTCAGTCAAGCCTTCTTAAGGTAAAACTAGTGAATTCTTAGTAATAGAAGTCTGTCAACTTCAGTAGGGTTATTTCTGCTTCCAGGCAGTTGTATGTACCAATAAACCAAAATTCTTTCCTAGACATTATTTTCAAGCATGATTTTGTATGCTTCCTCAATGAATCTTTTTTCTCTCAACTTGCTGGTGACTATTTTAAAGCTACACAGAGAAAAAGAACAGAAAGTCACTCTTAAATCTTATAATTCCCTTCAGTAACTTTATTTGGCTGAGAAGTTTCACTGAGCTTTTGTCACTCAAAGCATTTATTTATTCCTATTTCTTACCTTCTGGGGCCAAAAGAAGACAGTGTTTTCAGCCATGCAAGGAGGAGGAAATAATTATCTCAACTTTACTCTCCTGCCTCCTTATTATCTCCTGGTTCGGTTGCCCAGTAGTCAAACCTGGAGGCCAGGAGACCAGAGATCTTTGGTATTGGTCAGCCTCCAAAGGAATAAGAAGATTGGAAAAGTTTTTAATGTTTTAGGTGTGAGAAGTATATGGGTAAATTATATAATAATTCAGACCCAGGAAACTCAAAAGCTACTTATTGGTAAAGAAAAATAAAAGGACAAAAGCAGGATATAGGAAATATAAACACAAATGTATATTTGATTTTAATTATAGGACTTTTCTTTAAAATAGATAAAAGTATTATTTTAAAATAATAACATAAATTATTTCCAAGTGGAAGTATTACAGTATGTATGTATGTATTTATATGTTTTGCTGCTACATGTTTCTGCTTTATTTCAAATGCCATCAAACACTTAAAACAATAAATAACTGGATATGAAAGGACTGACTCAGAAGACTTAATGGCACAGTAATAACAATCATGAAAAATGTCTAACTTTCTTTTAGCACTAGTTTGCTGGTATTTTGTCCACTTTTAGTCTTTTGCTGAGAATTGCTAAAAATGTTAGCAATTTGTGAAAATGCCATCATGTTAATGTATTCAGCTCTCTTCCTGCTCATATTTTTGCAAAATAGCATACTTTACTTTGCTTTTGTAGATTGCCAAAATAAAATATATCAGAGTTTTCCTGTGTAAACACTTGGGTTTCTGATTTTTTTTCCCCTTGCAGTGTTGTTGGTAATTCATTTTAAAAAGTCAGTCATGATAAAGTTTACTAAAATTTATGCTTAAATTCAAAAAAGCATTTGAGCAAAGTTTGATGTCCACTTGAATGAACAATTGCAATTTCCTCCTCCAATTTCCAACACAGTTGAAACTTAGCCTGGGTATTTTTGCTTGAGGAAAAAGTCTTTGTTTTACAGCATCGTAATTTTCTTTCTTATGCAAACCTTGTCATGATTCATTGTCATTCTTGAGAAGTAATTCATTAAACAATCAATATTAGCAATAACCTTGGAAAAGTCATTACATCACATTTCTTCCTTAAGGCCTTAGTTTTATAGATAATGTGCAATTAGAACTTAATTGGAATTTTTACTATACACGTAATATTTTATTTTTGCCTTTTAATAATCAACATTAATAGAAAAAGAAAAATAACAAGAACACAAGTTGATATATATTTTATTGGGAAAGATAAAGTGAAGTCATAACTACAGGTCATGCCTGAAACAAATATAGATTTAACCTTTCATTTTCACATGTGTACAGTAAGATACAATGTTCAGAATGGATATCTGAACAAATAAAGTTACAGAAAACACTCAAGGTCCCAACTCATCAAAATGAATCAATTGTCATCACCATGTTCAAGTTATAAAGGCCAGAAATTCAATAAAAAACTAGTTGAAATAAAAGTGGCTTTATTTACAACTGGTTTATTAGTTAGAATACCATATCCTCTAATAATATTGTTACTGGATGGCTATGGTTTCTCTGCTTCTAGGTTCTTGGCTTATGTCACATAAAACAATTTGAGGAGACATCATAAGGCAGGAAAGAGAGTAAAGAGTTTATTAAGAAACAAGAAAATGAGAAAAGTACATGGTCCATACCAAGGCATGGAGCCGGGTGTACTGCAGGGTGATTTGCATGCACGGGACCCCAGACCAGGGCTTTTTAAAGTCTGTTGGCTGTTTTATTGGTTGCCCTACCTGTCATTTCTCAGGAGACTAAGGTGAGGCCTTTTGAGGATATACAGGACTTTCCCTTAACCCTGAATGGGATTCTCATTCCAAATGAGATTCTCCTTCCAGGGTCTCGTAGGATCTCTCAGGAGGTTTCTGGGTAGGGTCTCACAGCCATGTGGCCTGCAGTCCATGCTGTCTCCCGAGTCTTCAACTGTGACCCAAGTCTTCTCTTTCCCTATACTAACCTGCCTCAGTATGGTTAGTGGTTTTTTCCAAGGAAATAATTCCCCATATGTGTGGCATTATTTATGTGGAAAAATTGTGTTACAGATACTAATAACTTTAGGTAAATACTTTAATAAATCAAAACATATCTCTAATATGCATACTGCATAATGTTGGTTGACTTGTCTGATATAATTCCTTATTCAACACAGGTGTAAAAAATTATCAAAACACTAGTTTCATTAAAGAAACCATGAAATCTTATATTTGCCTATAAAATAATTTATTTCAAATATCTGTTTATCACACCTATTTTAAATGCCTGTTTTTTGACCTATTGTGATGATCCTTTTATATATTACCTTTATACTTACTATCTGAATTGAATATTGATTATATTCTAGGATAATACTATGTAACTAGAAATCACAGAAAGTCTAGGCCAGGATGGTCCAAGATTAGATGGTCCAAAGAAACAAGCAGGAAAATAGGAAATAAAAGAACTTCGGGTCCTGGTGCATTAATCCTTGTATTACCAGGTCTGTGTCAATTTCTTAAGATACACAATAGTGCTAATACCATATTTCATCTATTCTAAGGATGTTATCACATTTGAACACATTTGAAAGTAGGATGAATCTAATAACTAATGCTGTATCACTGTTTTGTTGGCAGAGTGTTTTCTTACTTATTCACAAAATATGTGTGTCTTGCATTTAATGCCATTTTATGTTCTTTAAACAATAATGCTTATTTCTGTATGTTGTGAGAAGAAATTGGTTAATTCATATAACATGATTAAAGGGGTGATTGTGGCTTGTTAGATACAAGAGATCAAGCCCCATTTCATACAGAATTTTTCTCTAATCATCTCAGTTTCTGGTATTTTCTACTGCCCTAATTTTTTTTTTTCTTATGTTTTTTTTGTTATTTAGTTTTTTGCCCTAATTTTTATAATGCCATTGCTTCTTTGTAATTCAATCTAAAATAATCATATCAGAATTATATTTCTACTTAGCAGTTTATGTGCATTTAAAAATACTTCTAAAGAAAAGTTTTCTTACCTTGCAATTATTTCTTGGATATATTATTGACATGCATAATACTTATTAAAACCATCATAATTCATAATTGGCTAGTTGAAATAATACATATTTTATCTTGTAAGCAATATGGCCAGTTCTGTAATGTCATGAAATATTTTGGTTTCAATGAAAAGAACCACTTCTACAGAAGTCTTAATTGAAAATATTTTACATTTTAGTAGTTCTGGCTGTGAAAGGAAAAAATATATGTATGAAAGGAAAAAGAAAGAAAGAAAGAAAGAAAGAAAGAAAGAAAGAAAGAAAGAAAGAAAGAAAGAAAGAAAGAAAGAAAGAAAAGTGAGGAAGGAAGGAAGGAAGGAAGGAAGGAAGGAAGGAAGGAAGGAAGGAA
>JAKSZT010054524.1:12856261-12977396 GCA_026826555.1 Tolypeutes matacus
CTTCCTTCCTTCCTTCCTTCCTTCCTTCCTTCCTTCCTTCCTTCCTTTCTTTCTTTCTTTCTTTCTTTCTTTCTTTCTTTCTTTCTTTCTTCTTATCACATATCTATTTGTCGATATCCTTTTATCTATTCAGGTACTAAATATTTAGTGTGCATTTATTTAAGTGAAGAAAATGAAGATTTTGAAGTACTTATGTTAGCAGGGAAAGCAATCATTTATAGAAGAGAGTTAGATCTCATTAAATTAATTTTGTTAGGATATAGTTTAAATATGTTTCAATTTTCTAATGTCTGTATATATGCACTAGTAGACCTTTTGATATCTTTAGGGAATAAGGATGCATTCTAATTATAGGTATGGGAGTAAGGATTATTTTATTTTAGTTCATATATAGTACACCATTAGTGATGCTATAAAATAAACCTTACAAAATTTGGTTATATTGGATATAGTCTCCATTTAATATTAAATAATAAAACCAGTATTTAAAGGACATTGTAACTTGCTGATTTTTTAAGTTTTTGTTTGAAGTAAATGAAAATAAGTAGAATCATTTATTCCAATATTGCCATTAAACTAAACACCCATTCAGATAATTTGAAGGACTGTTGCATAGCAGTCAGAAAATATAATCTAATTTATTCTCACTTAATTAGTCCTACAGAAAGGAACTGGAATATATCGAATCATCAAATGGCTTCATTTTTAATTATCATATTCATAGAAGTTTATACAAGCCACAGTAAAATCTGGAATCTGTGCTAGATTCATATGTTCTGATTGTACTGAGAGGAGATAATAAATGACTCCTTTAATCATAAAAATATAAGTCAGTAATTATTCACTAATTTGGAGTCATCTGCTTCACAGTGGCATGTCAGTGTTAAATATATCATTTAGATCTACCAGTGTCTTTATGCCCTGGAATAGTTGGAGAAATGCTTTACCAAAGACCTGAATTACCTCCTCACACAACTCCTACCCCAGTCAAAATATACGCACATATTCTTTACAAGAGATAATGTTAATATCAGGAATGAAAACTGGCTGGAGTAATAAGGATAAAGTAAATATATCTTTAGTTTGTGCTACAAATGGCTCCAACAGAGACTAAATACTGTGCTAAAACTCACATGTAGTGCTATTCCAGATAGAATTGCACAAATACTGGAGAACATATTCTTAAATATCATGATGGCTTTGATTTGTCACAGAGATTGTAGCATAATACTAATTTCTTGCCCACCCCCACCCTCCCCAAATCTGTTCTTCCCATCTTCCATAGTATTGGGCATTTATCTTTGTAGATGACTTTGTAAAGATTACATTTCACAATGATTCTTGCAAGTTTCAGAGCCTTGGCCATGTGAATAATCTCTTACCAGTAGAATGTGAATATAAACTCAATGTACAAATTCTGCACCACTTGCTAGCTATTCATTTCATCTTTCCTACTTTTTGCCAGCTGGAAGATAAACATAAATATTAGCCACTGTTGGCTGTGCAAATGAAAACAACATTCTAGGATGAGCAAAACGATGGAAGAAATCATGGAGTAGGATTTCTTACCTATCTTAGAACATGCATTTATTTTTAGACTGGTGTGTGAGTCTTAACTTATTTGAGTCATCACATATGAGTCATCACATATTTGACACTACTTCAGCACTTTAATATGATCCAATACAGAGATCAGAACACAACCCAAGAAAGGATTTGCATTACACTACAAGTTTATTCCTCTTAGTTATTTGAAGACAGAAAAGGTGTCAGGTAGGACTTTGATCTGAAAGTGAAAGGCTTGGTCTTTTTTCTTCATAGTATTAGGCTGAAATATCAAGGAATTCAAGATGTGGAACATCCTGGATATTCTCATAGATTACTGTTGAATTAAATTTACAATAGTCAGCCCTGCTAAAAACTAGGTGACAACCAGCAGCTTGAAAACAAGTATTTGATAATAAGAGTTAAAGGAAAATATTCAAGAAAATATTCAGATTATGTTAATTTTAATTTCATACAAACTTTATATACACAGTTAGTTTCCCTATAAGGTTTGGGGACACAATTCAAGAAAGACTAAATTTCAAAATTTACATTAAAGTCTAATTATTAGAATTCATATTTTTAAAGCAAGCATCTGAGCATGATTAACACAGAGTATTAGGATTTCTGATATTAGAGAGAAGGTAAATTAAAAAACATATATATCTGTTATGTATATTTATATATGTCCTTGTAAAGTAGAGAAATACATGGCTCAGAAGAATCAGAAAAAAAAAGTTAAGATGGTCACTTTTAATTTACTAATCCACCCAAGGGCACATAATCATTTCCTATATTTATTTTTGCAATGTGTTAAAACAAGACTAAAAGAATGTGATGGTCTCCTAAGGGAAAAGTCCTCCCAAGAGAGATCAGTTATCGCTGTCACTATTGAAAGCACAGCTATTGTTGAATGCAATGTTATGAGTTATTGAAAAGTAATAGAAACTAAAATCTCTTCTTTGAATGTGAAATTTGAACTTTGTTCTGAGATGGACAAAAAATATTTTCTGTCATAATCATGGACAATTAGATAAAATGTTTGGTAATGAACTTCCACTTAAGTACTTTTGAACTTGAATAAGAAATTGGGGGAAAATGTGACTATATTTGTACCTTGTGTTTGTGGAGACAGTTTATGCTGAAGTTGTCTTTGCGTATATATCTTTGTTTATTTGCCCCTGTCACAGGTTTTCTGTGTTCATATTTATGTGTGTGAGAGGGAAAATGAATAATTGAAACAAGGGGAAATTGTAAGTGGGAAGAATGCAATTATAAAAATGAATTAAATATTATAACATCTGATTATTTTGAGAGTGTGATATCCACTAACATTTGATTTTAATATAGAAAAATAAATATAAAGCAACTTCCTATTGTTTGACCTGTTTTGCTTGTTGGTTTGTTTTTTGTTTATTATTTTTATTATTGGAATAATGAAAGTGCTCTGAGAATGATTGAAGTGATGAAAGCACAAATACGTGATTACACAAAATACCACTGATTATATACTTTGGATGGATTTATGCTTTATTAATATGTATCAATAAAATTGACTTGTTAAAGTTTATTGTAAAAAATAAAAAACAAAAAAGTATTGTTTTTATAGAATATATTTTGGTAAATAAATAAATAAATAAAACCTCATACTGTGTACAAACACACAACAGTTACTTTAGAGACTCTAGAGACTCTATTATAGCATGAAATATGCTTATTTCTATTACCATTTACTCTGTCAGATTTTATTTAAGTTGATTCACATGCAACTTTATAAAGCTATTAAATTCCTATTATCCTATTAACTGGAAGGTTATTCAATTTCCTAATTTTTATGTTTTTAAGTGCATCATAATCAGAAATGTACCAAATGACAAATGCATAATTCTAACTGGTATATTGTATCTAAACCTAAAATTATCCAAAAAAGAAATTCAATATAGACTGTTAGAACACTTTTTTTTTTTTGGTTATGAATGTGTAACTTTTATAAAATCATTAATATTTCCTTAAATGGATAGTACTTATATTTCTGGTAGTATTGTATCAGGTTGTTATTTTATTAATGTTGACATGTAGGAAAAGTGAATTAAATACTCTTCTTATTTAGTTAGCATTTTTTTTAAAAAGGTGGAAAAAGGTAGGAGGGCAGTATTAGTGTAGCAATCATTTTGGAAGTTCTGAGTTCTCCATGTCCTTAACCTCTCCACCACCACCCAAAAAGGGATATTATGAAAGAATAACTGAAAACATATGGGCAATATCTGAAACAAAACTAGGTGCTGAGATGTTTCCATGCACCTCAATACCCAGGGGATAGGGAGTAGCAATGTGCTGTTACTTGTTTCTGCTGTATCCTGAAAGCCAATTCTGAATATCTCTTCCAAGGCCAAGTTAAGGGAAGTCAACTGTGAAAACAGCTTTGTGGGAGTTATTTAAATCATGGCAATCAGCAAATGCTACAAATTAGTCCTTTCCTTATGAAGAAGTGCAGTTCAAATATACCCCTGAAAGGAAGATACTTGTTCTAGTTTTTCATTGTTGCATAATAAATCACCACAAACTGAGCTTAAAACAGCATTTATTTGTAATATTTCAATTGTGTATGTCAGAAATCCAAGACATCTAAGCAGGCTTCACTGAGATAAAAGCAATGTGTCTGGCAGGCTGGGTACATATCTGCAAGCTTTGGGAAAGTATTTTCTTCCAAACTCATTCAGATTCTGGGGCAGTATTTATATTTTTGTGGTTGCAAGACATCATTACCTTTTTCTTTGCTGTCACCTGAAGGCTAGGAAGCTGATAACATTTTCAAGTCAGCAATGACATGTAGAATCTTTCTCATGCTGTGGCTTTCTTACTTAATCCTCTGCTACCAGTCAAAGAAAACTTCCTGTTTTGGAAGGACTCATATGATTAGTTTAGGCCCAACCACATAGTCCTCCTAGGTTATGTTCAACTAAAATCTACTCTTAATAATATCTGAAAAATCTTTTTTCCATGAAATGTATCAAAATCATTCTATTTTCAGTTGTTTATTTTTCTTGTTATTGCATTTTAAATTTTTAAAATATTTTTTGATAATTGAGCCATTATATGATATATGGTTTACAATAATTTTGTCCCATACATGGGTTGTCATTCCACTTTCTTAATAATTTCCTTCAATGCACAATGGTTTTTATATTGATTAATCATATTTATGCATTGTTTATTTTGTTGATCATATTTTTGATGTCCCAGCATAAATTTCACCTCACACCAGTGTCTACCAGGACTTAAAAACCCAGTGCTCATTTTCTTTGATTGGGTTTTTTCTTTAACTTTCTTGTCAGCTGAATCCATGAGGGCCTTATATAGACAATAGCCTCAGATTCTGTCAGAAGCAGTGTCATTTGGCCATACACCAACACCTATGGTGGCAAGAAAAGTCAGCACACCTCTTTTCTTTTTCTTTTCCTTTTTCTTCTTTTTCTTTTCTCTATTTTGTATTTTAGGGCCCAAAAGATTCTTACGGGTCAAGCAGAGACACTTGTCTAGGTTTGAGCCTTGACAGCAGCAACTTCTGACTGTTCATTAGCACATAACAAGAGCCTTGGAGAAGCAATGAACTTCAATCTTTGTTTTTTTCTTTTTCTTTTTCTTTTAGTATGTGGCTGTTTTGTCTTAGTATTTTCTCCTTCTCCTCCTCTTCCTCCTCCTTATTCTTTTCTCTTTCTTTCCTTCCTTTTTATTTCTATTTTTATCTTCTTCTTCTTAGTCTAGTGGACTGAAGAATCAAAGAACTAGATTTCCAGAGTGATCACAACATAATACTCAGAATGTCCAGTTCACAACAAAAAGAAAATTACACAATATACAAGGACAAAGGAACATACTGTCCAGTCACAGGAAAAAAAAGTTCAATGAAAAATATTCAAAAGAAAGTGCAGTCCATGTAACTGCACAGCTCTTATAAATAAGATGAATGAAATAAATGAAAACATGGATAAAAAACTAAAATAATAGACACTATAAAACAAAATGAGAAATTCAACAATTAGATTGAAATTATAAAGAAGAACTAGTTAGAAATTCTGGAACACAAAAGTAACAGAGCCTTAGTAACCTATGGGACACCATGAAGTGTATCAAAGCATGCATCAAGAGACAAAGGGCCAGAAAAATTATTTCTTGAAAAATTCCAAATCTGAGGAAAGATATGAATCTATAAATCCCACAATGGTCTATAAATGCCAAGCATTATGAGGGAGGCATTAAGACATTTCCAGAATTAAAACCAAGGGAGTTCATTACCTGTAGATTTGCCTTAGAGGAAATGCTAAAGGGAACATTCCACACTGAAAGAAAAGAACGCTAGACAGTATCTTGATGCTGGATGAAGAAAATAAAGATTTCTGTGGTAATTAACAATTTATTTTTAAATATAAATGCCAGTATTATTTCATTTTTCAAGTGTAATCTTGACAGTGTTCTTAAAGCTCATATTTCTATTAATAGTCTGTTAAAGGCAATTTTGGTTTTCTCTAAAACAATTTAGAAGTCTTTGTAGTGTTCCCTACTTCAGTTTGGGCTGTTACTAGTAGCATCTTTAATATCAATATTGTTCAAGGAAATCTAAGATTTTTCTATTTTACTTCTCAAAATTCTTCCAGTCTCTACTTACGGCCCAATTCCAAAGTCGTTTTTACATTTTAGGTATTTGTTACAGCAACAACATGCTTTATTAATTTCTATTGCTGCATAACACATAACCACAAACTCAATTCAAAAGCTTAAGAACTTATTTCCCTACCAAATCAACCAGTTAAAACACACACTTCCACTGCATCTAGTCAAATTACAACTTGCAATTATAAAATTATAAGTTAGATATCTCATCACATCCCTCTAATATTTTGCAAAATCCTAGTTACTACAGATTTTTCATGATTGGTTAGGAATCTCTTCCCATGTTGATGAAATAATAAAATATTCTCAGGAGTTATGATATAGTCTTAGCTCTATCAAAAAAAATCCTTGAGTTTGCATAGAAGTTACCTAGGCTGTAATAATATGAGAAAAAATAAATGATTAAAATGGTAAAGAAAAGCATAATCTTTGGATCAATCAAATTCATTTCAAAGTCAAGCTCCAAAAATGTATTTATCATTTCTCATTAAGAATTAAGAAGTCAGATAAAACTATGTTCCATAAAGGTAACTCCTCAAATAATTTCAAAAAGTGCTTGCTGACATTTTCAAATAATTTTGGGCACCAAAACTAGTAAAGCAACTCTGTTACACATTTGGCAATATAAAGTGCCTTAAGAGAATTTAACACAAATAGATTTTATTTTCTCTTTGTATGTTGAAATTCTATGAACTGATCTTGAAATTGATATTTTTTTTCCACTCAAAAATTTATTACTTCAACAAAGGAGGGACAAGATGGTGGCAGAATAAGGAGCTCCAAGAGCCAACTCATCCTATAGGACAGTTAATAATCACTTATAGCTATCTAAAGCACCTATTTGCAGAGCCAGGAGACCAGAAGAGCATGCTGCAACATCCTTAAAAGAATAGAAGAAGGAGACTTCCCATGTGCAGTAAAGATTCTTAAGTAGAGCACTCCACACTGTGGAGGCCAATGCCCCTCCTCCACTGTTGGTGCAAGCCAATTTGGGAGTATTCTGTGACTCCAGTTGAAAGCACCATTTCCCAAAAATGGGGGAGGAAGAGATGGTCAGGCACCAACTACTGAATAGTAAATTTGGCTGGATAAGGTATAAGCCTGAGAATAGCTAAAGTTTGAACCTGTCCAAGTCAGAAAGAAGCTGATAGTAACCATTTTAACACTGACCCTGACTTGAGCGGAAGCAGGGCTGATTGCAAATCACAGTGATGGTAGGGACTGGCTTCTTTTCACCCAGATCAGATTATATCCCTAGCCTAGGTTCTAGCCCACTTCTGGTAGGGAGGAAGCTGTGGGACCTGCATCATCCTCTCCAGGCAACTGCAGGCACTTCTGGCTGGCACAAACTGGATAGTCAGACACCTCAGGCTCCATCCCTATCCCCCAATAAGATAGGACTGGAGCTGTGTTTCCTCAAGCTCTTTGGGTAACTGCAGGCAATTTTAGCCTGCACAAACCGGTTTGTCGAGAGCCTAAGGCTCTACCTCCACCTACCCTATAAGGTAGGAGGGTGCTGGTGTTTCCTTAGCTTCTCTGGGAAACTGCAGGTGCTTTTGGCCTGCATGACTGAACTGTTGAGTGCCTATGGCTCTCATCCTCACTCCCTAGAGGACAAGAGGGGCAGTGTTTCCCCTGCATCTCTGGGCAACTGCAGGAGCTTGTGGACCACACACACTGAAGAATTGGACACCTGTGGCTGCATTCCAATGTCCTAATAGGATAGGAGGGGAGCTGTGTTTCCTCAGCCTATCTGGGCAATTGCAGGTACTTTTGGTCCACATAGACTGTTTTTTGGGTAACCCGTCATTCCATCTCCACCCCTTAAAGGGCAGAAGGGACAGTATACCCTCAGATTCTCAGTGACAATGCAGGTGATTTTGGCCTACACAGACTGGACTGTTGGTTGCCTGTGGCTCTAACCCCATCCCCCAGTAAGATAGGGTATGACCTCCAAAGAGGGCAGTTGCAGGTGCTTTTGGCCTGCAAAGACTAGTTTTGGGGTACCTGCGGTTCCATCCCCACCACTTAAAGAGCAAAAAGCATAGTACTCACTCAGCTTCTTAGAGTGACTGCAGGTGATTTCAACCAATGCAGTTTAGGTTGTTGGGCACTACAGAGGATCCATCCTTATACCTGGAAGGGAGAAGGTGGGCCAGTGTTACATCAGTCTACCTAGGCAACTGTGGTCAGTTTTAAACCACGTGGCTTAGTTTGCTGCCCACACATGTGGCTCTATCCCTGCCCTAGGCAGGGTCAGAAGGGGTGTGAAGTTTCCTCAGTCTCTGTGGCAACTATAGATCATCTTGGCCTACAGAGCTTGTATTACTAGATGTAACTGTGGCTCCATCCTTATCCATAGCAGAGAAGAAAGGTGGGAGAAGCTCCATTGGTTCCTGGGGTAACATGGGAAGTTTAAGCTTCCACAGCTTCCAGTACTCTTAATAAACAAACAGCATGGAAAAAGCAACAAGAAATCTCTAAAGTAAAGAAAGTGTGCATACAGTAAATAAATCTAGTAAACCATATGGCAAGCCACCAACCAAAAATTACAATCCAAACCAAGAAACAGAAAGATATGATCTAGTCAAGGAATAAGAAGAGCCTCCAGATTACATAAAGAGTTGAAACAACTAAACGGATATTCAAACCAATCTCCTTAATAAATTCAATGAGATAGCTAAAGAGATTACAGCTATTAAGAAGACACTGGGTGAGCACAAATAAGAATTTGGAAGCATGCATAGAAAATATAAGATCTTATGGGAACGAAAGGCACAATAAATGAAATTAAAAATACACTGGAGGCAAATAACAGCAGATTTAAGGAGGCAGAAGAAAGGATCAGTTAGCTTGAGGACATGGCCTCCAAAAGTGAACATACACAAAAACAGATTAAAAAAAAGATGGAAAAGTGAACAGGTCTCAGGGAACTAAATGATGGCAAGAGTCATGCAAACATAAATGTAATAGGTGTCCCAGAAGGAGAAGAGAAGGGAAAAGGGTCAGAAGGAATATTTGGAGCAGTAATGGTAGGAAATTTCCCAACCCTACTGAAGGACATAGATATACATGTTCAAGAAACACAATGTACAACAGCTGAATAAATCAGAATAGATCTACACAGAGACACCTATTAATCAGAGTGTCAAATGCCAAAGACAAAGAGATAATTTTAAGAGCAGCAAGAAAAAAGTGATGCATCACATACAGGGGATGCCCAATAAGATAAATTGCTGATTTCTTATCATAAATCATGGAGGCCAGAATGCAGTGTTATGATATATTTAAGGCATATATATATATATATATATATATATATATATATGAGAAAAACCACCAGCCAATAATATTATATATGGCAACAGTGTCTTTCAAAAATGAGAGGGAGTTTAGAATATTCACAGATAATCAGAAACTGAGAGAGTTTGTAACTAACCAGCTTTTCAGGAAATATGAAAGGGAGTACTACAGCCTGAAAAGAAAAGACAGGAGGGAGAGGCTTGAGAGAGAGTCTAGAAATGAAGATTATATCAGTAAAAGTAACTAAAAGTGTAAAAAAAGTAGTGGAAATAAAATATGACAGATAAAACCCAAAGGTCAAAATGGGTGAAGTAAGAACTGTCTTTACAGTAATAACATTATCTGTAAATGGGTTAAACTCCCCAATCAAAAGACACAGACTGGCCAAATGGATAAGAAAATATGAGCCATTTATATGCTATCTACAAGAGACTCATCTTAGATCCAAGGATACAAATAGTTTGAAAGTGAGAGGCTGGAAAAAGATATTCCAAGCATACAGTATCAACAACAACAACAACAACAACAACAACAACAAAAAACCTGGAAAGTAGATGTATTTATATCAGATGAAATAGAATTTAAAAGCAAAACTGTTATTAGAGACAAGGAATGATATTGTATATTAATAAAAATAACAATTCACCAGGAAGAAATAACAATCACAAATGTATATACACCTAACCAGGATGCCCCAAATTTCTTAAGGTAAACACTGACACTACTGAGGGGAGAAATAGATATTTCTACAGGAATAGTTGGACACTTCAATATACCACTTTCAGCATTAGAGACACATCTGGGCACAGGATCAATAAAGAGACAGAGAGCTTGAATAATATGATAAATGGATTAAACCTAATAGACACATACAGAATATTGCACCCCAAACAGCAGGATAAACATTGTTTTCAAGTGCTCATGAATCTTTCTCCAGGATAGACCATATGTTGGGTCTAAAAGTAGATCAATTAATTTAACAATATCAAAATTATACAAAGCACTTTCTCTGATCATAATTGAATAAAGTTGGACGTCAACAACAGGCAGAAAATTCACAAATGCATGAAGATTAAACAGCACACCTTTAAATTATCAATGGGTGAAAAGAAGACATTACAAGATAAATCAATAAATACCTTGAGATGAATGGAAACAAGGATACAACATATCAGAACATATGGGGTGCAGCAAAGGCTGTTCTGAGAGGGAAATTTATAGCCTCAATGCTTACATTAGAAAAGAAGAAAGAGCTAAAATCAATGACCTAACTCCACAGATAGAGGAACTAGAAGAAGAAGAACAAACTATTCCCAAAGCAATCAGAAGGAATGAAATCAGAACAGAAATAAGTGAAATTGAGAAAAACAAAACAAAACAATAGAGGAATTAACAAAACCAAAAGTTGTTTCTTCAAGAAGATTAACAAACTGGACAAACACATAGCTAGACTGGCAAAGAAAAAAAAGAGAGAAGATGCAAATAAATAAAATAAAAATTAAGAACAGGGACATTACTACTGACCCCAGAGAAATAAAAGAGACAATAGGATATTATAAACAAATCTACACTAACAAACAAGACAATGTAGATGAAATGGAAAAATTCTTTAGAATGTATAAATAACCTACACTGATCCTAGAAGAAACAGAAAACCTCAACAAACTAATCAAAATAAAGAGATTGAAAATGTCATCAAAAAAACTACCAAAATGAAAATTCTAAGACGAAATGGTTTCCCAGGTGAGTCCTACCATGCATTTAATACCAATCTTACTCAAACTCTTCAAAAAAATTGAACAAGAAGGAATGCTACCAAACTCATTCTATAAAGCCAATATCACACTACTACCAAAGCCAGCTATTATGAAAAAAGAAAATTACAGACACATTTCTCTGATGAATGCGTATGCAAAGATCCTCAACATGATACTTGCTAATCAGATCTAACACATTAAAAGAACTATTATTCATGGTCAAGGGAGTTTTATCCCAGTCATGCAAGGGTGGTTCAATACAAGAAAACTAATCTGCGTAATTCACCACATTAATAAATCAAAGAAGAAAAATCACACAATCCTATAATTGACACAGAAAAGGCATTTTACAAAATACGACATTCTTTCTTGATAAAAATACTACAAAAGATCATAACTGAAAGATGATAAAGGCCATATATGAAAAACCCACAGCTAACAATGTACTCACCATTGTTGCTCAATATAGTGCTAGAATTTCTAGCTAAAGCATTCAGGAAAGAAAAAGAAATAAATACATCCAAATCAGAGAGGAGGAAGTAAAACTTTCACTATTCACAGATGTAATCCTATACTTAGAATGTCCTGAAAATTCTGCAGCAAAGCTGGTAGAGTTAATAAACTATTTTAGCAGAGTGGCAGTATAAAAGATTAATATGGAAAAAATCAGTAGTGTTTCTAAACACTTTTAACACACAATCAGAGGAGGAAATCAGGAAAAAATTTCATTTACAATAGCATCTAAAAGAAACAAACATTTAGGAATAAACTTAACCAAGGATGTAAAGGACTTGTATTCAGAAAACAACAATGCATTGTTAAAAGAAATTAAAAACGACCTAAGTAAATGGAAGAACATTCCGTGCTCATGGATTGGAAGACTAAGTATCATTAAGATGTCAATTTTACCCAAATTGACATACAGAGTCAATGCAATCCTGATAAAAATTCCACCAGTATTTTTTTTTTATGGAAAATGCAATTATCAATTTATGTGGAAGGGTAAGCAGCCCTCAATAGCCAGAAACATCTTAAAAAGAAAGAGTGAAGTTATAGAACACTCACTTCCAGACTTTCAATCATATTACCTAGCTATAGTGGTAAAAACAGCACAGTAGTGGCATAGAGATAGGTGTGTTGAACAACGGAATACAATTGAGTGTTTAGAAATAGATCTGTATATTTATGGCAAAGTGATTTTTGACAAAGATGTTAAGTCCACCCAGCTGGGTCAGAACAGTCTATTCAACAAATGTTGCTGGGAGAAATGGATATCCATACCCAAAGGAAAGAAAGAGGACCCTTATCTCACACCTTATACAAAAATTAACTCAAAGGGATCAAAGACCTAAATATAAAAGCTAGAACCATAAAGCTCCTAGAAGAAAATATAGGGGCACATCTTCAAGACCTGTTGGTAGGTGATGGATTCTTATACATTACACCAAAAGCATAAGCAACAAAATAAAATATGGGTAAATGGTATCACCTCAAACATAAACAGTTTGGTGATTCAAAGGACATAGTCAAGTAGGTGAAAAGGCAGCCCTCTCAATGGGAGAATATATTTAGAAACCACATAACCAATAAGGATTTGATATCCATGCCGTATAAAGTGACCATACAACTCAACAATAAAAGAGCAAGCAAATCAATTTAAAAATGGACAAAAGACTTAAATAGTCTTTTCCCTCAAAGAAGAAATACAAATGGCCAAAAAACATATGAAAATAACTGTTCACTATCACTAGCTAGTAGTAAAATTCAAATCAAAATGACAATGAGATATCTCACAACACATAGAATGACCATTATTTAAAAAACAAACAAACAGAAAACTATAAATGCAGGAGAAGACGTGGAGAATTGGAACACTCCTTCACTGTTTGTGGGAATGTAAAATGGTGCAGCTTCTGTGGAAAACAGTTTGGCAGTTCCTCACGAAGCTAAATATAGAACTGTCATATGATCCAGCAATTCCTGTACTAGAACTGAAAACTGTGATGCAAATGTTCACTCACAGATGTTCATAGCAGCATTATTCATAATTGCTAAAAGATAGAAACAATCTAAGTGCCCATTAACTGATGAATGGATAAACAAAATGTGGTAAATACATATGACGGAATACTACCTAGCTGTAAAAAGAAATGAAATTGGGACATATATGATAACATGGATGGACCTTGAAGACATTATGCTAAGTGAAATAATCCAGACACAAAGGGAGAAAAATTTCATGGTCTCACAAATATGAACTAAATATGAGGAATAAATGCATGGAGTTAAAACCTAGAGTAAAGGATATTAGGAGATAAGAAGAAGCCCGAGAAGGGGTACTGATGCTTAAGGTATGTAGAAGTTTAAATTAACTTGAAATGGGTAGAGTTGATGGTAAAACATTATAGTGAGTAGAACTACACAGCTGATTTATAAGTGGGATTGTGGCTGAAAAGGGTAGTCTAGGGATTTAAACATCAATTGAAAGAAAGCTAGAGAATAATCTAGGGACTGAATAATATAGTAAACCCAGAGATGGATGAGAAATATGGTTAATAGTACAAATACAAGAATGTCCTTCTATGAACTAGAACAAACGTAAATCACTAATGCAAGGTAATAAAAATATGGAGAAACATGGGAAAAATACAATTAATGTAACCTAACGTTAACTATAGTTAACAGCAATACTGTAACATTCTTGCATCAATGCCAAAGGTCTACTGTGGTAATAATAGGGGGTATGGAAAAATATACCAAACATACACTATAAACCATAGTTAATGGTCATAGTTTGATGATATTATCTCATAATCTGTAACAAATGGCCCATGACAATGTAGTATGTTGGTGGAAGGGTGGTGTATGGGATTTCCACACAGGTTCATGATTGCTTTGGAATTCACAACTTATCTAATAAAAATATATTTTTACACACACACAGACATACACATATATAGCTTCAACAAATCTTTATTTATTTATTTATTTATTTATTTATTTATTTTTTATTATGGGTAAAAATCAAAATTCTCACAATACATACAAACATTTGCAAAATGATATATAAATATATATGCATATATGTGTATTTGCTTACAAAAATGTTGTATATATATATATATATTTTTTTTAAGAGGTGCTTAGATTACCCAAAATATTACACGGAAGCCACTGGGATTCCCATGTTGCCCACCTCCCACACCTCCCATCATATCCCACACAAACATCTCCCACAGTGTGGCCCACCACCCTCAATGAACTTACACATCCTGGAGCCTTGCCACCAACCATAGACCACAGTTCACACTGTAGACCACACTCTCTCCCACTCAGTTCTGAGTGGTGTGTGCTGATTTAAAATGGCCTACATCTGTTGCCACAACAGTACTCAGGACAACCTCCAACTCCCAAAGAAGCGACTGTATTTCAACTGCTTGTCCCCTCCCTACCCCAAAAGTGTCAAGTGGCCACTGGCTCCACCTCATTGTTATATTTTCTTGCATTGCTAGAATCACCATATGTGAACAAGAGAATACCATCAAGTCCACTCTAGTCCATAGTTCTTCCCCCAATCCTGAGGGGACTGGGATGGTGATGTCCACTCCAACTCCAAGTGAGACAGGGCTTATATCCCATGGATATGGTGGGTGGGATGATCCTGCCTGCAGATGCAGGCCCTCTCCATTCCCTGGGATGGCCATTTCCCATTGTTGTCTCCTCACCAGGTGACTTGGATGAGTCCATTGAGCTGTAGGGTAGGAGTTGCAGCTCCACCTAGATTTCATGCACACCTGGCACATAGGTAGGCTGGAGGCTCCAGTCTCTGGAAGTATACCAAAAAACTCCAGCATCGCATATAGGTTTGAATATAGGGGACTGGTGAACCATGTGCAGGGAGGACTTATTTGAGTCCAATTCTGTCACTCTCAGGAGCACAGATTCCAAAATAGAACCCACTGATAAGGCATCAGTCTCTGGGGCTATCCCCCCTTATATAGGACCAGGGTGTCTCCGGAGCTCTCAGGAACCCCACTGAGTGGGGTGATAGGCACTTAGATGTTCTATGAGCTCCTACTGAGGTGTGTGTAAGAGTTACCTCTGGGATGACCTCCCGACTCTCTTTGAAGTCTCTTACCACTTGAACTCATTTGTCTTTACCATTTTCCCCTTTTATTCAAGGTCTTTTTCCAGTTGTGTTGCCAGTTGGCACTTGGGAAAAGTTTTCAATTAGCAATAAGTGTGCCTCAGATAAACCTCATTGGCTACGATACTGAGACTGTGCAAAGCTGCCAGTTGGCACTTGGTATTAATCCCTCGTTGCCAGGGAGGCTCATCCCCAGGAGTCATGTCCCACGTTGGGGAGAAGGTAATGCAATCATATGCTGAGTTTGGCTTAGAGAGAAGCCACATTTGAGCAATAAGGAGGCTCTCAGGTGGCAACCCTTAGGCACCCCACAACTGCAGGCTAAGTCTCATTTACAAGAGCAAAGACTCACAAGGGTAGTCATCAATAAAAAAAAAATAAAAAATAAAAAAATCAGTTGGTCATCCTATTTTGACAGGCACTGTCCCTACACTCAGAGGACTATTGTTGCTCCCTTGGAGACTGTGGCAGAGCTCTCCAGGCTAGGAATTCAGATTCCCTCATTTATTGTGTGATTATCCACCCATCATGACCATGCCCCATTCCCTGATCCTTTGAATGATTTTGTATATCTTTCATGTATATTCGGATGAACCAATCCCCACGAAACCCCCCCCAGACACCCCCCCAATAATCCCCCGCAGTACCCATTGTAACCCTTCTGTGAACAAATCTTAATTGAAGGGAATTACATACCAGATATTTCATGTCTACTGCTTCATTTAAATATCATTACAGTCCCCAAAGTTGATTATTACTAAGTACAATGTTATAGGGGATGAAACTTAAATCCAGAGCTACTTAGCAACAGTAATATAACTAGGTAAGTGTTAAAACAGATTTATATCCAAGTTTTATTAAAGCAAGTGCATTTTTATTTGTTATTCTACAGGAATAAGAAACAAGGAACTTTAGGTCCTTCAGAACTAAAATCACAATCCCTTTAGGAAGGCTAATGTCTGTGTCCACAGTTCATCAGCAGATACTTACAGCATTAGTATCTCTTAGAATTTTCATCAACTTGAAAAGTATAAATTATAAGTATCCACCTGCATTTTTAATAATGCTCCATATATAAGATTTATTTTCAAAATTTTAATCTATTTAACATATTTTCTTTTGCTCTTTGGTTAATTCATAAAGATAATATTTTTAATATGCAAGTTCATTCCTAAATAATTATATTTAATAATTATAAGCTTTATTGGATTGTGATGCTGTTTGCTTAAAGTTAGAAATGATGGTTTAACTGAATATTCTTAATTTTTCATGATTACTATTTATATATATATAATATTTTACAAAAGTGGTATCGCTTTTAAAAACCTTTCCAAGTTTTCTTGCATTTTACAAAAGTTGTGTGAAGTAACCTGCTAGCTGACTATAAAAATGCATATTCTCTGTTCTTTCTGGGAAGACAGATCATCTATATTTCACAACATTCTTTGTTATTTGGTGTAGCCTTGTGTTGAGCCAATAGATGAGAGTATTAGTGATGTGTGCTTGTGAATGATCTGCCCTATTAAAATCACCTGTTCCAACACTTCCATGCTCTTTTCCCCTTGATTTGCTAGGTTAGGGACACTTTTAAGGCAAACTTGAGATCTGCATATTGAATATTCAAAAGTCTCTAGCAGTCTAGGAATTTGAATGGAATGGAAGACTGGAGAATAGATGCTCTGCCAACATGTGAATATCTCCTATACTCTTATGAACTAACTCAATACATGTTTTTACTGAACTATTATATATTTAGGGTACATTTGTTATAGCAGTTAGCAGCTCCCTCTCCTCCAAAAAAAAAAAAAAAAAAGTAGATAGTTTACTTTGAACACAAGTTTGAGTCCCTTCTTTGGAATTGTGGACAATATTGCATTTGTCAGTTCTAACACAGTAAATTCTTTTGTTCAACTTCTACATTAATCTAGTCTCTATAAAGTTTTTTCCAGTCTTCTTTAAATTATTTACTCAAGTATAATTTTGTCATTAATATCTCCTTAGGATGTGTAGCAGTTTGGTATTATTTATGAATTCCAAAAATAGATATTGTATTATGTTTGTAAATTGTTCTTTTTCTCTGGGCATATTAGAGTGTATTGGATTCAGAAGTTTTACTTTTACTTGATTAAATAATGATTAAGACTTTGATTTGGACCACACTGCAGAGAAGGGAGTTTTGAGTTTTGAGCTGGAGTCCAGTAAGTGAACATACAGGAGAAGAACACAGAGGACTAGAGACAGCTCCTTAGACATGGTAAAAGCCCTGAGGAGAGAGACAGAGCCATTTTCCTGATAGTCTACAGTTGGCCTTGTGGAGAAAGCACAGCAGCTGAGCCCAGAAAGAAATGGAGCCCCAGGAAAAGAGGAACCCAGGAAGCCTGAACTCTTGGTAGACTTTGTCATCCATCTTGACACAACACGTGGCAATAGACTTTGGTGAGGGAAGTAATTTATGCTTTATGTCATGGTAACTGTAAGCTTCTACCCCATATAAATACACTTAATAAAAGCCAGCAGATTTCTGGTATTTTGCATTGGCACCCCTTTGGCTGACTAATACAGGATGTGACAAACCAGTGCAACAGCATCCTTATTTCTTGACACCTCAGCTTCTTAAGAGTCTGCCACTTTCTCACTAAATTCATCCATTCTTCCTGACACTTGCAGAGTGTGAATCACTCTATGTTTCTTCTTTGCCTTAGACTCTGGAACTTATTATAAGGTCATTTTTATAATGTTTTTATGTATTTCTGAGTCCAGTTTTATACCCATTGCTTACCTGAAGATTTTCGTGGAGCTCTGAAAAGTAGACAAAGTCATTTCTAAAATTTAAAACTCTGATGGGTTTCTGCAAAAAAATGTCATGAATAGGTTTAGTAGTCACCATCCCTTGTTAACTTTCATCACCACCATTATGTGAATTTTCAGTATGTGGCTAAAACCCTGACTTATAGCAGTGATAGAGAATGATAACATTTGATTATGTATCATATTGTTTTGGTTATTTTACTAGAAAATTAATGAGAATGGGAGTCAATCATGTGTGCTCAGAATACTATCTTGAATTTGGAAGCCAAAATTCTATCCTAAAGAACTAAATGGTACTGGGATTATATATAGACAAATAAGTATACTTATCTAGAAAATCTTGCAAAAGAATATGACATTACTACATTTACTATTCACATGAATTCAGATGTCACTTGGTCTTTCACTTCCAAATTCATATTTAGTGTTTTCAGACAGGACAAAGCAATATAGAAATCTACCAGTACATAAGAAAGAATGGTAAAGCTAGTGTTGTAGGATTACTAGTAAGAGATAAATCTTGGATAAAAGAAAGTAATCATTTCTTCATGCAAAGAGAAACAATTTTCTGGGTATAAGTATGGCATCCAGTTTTATAAATATTTACATTCATGGAGATAAATTAAAAAAGATTTCAGTGGACCCACACATAGTAATTAAGCAAACCCCGGGTCCCTCTATCAGGGAATAAAACAGATATTACTCAAAGCCAGAAAACAAAATGAAAATCTCAGGTCAGTAGTAACCACATTCTCTGGGTACAGATTGCTGTATTAACCCTGCCTGCATGTGTGAAGACTTTAGTTTAGAGCTATAATGAATATGCGTTGGACAAATGTTATATACTCACAAATACTTACTTTTAGGAAAAAAATACTTCTGTAAAGACTATCGTAATTCCATATATATATATATATATATATATATATTTATTTATTTATTGGGGGGAGGGGAGATATTAGTGGTTTCTTTAGGAAAAATGCTGCAGTCAAGTAAATTTCTGGCATGCAGTTTGACCAAAAACAAAAATATAGATAAAACTCTTTAATTTAACTCATTTGCCACATATTAGATTTATATAGAATGATCTATGATATTGAAAATGAGCATTCTGGACAATGATTACAAATACAAAGCACACAAATACACAATACTTTCACACACTATGCAAGTATAAGTTTTGATGGTAATTGATGAAATTCTAATCTTTTAAAATATATTTCTATAATTAATTAGTAGAAAAATAGTATTTTCAAATTATTTTAGAGCATAACAATAAAGAACAGTTTTCCCCAAATTGTCTCTCTAAAAGTCCATGTATAAAGTTGTAGATAGAACATGAAATGGGCTAAAATATGTATAATAAAATGGAAAGCACTAGTGTTCACGTCAGTAATTCTTCACATAGAATGATGGATGATGTTGAGGCATTAAAGGGAAGAACTAATGTATTACATTTTGTCATTCAATTGAATAATTTTGTTTTAAAATTTAATAATTTATATAAAATGCATTTTCCCATTGTATTATCTTAATCCTTAGGTGAATAAGTATTAAAAAGTTTTTTCTATACTTAAGTGGTATAAATAATTATGAATATTAGAAGGACAATTTAGGGGAACATGGTGCTTTGTGCTAGAAGAGAGATAGAAATAAATGCATGTTTCTGTAAACACAGAGGTGAAGTGCAAATATCTATCAAGAAAGTAATTTCAACCTAATAGTGAAGGAAGAAATTAATAGTTAAATGAAAATGACTCTTTATCAGACAAATGATGCTCAGATTTTGCAAAGAAATAGGATGAATCAAAAAAAAGAATTTGTGAAGAAAGACTTAGTGTGTTAAAATTACTCATGGATAATTTAATGAATATGAATCAAGAAATTATAAATATTCAACTTTTTAAGCTCACTATTAAGAAACTTGAGTATTCAGTTAATTTCAATAATCTATACTTACATAAATTGTCTTAGTTTTCCTAAATCAATCACTTGGAAGTCAATAAAAAAACATTTCTGAAAACAGAATCAAACTTTAAAAATTGTCTTTATATTATAGAGTAATATTTTAATATATAAAAATATTTCATATGGAAGTTGTATTGTTTATTTTGTTATTTGTATTTGTGATTTCTAGGCCAGTGATTTGCTCTATAGTCTCTCCATATCAATTATTTTCAAACACAGTACACTTAATATTTCCACAAAAATAAAAATGCTGTTGAAAAATGTGTCCATAGTTCCAGTTATTCACTCAGCAGTATTGCTCATTCATATTCATTTATGTGTAATTTTCTTGCATTTTTTGCAATAGTTATCATATCTCAAACTGGCAGCTTCCAAAATTAATATTGAGTCTAATTCTTTTTCGAGGATGTAGGTGGAATTGATTACCATCCCTTTCAATATCAGTTTTTTTGTTTTCTGAATTGCTGCACATAAGCAACATATTTAATACTTGTGAATATAGGACTAAATACAGAGTAGGCTAAGAAATGTATTCTTTTTAAATGAATGAATGAGTTAGTGGATGGATGAAGATATAAGAAAGAAGAGAACAGATGACCGAATAGATATAACAATCAATGAATGGCAAGTAAAAGGCAACTTTTTAGCTTCTAATTATGAAAACTATTTTCTCTCATATGTTACGCCAATTTTAGAACATTAGAAATCATTACAACTTACACTAATGAGGCAGTTATAAATAAGTGTAATAATGTGCTTTGTTTAATTATTAAGAATATCACTCTTTAAAAAGTGAACACAAAGACAATACCAGTAGGGGAGGATTCATCTCCAAATCTGGAAACCTAGAGCTAATTGTTCACTATCACTAAGGTCAAAATATAGAAGGAAAATTACACAGGAGTGAGTTTATTCTATTTAAAATCTAAATCTAATTCCTATGTAATTGAATAGATATTTTGATTCAATAGGTATTTTAACAACAGTTTGACCCTTGGAAAAATTTATCCCTGAATTTCTAGCATGAATTCTTCCTAATACTTTCTGTTTTTTTTTTAAATGTTTCAACAAGTAGATACCCATAATAAAATGTTATGATTAAAATTCTTCACAGTTTTATAGAGATGCATCATTTAAAACAAACTTAAAGGTGTATTATTAGATACTTAAATATTTCAGTGGTGTGACACACATTTCAGTAAGAAGTATATGGTCCAATTTTTTTCTTTTACTCTCAAACAACTAACAGCAGTTAGTTGATACTTTAATTATCTTGATATTTTTAATTTCTCCTAGTTTAGACCTTGATTAAATGTCTTTTATTTGCTGATTATTTTTACTTCTGTTTTACTTGTTAATTTATTCAAATTTTATATTTATATCAACTGAAAATTTACAATTTTGTAACTAACTTTTAAAATGAAAATGAAGTTTTCTTCATTCTCCTTGGCAAAATAGTGTTAACAAACAAAACTCTTAGTTTTATCTCAGAAGCTATGAATATTTTTTTTACTTCATATTTACAATATTATCCAAAGTTGTGATTTTATAATGTGCAGTTTACTGCACCTTCAGAATGTTTTAAATACTGATGTTTGCAATGTTTAAGTATTTGCTTGCCTTAAAAGAAATAAATGTGATTTTTGAGCAATAGTTCAGTGATGAAAAAATATCTTGTTAATTTTGTCATGTAACACTTTATGTGTATTTTCCTCTGGAAAATAAAATTCAATTGGAAAATTCAATGGAAAATTCAATGAGAATAAAAGTAGAAAATAACATAGTGATAAACTTCATTATCTAATGTTAGAAGAATTAAGAATATATTGAATTACGTTTTAATAAAGTTTAGTATTTTTTCTATTTTGAAACATTAAGACTATATTTAGTGCTAGTTTTCTTAAATCATGTTGAAAATACTAGCTTGATTTTATTTCTCAATATAATGAAAAATATATAAATAATATCCTTGATTGATCAATATGATATTATTATATAAAATCAGTTAGAAAGAGTTTTTCAAGTAATCAAATATTGCACTGTATTGGTCAGTTTTCTCAAGGGAAACAGAACTGACAAAAGAGATCTATAATTATTAATATATTTTTATAGGAATTGTCTCACACAACTGTAGGAAGGTGCAAGTCCAAATTCCATAGAGCAGGCTGCAAGTCTTTTTTAATGGCTTGGCTGAGTAAAATATAAAACTCAAAAATATTTAACTTGATCTTTCCCTACCCCTGTTTATGTTGCTATATGTTGGAATTTGTCATTGTTGTGCATTAAAGACAACTAGATGAACCCCAATTTGGTTTTTCCAACCCACTTTGGTAAAAGAACTCTAGCTGTAAATGTGACCTTCAAGAATTACAAAAAAAAATATGGTATTCAGTCTATCTTGCATGAAGTCTGGCCTGTGACTAAGTTCCAGCAAATGATAAATGAATGAAAGTGTCACAAGGAAACTTTTAGGAAAAACTTCTGAAAAATAGCTCAAATGTACTTTTTAAAAAAAATTCCAATCCTTCTTCCTGATTTCTGGAATGAGGATAACTGGAGATCTGAACAATATCATTCATCATGGATTTTTGGTGAGCAAAAAAGAGTCTCAATCTCTAAAGACTTCATGGGTCAAGAATCTTTATTATCACTAGACTTCCCAGATCTTAATGATTATGATTGAAAAATAACTATGTAATTTGAATTTACTTATATTTTGAATATGCACAACTCAGAATATAACCTAACATTAGCTGCTCTACATCTGCAATAATAAAATTTCTATTTTTTAAATACTACAATATTCCAGCAAATATAATTTAATCTCTGTTTCTATTTTATACAGATAAACACAGTAATTTGAAAAAAAAAAAAAAAGAAGATTTCTCTTAGAAGAAAAAACTATGGTGGATACTGGATAGCTACATGGCTATATATGGTCTTCACATACCTACTTTCACTATCTCTGTCTGAGAGATTGGCTGATATTCTTTGCTTTAGATCCATTCCGTACCCTTTGTAATCTTTTGCTAGGTCCCGAGATATGAATTATTATGGACTTAGCTGACTCCTTTGTCCTCTAGTTTCCACTGGGCTTGGAGAAGGAGGAATACTGGCACGAAATAAGACACCGAGGAAAATAAGGAGCCAGGGGTTAGCAGTGCTCCATTCCTTGTTAAAGATTATGGCTCCTGTATATAGTCCTCTGACAAGTTGCAAATTTCTGCTTCAGTTCAGGCCTTCACTCAGTCCTATTTCTTATAATGGTTTTTCTCTACAGCTATCCTCAGGGAACTTCACAATCCATGCCCACACAGTTAAAAATCATCACTTTGTTAAGTAATATTTACCTTTTCTGAGTGTGCTAATGCATTCCTATCAGGATCTTAAGTGATAAAATACTTGTTACTAGGAGTAATTCAAATATGTGTGGAGCATATGGATAACCTCAATGGCTGATGGAGATGTAATATTCGCAGTGGTCTTATTAATACTAAAAATTGTTATTAGGGTTGTCATGGGATAGAGTACATGTGGGGCCGAGGAGTTGGAAGATTAAGCAGTTGTGGGGATTATAACCATTATCCATGATCACTTCCTTCTAACTTGCCCAGAGGTATTGAATGGAAATAAGTATAAATTTTTTGTATATCAAATTTTAAAAATTCAGAAAACTTTGTAATGCCAACAATGGACACAACCAAGATACTTATTCTCATAGTTGCAGGGATAAGGTAAGGGTAGAGGTGGGAGAGTGGGATACTGAGGTATGGGAGAGAAATATTTAGGCAGAAACAAATGTGAGTTATATTAAACTTTATTTCAATTTCAAAAAGTAAAACAACAGGCAAAAGGCAGCTTAATAAATTATGGAAGTATTACTTTAAAAATCTTGTCCAGGCATATTTATCTTATTTCATCCTAAAAGCAAACTCAGTTTTTTCTCCAGTGTTCCGAAAGAGGAATAAGTGAGCACAGATTGGTTGAATGGCATGACCATTATCTCATTGTTAATGAATAAAATGAAAAGAATTGTTTGCTCATATTCACATCTCATAAAATTAAATCCCATATTCTTTGTTTTGACCCTTAGCATTGATATAGTTCCTTCTTTGCCTCTGCTACAATAATATTACAATATTACTGTTAACAGTCTATAAGCGGGAAGCGGCTGTGGCTCAATCAGTAGGGCTCCCGTTTACCATATGGGAGGCCCCAGGTTCGGTTCCTGGGGCCTCCTGGTGAAGGCAAGCCCACCTGCACGGTGTGGTTAGCTGACCCAGAGAGCACAAGCAGCAAGGGGGGGATAAATGAATAAATAAATGAAATCTTAAAAAAAAACAAAAAACAAAAACAGTCTATAAGTAACATTGGTTGTATTTTCCCCATGTATCACCATATTCATAACACCTTGTAATAGAGGAACATTCTTGTATTGTGAACGATATTTTTGATATCCAAAATATTTCAGTTTTCCTTGTCTTAGAAATAGTTTCCCTCCCCATCTGAGAGAATTGGTCTTTCCCTTCATAAAATCCTTCAAATAATTTTATCTGAGAAAATATCTGTTTTCTCATAAACCCACTACCACCAATTTTCACTGCCTCCAGCCAATTACAAGATATGGAATCAAGTATTTCAATGATAGAGAAACACAAAGAATGGTCTTGGCTAAGGAAAATTACACACCAAAAAAGTAACATGACATGACAATTTTTATCAGCAAGAGTCAAGGGAGAATATATAGGAGTGGATTCAAAATGCTTTAAAGGAAGAGTACAAAATATGAAACTAGCCTGGACAAATGTATTAATATAGATACTCCCACTCAGGATTAGGAATTGGCCTAAGTACCTGGGAATATTGTTTGGTGGGTTGGTTAAATAAATCCTGAAATCAAACATGACCTTTAGTCAGTGAGAGAGAAACGTCAGACTATCCTTGTAGTATTGAAGAGGAAGAAGTTCAAAGGCTTTAGGAAAATAGAAATTACTCTGAGAAACCTCTAGTTATGGGTTACTGTATTTTCCCAGCAATCCTAATTTTTACTCTAAGGCCTATAGTACAAGGTGGCCATGGTGGCAGGGATGAGTGTGATATATAAGCACTAAAATATGCGCTTCTGCTAGTTACAAATGGTCTGTCTACTCTTAGTGCTAAGAAATTGTCCTAACAGCATTCAGCACCTTTCCTTGAGGATAACAGCCAGCCACATGAAAGCAAGTTGACCGCACTGGACCACTTAATCATGGAAGGGGCAAAGTGTGTTCTCAAGGCTATAGATAAATATTAATTTTCCTGCCTTGTATGTTAATGATTCTGTCAGCATCACTATACATGGTTTTATAGGCTGTCTTATCCATCAACATGTAACCTCATAGAATATCTCTGCTTACCTTATGGTAAAGGAAATATATAGCAGTTGGATCACATTAACAGTATTCCTTAATAGGAAAGGCAGCTTGATGGAAGGATGACATGATAGGCTAAAGACTTAGGTATAGCCTCCAACTTTGAGAGACAGAGTGTAGTGACATCTATTAGTCAAAATAAGTGAACCCTAGAGCCAGTAGAAGAAAGAAATGTGAACTCTCTATACATAGTAATTGATTTAAGATATTTTTAACTTTTAAATCCAGAATCAGAGGGTTTGTGATATATGCTAATTTTGCCCATCAGTAGACTAATATTTCCCACAAAGACAAATTCATGGCTCCAACACCCCAAAGAATTGGAAGTTTGAGTGGTCCTCCATCACCACTACCACCCCAAAAATATATTTTCGAAAACTCATGACACTGAACCAACAGATAGAAAAATGGGCCAGTGTAAATAGTGGGCAAGGTGATTAACTTTAGCTACTAAGCATAAATTTGGATGCTGCTACAAAACATGAACAAATAGGACTGCAAGGATTCAATGGTCTTCTTAATAATACTACCTTCCTCACTATGGTGTTCTCTCTTGCTTTCTCTCTTTCTATCTTTCTCTCTCTCTTTCTCTCTTTCTCTCTTTCTTTCTATATGACTATTGTCAACACCTTGCATTGGTGTGGTACATTGTTACAATTGATGAAATCCAATTTTTATAATTATAATATTAACTACAGTCCCTGGTTTAACTTAGGGTTCACTGTGTTATGTGGTCCATGGATTTTTAAAAAAAAAAAAACTTATTCTAGTATCATATGTACACTCTAGCATTTTCCCTTTTAAATATATTCAGAGATATATTACAGCGCTGCTAATTATGTTCACAATGTTGTGCTAAAAGTGGTGTTTTTAATAATATTTCTCTGCTCAGTAGGCTTGGTCAATGGAAAATTGTATTACTTCTATTAAATCAGTGCCAAATTGCAAATTGGACCCTGATCATTCAGAGGAGAAAAAAAACAAACAAAGAGTTTTAGGTCACATCCTTCACAGAAATAATATTATATCAGGTTGCCAGCCAAGAATAAAAAGTATATGGAATAGGTAGTGAGGGAAGAAAGCTGTGATGACCAGTTAAGTCTAAAGATAAGCTGTGTAGTATGAGTATTAGTTTGCCAAATGGGTGTGGATGCAAATTACCAGAAATCTGTTGGCTTTTATAATGAGGATTTATTTGGGGTGAAAACTTACAGTTCCAAGGCCATGAAAAGTCTAACTCAAGACCCCATAAGAGTTGCTTTCTCACCAAAGTCAGCTGCCACGTGTTGAAGCAATGTGGCAGGTGATCTCTGCCTGCTCTCCTCTTCCTCCACCCCCCTGGGTGTCCTCACTGTGGCTCGGCTGCTCTGCTTTCTTCCCAATTTCAGACGCAAGCTGGCATAGGGCTTGTTTCTTAGGGCTTCCTGTATTAGTGTTGTCTGTTCTGTTCTCTTCCCAATTTCAGCTGTAAGCTCTCAGGCAATTGGCTCATCTCTCCCTGGGGCCTCAGCTGTTTGAGCCTTCTCCTGTCTTTCACATGGCAGGATCAAAAATGACAGAGCTTTCTCTTCCAGTGTCTGGGTGTGTGTCCATTTATATCTGACCCACCAAGGGGGCAGACACCCAACCTGAGTTATGCCTTAAGGACATAGCCCCATTGAAAGCCCTAAAGTGACCTTATCAAATATTCTAATCAAAGGCCCCTCGCCCGAATTTAATGCAGTCAAAAGGTACCACACCCAGAAGAATGGATTAGTTTAGAAACATAATATTTCTCTTTTTCTGATTCATAAAGTTATCTGAAAACGCCTCAGAAGTGGAGGAGTTAATATACCTACCAAGTTTTATTTTTTATTTTTTTTCTCTTTTCCCAACCACTGTACCCAAAGTTTCAGAAATATTTGGTAGAATGTTGAAATTGAATTCGCCTCACAATGATTAGTTAGCTTATGGTACTTAATGTTCTTGTTTCGAGAAGATGCACTTATTGCAAGTACATACATAGATAATTGTCATATACATATATATACAATGTATGCACATACCCATATACATTTCAAATATGTCTATAAATCAAATGTGTGCATAAACCAAAAATACATACTATTATATATTTTAAATTTAATTTTAGCTTATACCCTATAACAGTAACATAAAATGAAAGTTCTGGATATCAAATTTTCTTTTTTTGTTATGAAATATTCTAAGAATTGTGATAGTATTTTAGGCAAAAGAGTATAAGATTAAGAGAAAATTTAACTAGAAGAATTTTTTAAAATAAGATATTTGAATCACATTTTGCTAATAAAATTAAAATAAATTAAAAAAAATTTATTCATCAATTTGCTCTTAAGTCAACTCTGAGTTATCAATAATCATTAACTAGAATATTGTTTTAAGTAAAGCTACTGATACCATAACCGGGTTTATCATAAAAGTATGACAAAATTAATGTAGATATGGGCTGTAGAGAAATTAAGGGATGAATTTTCCCAGATATTTGTTATTCCTGTCTTTAAGTTCATTTTTAATTATTTATGCTTACGTTGTATGATAATATGCACCAAAGCCTTATGTTAAGTAGAAATATTCAAAGGCATAATCACATCTCAGTATACTTTCTGATGCAGGAATTGAAGAAGATTCTGATTAAAGTTACAAACTTTAATAATAAAAAAAATGTGTACTAAGCATATCAGAATTTATAATTTTATTTAATAAACATAGTGATCTTTGAAACTTCATTCAAACAAAAAAGAAAGAAGTTTCTTAAAAGTGAAATTCTCTAATTCAGGAAGTATATTTATTATAATGCTTTCTCTCTAAAACTTCGATATAGGTCAGAAAAATATTTATACTGATGATACTGATGATTATGAAAATGAAGAAGAAAATTATTTCTGCATATGTCAGTTACTAAATCAGATGATCTATATATGTATCTTTCTTCCTAAAGTATTTTAAACAACCTACAAATGAACCATGTTAAAAATACAATAATATAACAAAATAGGAAAACTTTTGAAGAAAAGTTTTAAAGAATTTCTGTATTGTATACTTTTGTATACATTTTGATTCTAATGTTTTTGCAGCAAAAGCACACAAATAATACATAAAAATGGCATATTATGTTTTACATGCTTATTAATTTTCTTTTTAAAACCACGGGTCTATTCATTTTAAACACTTATTCTGTGGTTAAGTATGTGGTGATTTGAAGCTGTATTTTGCCAGGAAAAACATGTTCTTAAATTTAATCCATTCTTGTTGAGAACCCATTGTAGGTAGGAACTTTTGATGAGGTTATTGAGTTAAGGGGTGATCCACCTTAATTGCAGTGGGTTTTAATCCTCTTACTGGAGTCCTTTATAAGCAGAGTGAAATTCAGACAGGGAGAAGTCCATAGGAAGGAAGAAGCTCAACATCAACAGAATCCAGAAGAAAGGGAGAGACCATGTGTCTTGCCATGTGACAAGCCAAGGACTGAGAATCACCAGCAGCAGACTCAGAAAGCCACAGTCATCTGGTAGAAAGCATCACCTTGATGATGCTTTGATTTGGACTTTCTTTTAACCTCAAAACCATAAGCCAACAATTTCCCATTGTTTAACCCCCCTATTTCATGGTATTTGGTTGAGCAGGCTAGGAAACTAAAACAAGAGACATAGAATGTTTTCATGTATCCTATGGATCTTTTGAATGTTATAATAAGCATTGTGATAGGTAATGACTTTTCAATATTTTAAGTAATTTTGTTGAAGTATAACAAACATGGAGAAACTGAACACAAATCATAAGTGTGATGGATTTTCATAAGTGGATTCCCCATACAAACTGCAGCTAGATCAAGAAATAGAGTATCGCTGGCTCCTGGAATCCAGCCTCAAACTTTCCCAGTCACTAACAATTTTCCACCAAGATGATAACCTCTCCAATGTTTCATACTGTAAATAGTTTTATCTGTTTTTGTAAATTATACAAATGAAAGTTTATCATATATACTATTTTCTGTCTGGCATTTTTTACTATAACTTATGTTTGTAAGATTTATCCAAGCATTTTTTTCCTTATCATTATGTAATATGTACTTGTTTAAATCCATAACAAAATATTTATACCTTCTAATGTTAATGAGTAGTCTCCAGTTTGTTGCTATTATGAACAATGGTGTTGTAACCCATTTATTAATATACTTGTGAGTACAATTGGTAAACATGCAACTCCATTAGAGGTTGTTAAACAGTTTTCCCAACCAGTTGCATCTACCTAAACTATCACCAGTGATGTACAAGAATTCTAGTTCCTCCATATCGTGGACAAGATCTGTTATTGTCAGATTTTTTTTGTTTCATTTTGTCCATCCTATTGATTGAGTAGTGATATTTAATTGTGGTTTTATTTTGCATATCCCTGTTGACCAATAAATTTAAGCACTTTTTCAAATTGTTTTGAAGAATCTCTTCAGTGTTTTCATATTTTGTTCTATTGGGTTGTCTGTCATTCTTCTAATTGATTTGTAAGAGTATTGTATATATTCTGGTGTATTAGCCAGCCAAAGGGGTGCTGATGCAAAATATCAGAAATCTGTTGGTCTTTATAAAGGGTATTTATTTGGGGTAGAAGCTTACAGTTACTGGGCCATAAAGCATAAATTTCTTCCTTCACCAAAGTCTGTTGCCATGTGTTGGAGCAAAACAGCTGCCGACGTTTGCCAGGGTTCAGGCTTCTTGGGTTCCTCTCTTCCCAGGGCTCCATTTCTCTCAGGGCTCAGCTGCAGTGATCTTTCTCCATAAGGTCAGCTGCAGACTATGAGTCTCTCTAGGCTCTGCCTCTCTCCACAAGGCCAGCTGTGAACTGTCAGCTTAACAGCTCATCTCTTTTCCTGGGGCCTTCTCTCCTCCCTCACGACCAAGCTACTCTGTATGCCTTCTTCCGGGGGCTCCAGCTCAAGACTCTGCATCAGAACTTCAACTCAAAAACTCCAACTCTGTCCTTTGCCCTGTCTTTTATCTTTGAAACCCCACCCACCAAGGGACGGGGCTCAACACCCTACTGACATGGCCCCATCAAACCCCTAATCATAAATTAATCATGCCCAGATGAACAGACCAATTTACAGGCAGAATCCAATATCTATTTTTGGAATTCATAACTATATCAAACTGCCAAACTGCTACATCTGGATATGAGTTGTCAGTAATAAATTATTCTGTGCCTTGCCTATTCATTATCTTAATGGTGTCTTTTGATGAATGAAAGATAAGATTAATGCAGGTCAAATTATAAATTTTCCTTCAAGGCTGCTACATTTTGTGTCATTTTAAGAAAACATTTGCCTATCCCGAGATCATGAAAATTGAGATATATTTTCTTCTAGATAATATATCAGACTACCTTTCATGTGTAATTCCATATGGACCTCAAATTGATTTTTGTGAATTCAGTGATACAGGAGTAAATATTATTTTTTTTGGAAGTGGAGATAAAATTGGCTCAGCAACAAAAACAAATTTTTCCCCACTTTACTACCATATCATCTTTCTCATGAGTCAGGTGACTGTATATGTCTGAGTCTGTTTATGGCCACTTTATGGGTCCACATTTCTATATGTCTGTTTCTAATGCAATCTTAAACTGTTTCAATTACTATATGCCTATAACAGATCACTGTATCTTGGAATAAAAGTTATCCAGATTTTCTTCTAAAAATTTGTTCAAGCTATTTTTGTATCTTTGCTTTTTCATATAAATTTTAGAAAAAGCTAATCAAATTTTGTAAGGAATCCTACTGGAGTTTCTTTTGGGATTGTACTGAGTCTATAGAATAATTTGAGTAGAATTGACATCCTTACAATATTGATTTTTCCAAAACTTTAAACTAGAATAGAGTATGTATTTAAGTATTCTTTAATCAAACTTATTTATATTTTGCAGTTCTTAATGTAAGGCTATTGCTGCTCTTCTGTTACATTTATCACTATGCATTTTTAATTCTATGGAAATGTTACATTTTAATCTTTTTTCTAATTGTTTTCCTCACATATAGGGATGCACACATATTACCCTTGCATTATTCCTTTATTAAATCTCAGGATTTGCCAATAGATTAATTTTCATTATATATATATATGTATATATACACACAACCATAATTTTGTAAAAGAAAATGGTTTTATTTTTCTCCTTTGAATCCTTCTACTGGGCAATTATTTTTAAATTTGTCCCAAATGACTGCACTTAATATGGTCTCAAATACAATGATGACAGGCCACAATGTAGTTTTTAAAATATTCACAAAATCATCTGATAAAAGATCTGTATAATTCAATTTTAAAAACACTCTCTTTTTCTCATTCCTTCTCAGTGTAGTTGCTTAAAATAATACACTTACTAAGCCTTGCTCCTCACTTCCCAAAGATTTTACAACTGAAAACAATCTGACTTTCTCCATCTTATTCCCATGACACTGTAAATGCCATCCATCATCTCCTAATTGACACTCCACTGTAGAAATTTTATTTCACTTCTTTGTTGAATCTATAATCCTTTTGAAAGTCTTTCTTTATTGCCTCTATGAAACCACCTTTTTACAAAGTCAATGGAGTTTCCGTTTTAGAGAGGAGCTTTAGAATCAGGTAATGCTTATGTTTCTATCCTTGTACCAAGAGATTTTTATTTAAACTTTTAAAATCCTCTTAGCCTAATTTACTTATCTTGATGTGAGATAATATTGGCTTACTTGTTTTTTGTAGGAAAGAAAAATGTGTGAAGGGCCTAATACATGGCCAAGCACATGATAAATGAATAAAGGAAGATAGTTCCTTTTTATTATTCTTATTTCTAGCTACTCTAAAGCAGTCTTCTTTGAAGTGTCTGCTTCTTTTATTCTTGCACTCCCTAAACGTAGGTCCTCCTACAGGTTTCATTTTAGAACTTTCCTCTTCTCATTCTAATCCTTTTGGAGTGACATTATTGTCTTTTAAAATTAAGCTTGAGCTTTACTTTCTTGGTTCCACCTAAAAAAAATTTAACATACATTCATACATTCTTTCTTTGTGTTCCTCTTGATTTGTCACATATCAATTGGCATATTATACTGCAATAATATTGAATTTCTTATTCACTATTTAATTCAAAAAGGCTGCTTAAATATTTACATGGCTTTGATTGTTACTCACTTAAAATTACACTCTCTTAAAATTATAATATGAAACATACTAATCATTCTGAAAATGATACAGAATAGAATAATATACTCTCTGGTTAAGAGTTTAAACTTTATATATTTTTTCCACTTCATCCCCTCCATTCCTGACCAGAATTCTTCGTAATTTTTTTTTTCAAATAATGCTGCAATTAATTTTTTTTTTCCCTTAGGGCACGCTTGATGAGTGTAGAGAATGAGAATTTTTAATCTTACCATAAATTTAAAAATGTATTTCCAAAATATTTTGAAAATTTAAAATCCCATTGTCAGTTGACTTTTTTCTCTTATATCCCACATCCTGGACAATACATGAAATTTTGAGATTAATATAATATTTACTAATTTAGCAAAATGGACTAACATCAAATATGTGTATTTTCCTCTGGTTGCTTCTTACGTAGATTCTACTTCTGTTTTGTTTTGTTTTTGGTTCCTTAATGTGTTATTTGTCTTATTCCTTTTGATATACACATATTTAAAACATTTTATCTCTGAGGTAACCCTTTGTGTTATTGCATGTTAATATAGTCACAGGTTTTGTTTATTTTTAAACATTACTCATGATGCTATTGACATCAAAGAGATTCTGAAAATTTAATAGAGTCAATTGGTGATACACACATAACAGCAAATGTTTCCATAATTACTGAAAATATTTTTAGGTCTTTATATAATAAAAGAATTTGTGTACTATGTTTAATGATATCATTTCTTTTTCTCTTTTTTTTTCCTGATATATATTAATTCTTTGTTATTGCTGTTTCATTTGGCTTCCATTACATTTTGTATACTCATACAATAATCCTGCTAAATACTTTAGTCCTAAAGGAATGAATGTTGATTCTCTGGAGTTTTCTACATCATTAATTCCTTTATTTATTTTTAAAAAGTAATTTTTCTTAAATTTCCCTTTTTCATGCCTCAATTTGTGGTTATATTTCTTCGGCTAGGACTTCCAGCAGCACCCTGCTGAATATGAGCTGTGTTAGTGAGCAACCTGGCATTTTGCTTCTAGTAAAGGAAATTCTTCATTTCTCTCCTCAAGCATGATGTTTCTTTGATTATTAAGCAGAGAGATTTTATAAAGTTGAGAAAAGTCCTTTATATTCACACTTTGCTAAGATTTATCACAAGTGCTACATATTTTGTCAGATGTCTTTTTGGATCTACCAAGAGTTTTTCTTTCCCTTTTTTTTTTTTTTTTTTAATAAGTTCCTGTGATTTACAATGATTATTTTTGTTAGAAAGGGCAAATTTTACTAGGAAATGAGTTTGACATATTTTAAGTTTTATTCTTTTTCGTTCAAAATTAGTTGTATAATATATGTGATTTCCTGTACCAGATATATTTGTAAAATTAAACTACAATGATATGTTAGGCATCTGTGCTTTCAAAGGGATATTTTTCTGACTGATTTGGTTTGCAAATGGTTATTTGTTTTTTAGGGTTTCCTATTATTTTTAAATCACTCTTGTTAATTGTATTAGATTTTTATTGCTGCATAATAGATTACCATAAACTTATTGTCTTAAAACAGTACACATTTATTATAAAGCATTCCAGAACTGGGGAAATAACCACAGAATGGTTACTTCCAGAATGGACCCACTGTGAGGTGTACCTGAGCTACAACTCGATTGATCGCCTGACCTCCATAAGCTCCACTCTGTCTGGTGGACCACAGTGTCATTTAGGATCTCCTGGAATTAATGTCACTTCTGAGCCAGTATCTAATAGTCCCCAAGATGTCTGATCATTTCTTTTTACCCAATGCACAATTATCCTGGTAAAAGGAAGTATGTTTGTTTGGGGAAAATTGGGAGGAAAAATAACATTTTAAATTTTTGGCAGTGTAACAAGGTCTTGACTTAAGGGGACTTGGCCTTTCCCTCATTCAAGGGCCTCTGGCTCTGTAAACTGTTTCAAGTTTCGGAATTCATCAAGAGGCCATGACTCTATGTTTGTGTACTTCATGTTAGATTTTTGTTAACTTGACCTAGAATTCTTCTGCTTATACAGACCAAGTAGGAATTTATTAGGTTTCCCAGTTCTTTTCCTTCTAAATACTCTGTGATCTATTAGACAATGCCATAGGTCTCTGAGATTCAGACTATTTTGATTGCTTCTTTGAGTCTGCAGTTCATTGTGATAGTCCCTCCCATCTTTGGTGATTAAGTGCCGCCACTTGGCTTCTGCCAATTGTGGATGCAACCATCCCAATTTTGTTTAAGGATCCTAATCCAATTACAACAGTTCCCAAGGAAATTGCTGACCTACAGAGAAGAGAAACCACAGGCTCTTCAGGGAAGATGGAGTTAGTCTCACAAATATATTCCACAGAGTCCCAGTGAAAGTTGTGTCCTCTGGACATTCCTGGGGTATGTGAGCAGGTCTTACATGATAGAACCACTCCAACATCCAGTTTCTCTAAGCCTTTGGATCCCCTAATCTACATTATACCAGGGAAATTCTAGCATTTCTATCACAGGTAATGTTGGCCATCTTTTGGTCCATGTTTCAGGTAACCACAGAAACAAAATGTTAGAAACCTTGCTAACCCCTCGAGCTATAACTTGAATCCAAAATATTTGCTTAGTGGGCCCATGTCAATAAATTCAGCCTGATTCAACTTTATATTCCTTCCACCATTATCCCACACACTTAATATCCATTTCCCCATATTTTCCCCTGATTTCTATCTATATAAATTGGAAAACTCATGCAGTTCTTTCAGGGTAAAACATCTACCTGGGTCACACTTTGTGCCACCCCTTTTGGGGTCAGTTGGGATTTCAGTCTAGTTATAGGTCTAGAAGAAAAGAGGGGTGGTATGGGTGAGTAACAAGAAAAGTTAGAAATTTTTTGCAAACCATTTGCAGTTCCATCTAGTGAAACAGAATTAATCTCTTCAGGTGGAGGTTATATGGCAGAATTCTTAGGGCAGACTGGAGGTAGGGAAGCTGTTTCTTCAGGGCAGGCTGGAGATTGTTGAATGTTTTCTCAGGGCAAAGGCTCAGCCTAGTCTTTCAGCAGAATTTAGGGTCGCAGTGTCCCTACTATCATCATTATCAACCCATATGTCCTTATTCCAATTTTCAGGATTCCATTCCTTTCCAATCAATACCCTCACCTTAACAGCAGATGATGTGCAAAGTTGAGAATTTAGTTTCTATGGTAACTCTGCTATTCAATGAGACTCAGAGTCTGGTTTTCAGAGATCTCAAATTTACAGCTGCATGAAATGAGATTTCTTCCAGGAATCATATATAAACTTTCACATTCTTCATGCCATGTTTAAGTTGCTAATTTTAAGGCTTCAGTTCACCCCATTCTTTTATTACTATATCAGCATTTGTAGAAATAATCATCCAACATCATTATACCTTTCAACTCCACAAAACTTATTAAGGTGTCAAAACAAAACAAAACAAAACAAAAAAAAAACCTCTCACCCAGAGCTTTGCCTCTTATAAACATGGAAGTAGTCCTATTCAGTGGTGATATTTTTCATATCTCTATTGCCAACTACTGCCGTGTACTAATAGTGGCATCTTGATTATTGGAAATAGAATCATTAGTGCCTTTGAATCTAATCGGAGTAGAGAGCAATTGCAAAAATCCCAAAACCTATTCAGAAATCCCATTTTTAAGATTCTATTTCCAAAGAACCATTACCAGTATCAAACTGTATTAGTTAGGGTTCTCCAGGGAAACAGAACTATAACTAGGGTATTAGTCAGCCAAAGGGGTGCTGATGCAAAATATAAGAAATCCATTGGCTTTCATAAAGGGTATTTATTTGGTATAAAAGCGTACAGTTCCCAGGCCATAAAGCATAAGCTACTTCCGTCACCAAAGTCTGTTGCCACATGTAGGAGTAAGATGGCTGCTGATATCTACAAGGGTTCAGGCTTCCTGGGTTTCTTTTTTCCCAGGGCTTATTTCTCTTTGGGTTCAGCAGCTCTGCTTTCTCCACAAGGCCAGCTGTAGACTACCAGATGAATGGCCCATCTCTCTTCCTGAGGTCTCTGCCTGTGTTTAATGGAGACTTCTATACTTCCTCCTGTATCTGCTTCTCTGTATGTTTACTTCCTGGGCTCCAGGATCAAAACTCTCACCTCCCTTTTCTGTAGTGTGGTTTCTCCAAGGGGGTGGACTCAACATCTTAATGACGTGGCTCAATCAAAGTCCCAATCATTATTTAATCAAGTAAAAGTGAAACCTCTGGATCCAACATAATCTAATATGCCCAGAGGAACAAATCAGTTTACAAACATAATCCAATATCTATTTTTTGGAATTCATAAACAATATCAAACTGTTACAACTAGTATGAAATTTTATAAAATTCTTACATGATGGTGGGGATGGGCAAGTCCACATTCTTTAGGGCAGGCTGCAAACTAGCAACTCCAACGAAGGTCCTAATTGAATTCCCCAAAAGAAACTTGCTGACTGAAGTAGAGATGGAAATTCTCTCTTATGACTGGTGAAATAATCACATCTCCTTTTAATGCTGTCAACTGATTGGATAAGCTGTCTCTCATTGCTGAAGGCAATCTTCTCAGTTAATTGTAGATATAATCAACCATAGAATCAGCCAACTTATTAATGATTTAAGTCCATGAAATGTTTCACACTAACAATTAGGTTAATGCTTGCTTGACCAAACAACTTGGCACCATTATCTGGCCAAGTTGACACATGATCCTAACCATCTCAGAAATGATGGAAATGTTTTGGTAATCGATGGCGGTGATGGTAGCAAAACATTGTGAATGAAATTAACAGCACTGAAATTTATAATTGAAAATGAATCTAGGGGGAAAAGTTCAATTGTATATATGGTAACTGAATAAACATCTTTTAAAAATCCATGGAACTACACTATTCAAATAGTGAACCTAAATTAAACTGTGAACTTTAATTAATAGTACAATTATAAAAATGTGCTATCATCAATTATAACAAATGTCCCATGCCAATGCAATATATTGGTGGTGAAATGGTGTTTGGAAATTTTGTATTTTATGCATGATTCTTCTGTAAACTCATAACTTTGCTATTAAAGAAAAGAAAATTGAATGTACATCTATTCATTTTTTTCTTTGGTGTTGGCCTGGTAGTAAGTCTGGGTCTTTGGTGATGCAGATCCCAAGACAGAATTAGCCATTGCATGAAATCTATAAGGGACAATGCTTTCGAAAGAAAGTAGAAGGGAACTTGAGTTATCTGGGAATGCTGCCAGCCCTTGATACCAGTCAATCCTGGGTAAATGAGAGTGGGAAAGAAGGAAGAATTGAAATATTGTAGAATCTAAGATAGTTTGGTAAGGTTATTTTGGAGACGTTGAGCCAAAATATCCCATAGAGCACTTGCATGGTTCCGGGGAATGGGTCTGATTTAATATCACTGCCTCACCCAGACAGCAGACATTGCCTTGGAGAAGTTCACAGAAAGCATGGCCTCAGAAAAAATGTAGTGACAGATTTCAGAGTTTAACATGTGGAGCAGTCAATTCCACTACTTGCAAACAGAAATCTGAGAGTCTCATAGTCAGGGATGCCACAAGCTGCCTCTATCTATGAAAGTACAGAGAAATTGTTCACTGTTGTATTCCATGGTACTATTCCAGTGTCAGTCTCTTTTAATGTAAAGTCTGTGAAATAAATGAATTGTCTCTGGAAAAACAACAACAACAACATATGTTTATATTTAGGATGTAGGATGTAGACAAGAAGACATCCTACAGTGTCTTCTTGATCATTAGCCTTCTTCCAAGAGCTATTGACAATAAAGAATTATCTATACCCAAGAATGTGCCTGAGAAGCTGTCTTAGTCATCACCCAAGCCTCATAATAAAGCACGCAAAATTTTGTAAAGGTACTACTTGACAAGGAACTTGGAAATCCCCCTGTAGTATTCAAAGTATCCTTATCATTAGTCACTGAAAGGTAATTAGACACTGTTTCAATGGCAAGTGAACAGAATCCTTAATATTGTTGAGTTTTAGAATAGGATACGGACCATCTGAAGTTCAGAATCCTTGTGGCAGTTGTATGTTCTTTCACATTAAACATATCTATCCACTTTAAAAAGTGTTATATATGTTTGCTCTAGTATTTAAATATGTTCAATTTTGCTAAAGATAATGAGAAATCGTAGTAGGATGGGAGTTTTAGTTTCCTGGCAGTTATGACAAATACCATGCAATGGGTTGTCTTAAGCAACAGCAATTTATTTTTGCACAGTTTCAAAAGCTAGAAAGCTTGAATCCTCCTGGGGAGACCTGGGGCCTGTAACATCCTGCTTGGTTAGAAGTGCTTGGGTTCCTCGGCTTTTCCATCTCATGGCAATGTCCTTCCTCTTCCTTCTCTTCTGTATTCTGTTGACTTCAGGATTCCAGATCATCTCTGTGGCTTCCTCTTTTATAAGGACTTCAATAATAGGATTAAGACCATTCTAATTCAGTTGGGCCACAACGTAACTAAAAATAACATTTTCAAAAGATTCTATTTATGATGGGTTCAAGCCCACAGAAATGGGATTAAAATTAAGAACATGTGATCCCCCCACCCTGGGGTACATAATTCAACTTACCACAATGGGTAAAATTCAGAGGATGTGTTAAGCATAGAGAGTGAGTAAACAAGTAACTTTTAAGACAAAGGAAGAATTCATAAGGTCTATTATGATGAGAAAATAAGTTGGGCTATACTATATATTTATATATATATAACCTATACTATAAAATAGATATAATAAGTGGACTATATGAAAACACAAACAAAAGTGCTATTATTGCTAGAAAGGCATGGAAGGAAGAAGTATATTTGACATATTAATAATGCCACATCTAATGTTACAGTCCTGTCATCTCTAAATTGGTTACCTATTGATGACACTCATTATGACCTCATTTGGACCCATATCTGCTCTATCCCAGCAATTAATCAACAAGCTATACCAACTTGCCCCCACACTTTTAGTAAACTTGGGTTGAAGTATGTTCTTTCTGCTTCTTCTCCTTAATCAAAACTTAACTTTGATTCTCCTAATCACACCGTCAACAGAGAAGAATACTGTGCTAGAGACGGTGAGAGAAAGAGACAAGACATATGAATAGTGCGTAGTGCAGGCTTCAGCGTGGAAGTTCTTCCCCACTTGCAGCCTATCCTTACTGTGTCAACCTACCACATTTCTTTCCTCTTGCTACTATTTGTATGTTTTAAAATGATTCAATAAATTGTGTAATTCAAACATCCTAGGTAAGTCTGTGATACTTTCAGATCTAGGATATCTGAGATTGGTTGCCTTGTAGTTATTTGTTGTCAATAATTACAGAATGGTGATTTCCGACTTAATGCAAATTTCTCCTTATTCAAGATATCTTTCTGGAAGTATTATAGGTAACAAGATAGGTCGTACCAGAAATTCTCTTAGGAAATATCTTACTTTACCAGGACTGCTACGACAAATAGCAAACACTGGTTGGCTTAAACAACAAGATTTTATTGGCTCACAGTTTGGAAGTTAGGGTCCAACATCAAGGTGTCAACACGCCATGCTTTCTCACAGAGTCTTTAGTAAGCTGATGTTGGTTTGCCAGTAATCCTTGTGGTTTCATGACTTGTATTTCTGCCTCTATCACAAAATATTCTCTCATTACATTCTCTCTCCTTTTCTGTCTTCTTCTAAACTGACTGCATCAAAACTTCCTCTACTTGTAAGGACTTCAGCACTATTGGATTAAGACACACCTGGTTCATTTAGGGATATCAAAGGTCTTATTTACAAATGAGTTCATACCCAAATTACCAGGGGTTAGGACTTGAACATGTCTTATTGAGGGACATGATTCAATTTGCTACATGTAGGAAATCATTTTTGGAGGAAAACATTTGGACAAACTACTTGTGACAGAATGTTTTGGTAGAATTCCATAAAACAAAGAATATCCCAAAACTAGCTTTAGAAAGAAATGTCATTGAGGTAAGACAAGAGTGAAGAAAAGCTTAGCAAAGAAAGATGGCTTCTACTGCAAAATCTGGCAGAACGGCTTCAGGATCCTTAACAATGTGATCTCTTAAAATTCAGTTTGAAATAATTTCCACTTTTCACATCTGTGATTTAACTTGTTCCCTCATTTGAAAACTCCACTCTAAATCTCCAAATCTTCTGTAAAATCTCCTAAATGTGCGTATGACTTTTGGAAAGTTTCTTTTATTATCCCTTCTTCCCTGTGCTTTCTTCCTTTCCCTTCTATTTCTCCTTCCCATTGCAGTTAATAGAAAAAGCTGGATACAGAAGAGAGGGCACACCCTATTCATAGAATGAACAAATTCAATTGACAGTTTATAAGGCTCAAACTCAGAGCTTTCAACAGGATATAAATGCCTGCTTAACTCCTGCTCATCCCAGAATTAATGAATCTTAGAAATACAAAATCATTTACATGAGAAGTGGAATGTGGTTTCAAACCTTTATTGTCTTCAGTTCAGAGACATGGAAACTTGAAATTATTTCAGGCTCTCATAACTTTCTGTTTAAAACTTAAATCTTTGTGCTGATTGAGTAGCTCATGAGCCTGGAAGTAAAAAGGAAATTATAAGAAATAGTTTATAGAATACAAGTGCTTGGCCCAAGAAAGGTTGATGTATACAATATCAATGTATACAGAGATAATGATTTCTTCAGCAGACAAGAAAGGGTATTAGACCTGGGGAAGCTAGAGTTTTGTAGCCTGTGAGCAAGCTTAAGTCACATATACCAGTTAGTGTAAAATATTGTCATTTTCTTTTTGGGCCATGACAATAGGTTGGGAATTGCTAGGTTATGATAATACTTTGGAAGAAACCCAATAAGGGGGGGAATGTGTCACTGAAGTGCATATGGGAAACTGTGGAGAATAAAACTTCAGGCTATGGGATCTGTGTTATGGTACTATGTTACTCTACAACATACCCCAAAATGATAGCTGGAATTATTTCACTTATTGTTGATATTAACTTTAAAACTATCTTTTCTCCCTTCTTTCAAAGAAGCAGCCAAATCACAATTTTTTTACAGGTAGAAGGAGGAATCAATCCAGCGAAAAGACAAGATTTTTCTGAGACTCAATTGTAAAAGCAGGAACCAGTATTTTCCAAGATGACTGCAACAATATCTCCTACAGCATATGCTTTTCTAGAAATGTGCCAGTAGCCCACCAAGAGTGCAGTCTAATTCCCTTTCTCTTTAATCTGTGAAGGCATATGTCTGCTTGCAGGAAAAACTGCATTCAAATGACGCTCTGTGATGTTCAAATCTAGGTCAGAAAAGACCTTCTAACAGCTTCTGACTGTTTTATGTAGGATGTTTACTATTGGAATCAAGTCCATTTTGTGAAGAAGTCATGGAGATGCCACATATAGGTATTCCAGCTGTCAGCCCCAGCTAGAGTCTCAGTTGACAGTCATTATAAACTACCAAACATGCCAGTGAATATACTTTCATATTATTCAGGCCCTCAGCCATCAAGTTACCCTCTTTTTTTAGGAGGTACTGAGGATTGAACCTGGGACCTAGTACATGGGAAACAGATGCTCAACCACTGAGCTATACCTGATCTTCCACCCTCAGTTTTTTAATCTTATTAACTTAGATATCCAACATTGTAGAGTAGAGATGAGCCAGTCTTCCTATGACCTTTCTTAATTCCTGATCTATGGAAACTATGAGCATAATAGTTATTTTATTCCACTTAGTTTGCAGTCTTTAAGCAGAGGTAGTGAATAGAATACTAGATAATTATAGCCAAGTCACTAAGTTTGGGTCAGTTAGCTATTATTAAAAGATGGAAATTACATGAAGGGTCATTAAAAGGAGTGAACTACAGGGCAAAGTTACTTTGCCCTTTCCTTTTGCCAAATTTATGCTTCCTGAAATGCAAATACAATGGTTGGATCTCCAATAACCATCATATAGCCATGAAGAGGGAAGCCTGAGATTAAGAGTAGAAATATATAGAAGGAGCCTGTGTTTCTGATGCCTTAATCAAGTTATCCTAGGAAGTCAGGAAGTTGGCCTTTGAAATTAAGGTACATGAGTGAAAAGTAGCCATTTATGCATTTAAGACATTGTATTAGTCAGGGTTCTCTCGGGAAACAGAATCAATAGGAGATACCTGTCAATAATATGAGATTTTAAAAGAGTCTCTCATGCGACTGTGGGGATGCACAAGTCCAGGTTCTGCAGGCAGGCTGCAAACCAGTGGCTCCGATGAAAGTCTGATGAAGGTCGTTGATGAGGTTCTGGGAGAAGTTGCCTGTCCAAGGACGAGCTGGGAAATTCTCTCTGAATGTTGAAATCACTTCCCCTTTTAAGGCATTCAACTGATTGGATAAAAGCATCACCCATTGCTGATGCAATCTCCCTGATTGATGCAGATGTAATCAGCCATCTATGCAGTAAACTCACTGGTGATTGAAGTCCATAAATGCTCTTGTATTACAATTAGCCCAGCGCTTTCTGGAACAAACACCTGGACACAATTACCTGGCTGAGTTGACACATTAGCTTAACCATCACAGACATTGTCATATTTGATTTTCTCATATATGCTGCCAATCCCAGACTTGATTTATGCATCTTAAATAAAGTACATTACTTGCCCAAGTTAATAAATGTAAGAGCAAGGACTTGTATCCCAATGGCCTGATTTCACGATGTATGGCTTAATCAGTACAGCATATTGCCCTGGGGACAAAAATGTAATTCTTAAAAATATGATAGACTATACACACACACACATTTTGGTTTCAAATTCAAATAACTGAAACCTACCTTATGCTGGTATAATACATAAAAGGAATTTATTGACTCATATCACTGCAAAGTCTAAGGAGATAACCAACCAGCATAAACAACTAGAGCTCTGTCTTTTTTTTCCACTGTGTTGGTTTCATTATCAATCAAGTTTTCCACAGGGCTGCAAACAAGGCTCTTGGTTTATATGATTCTTAGTCCTAAGAAGCTAAGATGAGAGTCTCTATTTCTTCAAGCAACAAAAGGAAAATCTGGGAAATATTCTGATTCTTTTCTCCTTCAGTTATATATCCATTCCACTTTATATATTATATTCAAGCAATTGAAGGTCTCTCATTAGCCAATATGCATTTCATGCCTTTTCTTGAGATGGTTGATGGAAGAGATTCAGTGAAAGAAAATCTAATAAGATGTAGGAGGTTCAATTTCCAAACTGAAATTGGGCTTTGATTATTAGAAGGATAAGTGTGATGGTTAGGTTAATGTGTCAACTTGGCCAGGTAACTGTGCCCAGTTGTTTGGTCCAGCAAGCACTGGGCTAATTGTAATACAAGGACATTTATGGGCTTTAGTCATCGGTGAGTTTATTGCATAGTGACTGATTACATCTGCATCAACCAGGGAGATTGCCATCAGCAATGAATGCTCCTTTATCCAATCAGTTGAAAGCCTTAAAAGGGGAAGTGATTTCAGCACTTAAAGAGAATTTCCCAGCCAAAGTCTCCCGGAAACTCATCAAGGACCTTCATTGGACTTTCATTGGAGCCCCTGGTTTGCAGCCTGCCTGCAGAACGTGGACTTGTGCATCCCCACAATCATATGAGAGACTCTTATAAAATCTCATATTATTTACAGATATCTCCTATTGATTCTGTTTCCCTAGAAAACCCTGACTAATACAGTAAGGAAGAAATCTTTCAAAGGATTTAGCTATGTAGATTGTGGAAGACAATTTTTTTGTTTTTTTTCCTGAATCATTATATATTTTTTAATTATCATAAGCATAGAATTTTAAAAAATAGAAAATCCTGAATGAACTCTATCTTTTGGAGAAATTCTCAGCAGCACATGGGATTTCCTGACAACTGTTCTTTCCATAAACATTATTTATCACAGAATAATAACTTTAATTATTATGCTTCAAAGTTTAATTTAGACATAACTTTGTTATTCTATTCCATGGGCACTTAGTGAAGTTAACTATTGTATGCTGATTTAATGCCATTTATGGGAAAAACCTTAGAAATTATTTGAAAGGAATGAGGTATTTTTGGGCAAGTTTAAATCTTTCTGTTTTTCTGACTCAAACTCATTAAGTATGGTACAGTCATATAAACAAAAAATTCTACCGGTAAAATCTAATTAGAAAATAAGAAACTTCCTTATGGTCCTGGTGACAAATAATTATGGAACCATCCAATTTTGTGTAAGTTAAAAAAATCATTCTTTCTGATTTTCTGAGCACTTGCACATTTGTAGCTCACTAGGTTCATTTGCAGCAGAGATATTGAAAACACATTTCAAGGACTCCTACTGATTTGAGGAATTTATTGTACCTTAAGGGCTGTCAAAAGAAATTCGCAAATTACTACTCCAAATTATTTCAACAAGAAAACATACTGATATGTTCAGGTAATGGAAAAAGGAAAAAATATTAACATAAGTGTCATAAAAAAGCTATTGTGCTGCATAAATCACAGGTAGTCAAAAATGTTTCATAAGAAAGACGCTGGGCTAAAATGCAAGAAAGAATATCTCTTCGGCATCATTCCTCATTCAACTCAGTGCACCCCTTTGATTTCAACGTTAAAATATACACTTCCTCAATCTTTTTACCAAAGATAAGGCTCTAAGCCATGCCTGTCTTCCTTGAAATTTTATTTAGTGAATGAAAATCAAATACCTTTCACAGAGACACCTATGAATATATTTTATGTATGTAACCCTTTAATTATAATATTTGAATATTAAATAAACCCAGAGAAATTTATTCAAGTAGGTATCCTGTGTCTTCACCAATAACAGAGATTAAATTCAATTATGTTTTAAGGGATAGATAATATGATGAATTCTCTCTTTATAAATCCCTATAGAAGCCATATAGTTCATTTAGAGTTAATATAATTATATATAAAATATATTTTTTAATACATACATTTAAAAAAAAAAACATTTTAAGTATCTTAAGTGCTATTACCTGTTAGGAGAAGAATGTTATATTGAATTAGAAAAACACCTGCTAGTCTATTTATCTATTAAAAAATTGGACCTGAGCAGTATCTGAGAGGAGAGGGTGAAGACTGAGCATTTCTTAAGAGCTGAAATTCCCTTAGATGAAATGGTACTTGTGGTGGTGCTGAAAGTTTTGTTGAGATGGTGCTGGTGATTGGGAAGGAGGTGGCATATTTTTGATAGAAATGATTGTAATGTAGTAGGAGGATGGAAATAAAGTGGAAAGACTTTTGGACAGTCAAAGGACTCAATTTTGTGTTATATTTTTGTTGTATTGTTATGCAAATATCATTTCAGCAAAGCTTCCATAGAACAAAACCTTGACTATTTAGATAATTAGTTGTTGCATGTTGGAGAAGTCACTTATAAAGGTTTTATTTATTGAATTTTAAGGAAATCAAGGGAAGTGACTGAAGTCTACTTGCAAATAAAAGCAATGAGAAAGACTAGTCAAATTAAGCAGAAAGGAGAGTTTAAGGATGACAACTCTCAAACTATCGTCCTAACCACCCACTTCCCATGGTTGCAGAGTATCTGAGAGATTAACAGGGATGTGGCGCTCCTATAACACATCAAATCCTCTTCGATATATAATTTCAAAGAATGCATTGTTGATGTCTGTTTACAAAAACACTGCCTCATAAAGATATTCTCAAAATACCAGTGTGTGTGCATGCATGTATGCTTTTAACCAAACAACCATGGTCTTTTGCAGATGCTTTAGATTAATCCAAAGAAACATTCAAAGAATAATAGACTTTAATTTCTCCCAGGGAAATCTTCTTTGTCATATTAGGAAAAATATCCACATCATTTTTTTTCCCATTTGATGGTGATGATGGAAAGATATAATAAATTTTCATTTTCTAACATGTTTTAATCAGTATTTTTCTTTAGTATTGGCTAGCAACATACATGTGACAATTTAGAGTGAATTATCTAGTATGACCTTGACAAGGCTGACTAACTTAAACTAGTTACTTAAAATGGTCTTGGTGAAAATCTATTAAGAGGCTGGTATATCTAGAATACAGAACTAATTTATTGAAAACAGTTTTAATAGTTATGTGACACATTATTTGCACTAGAAAAATTTGCTCACAACTTGTACTCAGTATGATTTTTAAACAAAGAACACTGGAATGAAAATATATTAGGATATTTCTTCTAATATCTTGTGATTATTGATATTGTTACCATTATTAAAATGAATATATTCAATGCATTTTAAAGCCAGAACAAAGTGGCATATAAAGGTACATTTTGGCATTTTTGAGGCATTGGAATTATCTTGAATGATGTTGCAATGACAGATACAGGCCATTATATATCTTGTCATAACTTACAAATTTATGCAGGAGAGAGTTTAAACTATAATGTAAACTATAATGCACACTTAGTGGTAATGCTTCAATATGTGTTCATCAGTTGTAACAAATGTACCATACTAATGAAGGATATTGTTAAATGTGGGAAAGTGTGGGAGGGGTATGGAGTGGGGCATATGGGAATTCCCATATGCATCATTTATGTATCGCCATATGTATAATTTATGTATAATTTATGTAATCTAAAAATAAAAATAAATCAATGTTAAAAAAAGCACATTTTAATTATCTAAACAGAATATTTAAATAATAACATTTTACAATGAGCTTATTATACATAAGCAAATATACTTTGCTTTTGTGTTAATTGTTTTGTTTCCAGATGTAACATGTAGTGCAGTTGAGGCAATTTTTGTCAGTTTTAACCTGCAACTTAAGATTTCTTCCTATCCCTATATTATTTGTATGTCTTAAGAAGCTTCTACATAAAAGGCAAACTGATAAGTGCTATATAAAGTGAAATCCTGGTAATATTTGTGTTGTGCTTCCTGAAACAACCAAGCTCATAGAAGAGATGCCACCATTTCAACTAATTAGAAGACATGACTAGTATCTTTAAATACACTACTGAGAAGTATCATAAATGTGCCAGAAAATTACTTCACTATTGAGTGATATAAAATGAACAGTGTAGTAGGGGGATGAATGCAGGTAATTGAAAAAGATGGGTAGCTATTGCAAAAGACATTGTGTAGGAATTCCAAGTGAAGGAAATATTATGATAAATTAAAAGTGTGAGCATACTGAAACATGGGAGAAATGAGATTTGGGTTCAAATTTTGGCCCAGTAACTAGGAAAATATGTGTATTTGAGTAAGCTACTTAACCTTTTTGGACTTCAGTGCCCTTACCTTTATGTAAATCTATTTGATTGTTTTTGATATCTGAATATAAGAAAAGCCACATTTTTATCCAAATAAAATTATAATCAGACTTTGAGCCTCTCATCCATTATTTTGGCCTAATATCTACTCTCAGACATGTTTTATTCCTCATTTTGTAATAAAATAGATTTAAATCTTTTTTTTTCTGTTCTTGTTGATATATGATAATTAACTTATTTAAAACCTTAAGCCCCAGTAATATTATCTAGAAAATGGACAGAAGAATAACTACCCCCAGGGTTTGGGTTACTTTTAATACAAAAACTATAAATGAACTGCTTCATTATAGTACTTGTTATATAGTAAATGTTCAATGTATTTCAACTAAACTTTTGGAGAGTGAGGTTTTGATAATATCATCTCAGTAAGAAAGGAGAATGTCCATTCATTTTATTCTCAACTTTGAATTTTGAAAAAAAAATTCACTTAAAATCCTCAATATGGAATGAAGTGTTCTTACATGAGACAATATGGATGCGCCTTGAAGATATCATGATGCATGAAATAAGCCAGACACAAAAGGACAAATATTATATGAACTCACTGATTTGAAACAATTAGAATATGCAAACTCATAAGGTCAAAATCTAGAACACAGGGTACCAGGGGATCGTGTGGGGATAGGGAATGGGACGTTAAAGTTTAAAATGTGCAGTCTTCCTTTTTGAATGATGGAAACATTTTGGTAATGGATGGTGGTGACAGTAGCACAACACTGTGAACATAATCAGCAGCACTGAAATACATATCTGAGTGAGGTAAAAAGTGGAAATATTAGGGAAGCGGCTGTGGCTCAATTAGTAGGGCTCCCGTTTACCACATGGGAGGCCCCGGGTTCGGTTCTCGGGGCCTCCTGGTGAAGGCAAGCCCGCCCGCACGGCGTGGTTAGCTGACCCAGCCAGCACAAGCAGCAAGGGGGGGATAAATGAATAAATAAATAAAATCTTAAAAAAAAAAAAAGTGGAAATATTAGATTGTATATATAGTAACAGAATAAAACTTTTAAAAAATCCATGGACCTAACTACACTGTAGTCCATGGAACACTAAGTTAAACAATGAACTACAGTTAATAGTACAATTATAAAAATGTGTTATAATCAATTGTAAAAAATGTTCCACATCAAAACAAGGTGTTAATAATAGGGTGGTGAATAAGAACCCTATGTTTTATATATTGTTCTGGAAACCCACACCTTCTCTAACAAAGAAAAAATTTATTTCCAAAAAAACATTTTTTTTTCTTTCTCTTCATTAAGGAGACTAGTTTCAATGTTGTAAAAGAGCATAATACTGGATCTTTCATTTTTCTTTCAAAGATCAGAAAAATAGTTCTGCATTAATATTACCTCAAAATACATTGTCTTGTCTATAGACTATCCAATTGTGTAACATGTGCCATCCTTGACATTTCAGAAGAAGTTATATAGTTTTGGCTATTATTTTCTTTTATTTAATTCTGGTTTAAATAAACGCCCTTTGACTTCTAGCAAAGCTTTTGTTATAGAACCACTTTTATTTTTTGATGATTTGCTTTAATAAACCAAGGGTTCGAGAAAGTTGATAAAACACTTATCATACTGAATACTTACAAGCATTCCAGGAAAGCTCTTAGAGAAACATCAGGCATATCTCTGCTGGTAGGGGAAGCCCCAAAATCAATTCATTCCATTTCCTACCACTCTTTCCTGGTCATGTATAATTCTATGTTGCTACTAACTCCTGAATTATGAAGCCTTATATGTGAGTAGTACTTGGCCAATAATATTCTCTTACAAAAATACTTGAAGAAAGGGACATTTTTTTCTTATTTAAAAAAGTCACATTGTGTTGAGATGAAATGATTTAGAATGACCATTGGTAATCATTTGAGCTATGTTCAAGAAACATAAATAAAGGAAGCTGGTTGAGGAAAAGGGTAAATAGAATGTTGGAGCAGATATACAGAGAAGCAGTGAACTACAGATCATGTGGCTCCAAAAAACGGAAAATACAGAATAGAGATTGGTGGAATATCAGGGAATGTAGAGATTTTTAAAGTCTGAGTTCTTTGACACTCTTCCCATGTAGAGGTAGGAACTATGTATGAGTATTCTTTTGACTACTGTGACAATAGTAGAGTATGGCAGAAATGATGCTATATAACTTCTGAGGCTAGATCATGAAAGTCAATGCAGGTTCCTCCTCAATCATGGACATATTCAAACTGGGAACCCTGAGCCATGATGCATAATGTTGAAATAACCTAAGACCAGCATGCTGTGAGGAACCAAGCAATAGACAAGCCAAATATAGTACTCCGGTTGGCAGTCCTTAATTTCAAATCATTCCTTTTTTTTTTTTTTTTTTGTCTTAACATTTCTCTCTTCATTTTCATAATTTCCTCTATCTTTTGGAATATATGGAATATATTTATAATAACTACTTTGAAGTCCTCATGTGCTACTCCAGTCATGTCTATCATTTTTTGTCTTTTAATCAGTTTTCCCTGTTTTGAATCATATTTCTTCATCTGTCTATAATTGGTAATTTTTTATTGATTGACATAAATTTTGCATTTTGCATTTTTGGAAGCTAAGTTTTGTTTTATTCCTTTAAATATTTTTGGACTTTGTTACTTGGAATCCCTTTGAGTCATGATTCTAGGAAACCTTATAAGTTAAAGCTCAAATATCCTTCTGAAGAGTCTACAGAATTTCTGTGTTTTATGATGTCTATACATTCTGGCTGGTGAGAATATCAGTTATTTCTAGATTGCTTGAATTCCAGTGATCATCACTTTAGGTGACCAGTCTGCACATCTCCTGAGCACTCTCTCTCTTATATTTCCCTCCTCTTTGTTATTCTTCTCTGAAAAATCTAGCCACAATGGTTTCATTGAATTTCAAATTCTCTTACACTCAGTGAAACTACTTCCCCTGGTTTGGATCCTCCTGCTCTGTAATGCAGCCTCATAATTCCCTTCAAGCAGTAGAAATATGCCAGTGATAAAGTCTCATCTTGTATTCTTTAACAGTGATCCAAGCCTGAATATGTTTTGTTCGTTTGTATTAATATATTCTGTTTTTGTTACAACTGTTTAAGGCAAGAGAGTAAATCCAATCACTGATACCCCATCCTGGTTGGGAGTGGATGTCCTGTCTTTCAATATTTTACTTCTCATTATAAATAAAGCATAAAACTACTATTAAAAAAGCTGAGAATCTATGAAAATAAAAATTCATGGGAAAAAAGTAATTATAAAAATTCACAATATAGATAATCAGTTAGAAAACAGATTAAATTCCATTTATCAAAATTTACTTGCATATCACACCAAGAAATAAAATTGAATTAGACAAAGTAAATTGGACCTTATCAAAAGTAAAAACCTCTGCCTTCTTGAAAGGTACTGTTAAGAGAATGCAAGAAAAGCCACAGAGAGGGAGAAAATATTTGCAAAACATGTTTCTGATAAAGAATTTATATCCAGACTACATAAAGTGCTCTCAAAACTTAAAATGGAAAAAGTCTCACCAAACAAACAAAGAAAACATGAGGAAAAGGTTAACTTATTAGTGGAATGCAAATTCATTCCACAAAAGATACTGCTACATACCTATTAGAATCACAAATTAAATAAAAAAAAAGACAAAATGTAAAGTGCTGATAAGGTTGTGGAGAAACTAGAACTCTCATACCTTGCTGCCGGGAACGTGAACTAGTATAGCCATAATAGAAAGCAATTAGTTAGTTTCTGATAAAGTTAAGTCTACCCAATGAAAAGACACAGCAATCACACTCCTATCTATTTATTCAAAATAAATGAAAACTTATATTTACTCCAATTATATATGAATATTTATAGTGCCTTTTTATCATAATTGTCAAATATGGGAAACAACCCAAATACCCTTGAAATGTTCGATGGATAAACAAAATGACACATCCATACATGAGAATACTAAGCTGTTAATAAAAATAACTAACAACAGATATACAGAACAGGAATGAATCTCAAATGCATGTTTGTAAGTGAAAGAAGCCACTTAAAAGACTGTGTGATTCCATTGATATGGCATTCTGGTAAAGGAAAACCATAGAGAAGAGATGAGTGGTTGCAGGGACTGGAGATTGAGTAAGGGGTTGTCTACAAAGTAATATAGGGAAATTTGGGGAAAGTACTAGAACTGTTCTGCACTTTAGTTGTGTTTGGTTAAATGTCTATATGCATTTTTCAAAGTTCATGGTATTGAATACAAAAACTGTTAATTTTCCTATATATAAAATATACCTTAAATTTGTTTCCTTTATCTGCTGTAACAAATTACCACAAAATTAGTGGTCTAAAACAAGAGATATATTTTCTCACAGTTCTAGAGTTTAGAATCCAAAATTAGTTTCACTAACCCAAAATCAGAGAGTCAGCAGAGCTGCACTCCTTCCAGAATCTCTGGGGAAGAATTCATTCCTTGTCTCTTCCACCTTCTGATGGCTACTGGCATTCCTTAGTTTGTGGTGGCCTCACCCTCATCTCCACCTCTGAAGTCACATTGCCTTGTTTCTTCTGTTTGTGTCACATCTCTCCTTGCTTCGCTCTTATAAGGATACATGGGACTGCATGTAGAGTCCACCTGGATAATCCAGGATAATCAGCACAGCACACGATTCTTAGCATAATCATATCTTCATATTTTCATGTCAGATAACTTTCACAGGTTGCAGATATAAGGACATGAATATCTTTTGAGGTAAAAGGGGAATTATACAGCTTGCTATATAAGTTGATAAAAATATAATTATTTATCTGAGTATTTTTTGATGACATTTGTGTGATTAATTGATAATATCTGACTATTGCAGTTTAAACCCTACAAACAAAGGTACCACAATGCATAATAGATGGGGTTGAAATTTAGCCTGCACTAGTGAAACTCTACTCCTGGAAATGGGGTCATATATTAGTCAGCCAAAGGGGTGCTGATGCAAAGTACCAGAAATCAGCTGGTTTTTATAAAGGGTATTTATTTGAGGTAGAATCCCACAGTTAACAGACCATAAAACATAAGTTACTTCCCTCACTAAAGTTTATTGCCAAGTGTTGGAACAAGATGTCTGCCGATGTCTGCGAGGGTTCAAGCTTCCTGGGTTCCTCTCTTCCCGGGCCTTGTTTGTCTCTGGGCTCAGCTCCTCTGCTATCTCCACAGGGTCAGCTGCAAACTATGAGGCTCTCTAAGCTTTGCCTCTCTTCACAAGGCCAGCTGTATATTATCAGGTGAATGGCTTTTCTCTCTTCCCAGGGCCTTCTCTCTTTCCTCATGACCAAGCTCCTCTGTGTGCTTACATCCTCCAGCTCCAGCATTAAAATTAGCATCAGAACTCCAACATCAAAATTCCAACAAACTCCTCTGCTCTGCCATGTAGTTTTATCTCCTACTGATGTGGCCCAGTCAAAGCCCTAATCATAATTTAGTGACACCCAGAGAAACAGACCAGTTTACAAGCATAATCCAATATCTATTTTTGCAATTCATAAATAATGCCAAACTGCCACAGGTCATATCCAACCATAAGATTTATTGGCCTTTTCTGATTAGTTTATCATAGCAGTTACCTTTCTCTAATTTGGTCACCCAAATTAGAATTAGTGGAACAGAAAATGACATTAGGACATTTGGTTAAAAAAAAAAAAAAACTAAGATATTCTGAATCGAATAAGGACATTAGTTAATAATCATTCATAAATACTCTTTCATTAGTTATGAAATATATCCCATACTACTATAACATGTTAACAATAAGGCACAATGGGTGTGGAGCACTCACTGTATTATCATCACAACTTTTTTATAATATAAATCTATTTTAAAATAAAATAATACTTTAAAAATAGTAAAAGAATGGAATTTATGTCTTTATTCCACAAATGTTTATTTAGCGAATGTGAATAGCTTTATTGTAGGTCCTGTGTGTACAGTGAAAAAGACAGAAAAAAATAATTTCTGCCATCGTGGAACATATTTGCTAAGGAAATTAGTGATATTCCTGCATTGTGCTTTTGAATGGTGTGAGGACCATGATAGACTCTGTGGCAGGTTGAGGCTTTTGTGGACCCCAAAAAATCCTGTGTATAGTCTATCATATTTTTAAGAATTACATTTTTGTCCCCAGGGCAATATGCTGTACTGATTAAGCCATACATCATGAAATCAGGCCATTGGGATACAAGTCCTTGCTCTTACATTTATTAACTTGGGTAAGTAATGTACTTTATTTAAGATGCATAAATCAAGTCTGGGATTGGCAGCATATATGAGAAAATCAAATATGACAATGTCTGTGATGGTTAAGCTAATGTGTCAACTCGGCCAAGTAGTTGTGTCCAGGTGTTTGTTCCAGCAAGCACTGGGCTAATAGTAATACAAAAGCATTTATGGACTTCAATCACCAGTGAGTTTACTGCGTGGATGGCTGATTACATCTGCATTAATCAGGGATATTACATTATCAGTGGGTGGTGCTTTTATACAATCAGTTGAATGACTTAAAAGTGGAAGTGATTTCAACATTCAGAGAGAATCTCCCAGCTCATCGTTGGACAGGCAACTTCTCCCATAGACTCATCAACGACCTTTCATCGGAGCCCCTGGTTTGCAGCTTGCCTGAGGAACCTGGACTTGTGCGTCCCCACGGTCGCGTGAGAGACTCTTTTAGAATTCCATATTATTCACAGATATCTCCTGCTGATTCTGTTTACCGAGAGAACCCTGACTAATACACCGAATAAATCCCCATTGTAAAAATCAACCTTTTTTTTTTTTGCTTTTAGCAAACAAAAAGGGACAGAAATGTAAGGCCATATTTCTGAGTAAATTAGAAGCAAAACAAAATTTTAAAAGATTATTATAGCTTAAACATTCTTGATTTTATTATACTGAGTTAGTGAATGTTGAAAAATTACCATAATTCTATTTCTGATTTTTATTGCAAAATCCAAGTTATACTGTTTTTCAGATATTTTAATGTACTAAGCATTTTTAAAATTTTATAAATGATTCAGCCAGACCTTTCAAATTATGCATCTCAGTTGTTTTTTTACCACACATGGCCATGTACATTGATTTGTTGACATTATTGTTGTTGTTTATTTTTAACAAAATTTCTTGTCAGGATTTATTGAGTCAGAGATATTCATTCAAACGGAAAATTTTCATTGTGAAATGCCCCTGAATAAATCCTCAGTGGCTTAACATAACAATTTTTTATTCTCATAAATCTGTGGGTTAGACTGGACATCACTCGTACATGAGTTTCTTCCCACTTTCTGGGATGAGTGGCTAGGCTAGCACATTTTATTCTACAAGGTTGACAGAAGTACAAGAATATAAATGGGAAGCATTTTAAGGCTTAGCCTTGAGTTGATCAAGTTATCACTTTTACATCATTAAACTTGCTTAGGTTAGTTGGTTTAACCCAAAGTAAATAAATAAATAAATAAATAAATAAATAAATAAATAAATAAATAAATAATTGCCCATGTTGATGACTCAGAAAGGTTTGGGGTGTAGTTTTAATTCAGGTTTGGGGCCAATAACTAAATGTACTTTGTCTACTCTGAGATAAGTACTGTGAAATATAGTAAATTTAGATAAAAACTAGCAGGATCCTTTCATTCATGAGACCTAGTAAAAGCAGTTTCTGGAAAATAAAAGGTGCTATTTGTGCATCAAGAAAAAATAGCCCCATTGGGTTGTACATCACGTTTAATGAACATGTTTCCTTAGGCAACTTTTGGCTACAATACATTCTCACATATTCTTTGTTTTTGATAATCTTCACAGTTTTGAAGAATGCTAATCAGACACTTTAGAGAATATTGTTCAACTGTGATTTTTTTTCCATAATGTTTTTTTTTTATTTATTCAATCATTTGTTTATATCAGTATGTACTCATAAGTATTGATTTTATACTTTGCATTGTTACCCAATACTACTTTTTAGTGCTCATATTGATGCAAATTTAGATTTACTTTTGTTTGTTTATTGGATTGTTAGTTTTAAACACTTCCTTATAATTGAAGAAATATGGTCCAAGCTCACCTTGCATATTCCCTGTCCCAGTATTAGAACAAGACATTTCCCAAGAAGACCTGGTTTATTTTATGGGAGAATGGTATTAGAAAACAATATCTGGTTACTAAGTATGCTTATTTTTTGCTAGTGTATCCTTGGTCTAGGTTGTGACTGCTAACAGAGTAAAGAAATACATATGAGAATACTAATCAATGTATGTACACATAGCTATAAAAATATTGTGAATGTAATTAACAGCACTGAAATATATACCTGAATGTGATTAAAAGGGGAAATGTTCAGTTATATATATATGGTAACAGAATAAATTTTTTAAAAATCCATGGAATTACACTACACGGTGAACTGTAAGTTAAGCCAGGGACAATTGTGCATAGTTCAATTATAAAAATCTATCATCAACTGAACAAATGTTCTACACCAATGCAAGGTGTTAATAACAAAGTGGTACATAGGAATTCTGTATTTTATGCAAGATTGTTCTTAAACACACATCTTTTCTAATAAAGGGAAAAAAATCTTTGTGTATCTTCTCATCTATTTAAGCTAAACATGAATTCATTCTGATGTCTTCAACTCTAATTCATTACCACATAGATTGCTTAGCCTTCTCTCATTGCTTACCTGTAACTCTTACTCCAATAGTAAGAGACCTGGCTCTTATCATCCACTAACCATTGACTTAATTGTTCAGTACCAGGATATATGTATAATGGTTTCAGAGTTGCTAACCCATACACCAATGGGGAAGAGCTGAGCTAACTATCAGACAGTATTTAAGGCATAGGGTTCATTGACTTTAGTCTTACAGAGTCTACTCCTATCCAAAGTTACTTACTTACTTCAGTACCATTTTCAACTATTTCTTCAATGAGGTTGTTTCACACATTTGTAATAGATTATTTAGTCACAGTCTGCATTCCACTCTGGGATACCTTGACTGCCTAAATTAGTTGTTTTGTTTTGTTTTTCATTTGTTGCTTGCCTTTGTAGTCTGTTTTTTTTTTCCCAAAATTGTATTGAAGTATATCATTCATACATGAACATAAATAAACAATAATGGTGTAGTAAAAACTGTGATCTTACAAAAAAAACATATTCTCATACAAGGCTTCCATACAACACCCCACCATCAACAACTTGCATTGTTGTGAAACATTTGTTTTAAACTATCAAAGACTGTCTTCAAAATACAAAATCTCCTATGCTTCATGTACTCAACCACCCTACCCAATGCACTGGGAGCCACTGATCTATTTACATCTCTATGGCTTTGTCTATATGTCTAGAATGTCGTATAACTATAATCATACAGCATGCATCTTTTAAAGCCAGTTTTCTTTCACTTAGCAATAAGCACTTAAAACTCTTTCATTTATTTTTGTGCTTATTAGCTCATTGCATCTTATTACTAAATAGGATAACATCATGTGAGACTATCATAGTTTGTTTATACATCCACCTATTGTCATACAACTTAGTTGCTTACTGTATTAGTCATCAAAGGCGGTGCTGATGCAAAATACCAGAAATCTGTTGGCTTTTATATAAGGGTATTTATGTGGGGTAGAAGCTTACAGTTACCAGGCCATAAACCATAAGTTACTTCCCTCACCAAAGTCTGTTTACCACGTGTTGATGCAAGATGGTAGGCAATGTCTGTGAAGGTTCATTCTTCCCTTCTCTCAAGGCTCCGTGGTCCCAGCTTCTTCAATCTCAGCCATAGGTTGGGCAAAGTCTTATCTGTCTCCAGGGGCTTGTTTCTCTCCAGGCTCAGCTGCTCTGCTCCCTCCACAAGGCCAGTTGTAAACTCTCAGGTGAATGGCTCCTCTCTCTTCCTGGAGCCTCTGCTGTGTCTAATGGAGCCTTCTCTCTTTCCTCAGGTATCTGCTTCTCTGTCCATTTACTTCCTGGGGCTCCAGCTCAAAACTCCAATCTCCCTTCCTTACAGTGTGGTTTCTCTATGAGTCTCTACCTACCAAGGGGGTGGGGACTCAACATCCTACTGACATGGCCCAATCAAAGCCTTAATCATTATTTAAGCAAGTAAAAGTGAAACCTCTGAATCCGATATAATCTTATATGCCCAGAGGGCCAAACCAGTTTACAAATATAATCCAACATCTCTTTATGGGAATTCTTAAATAACATCAAACTGCTATACTTACAAAATTTGACAATTATGAATAAAGAACCTGTATAGTTCCAGTAGTTTCTGCAGCAGGTAATCAGATTTCAATAATATCTTTCTTAATCTGTCTCTCCAGATTTTAATCAGATTTCAACAATATCTTTCTAAATCTGTCTCTCCAAATTTTGTGGTAGTGATTTTCTCTGCAACCTCAATTCTCTGAACAGTCCAAGAATCCCCATTTATTTTTTGTTTGTCTAACTTTTTCTTCTGGTAAGATAGGAAGACAACTTCTTAGCCCTTTATATGTTAGAGCTGAAACTAGAATTCTCATTCATTTTCTTAAATTCATTTATGTAGTTTAATATAAAACCTAAAAAAGCACATGATCATGAATGTATATTTCAATGAAGTATTACCATGAAGTGCTATAAAGTAGTTACACATATGTATACGTGACCCAGATTAAGAATAAATCAGTAATAGCACCTCATTGACCACCTCCTGTCATTATTCCATTCTTTCTCTCCAAAGATAGCCATTTTACTGACTACTAAATGTTTGTAAAATGTTGTTTAATTTTATAACTTGTATATATGACATCACCCATCATTCATTTTTTGTGTGTCTGGATTTTTCACTCAACAATTTATTATGTGACTTATCAATGTTGTTTTGTGTAGCAAATGCATTTTTATGTCCATTGTTATATAGTATTCAAATGTATGGAGACACCACAATCAAATATTTGTTTGCTAATAAATGCCTGTGAGTTCTTTTCCAGTTTTTAATTTGGTTCCATGCTTCTGATCATTCATAAATAAGTTCTTAGCTACACAAATATAAACATGGATTTTGAGCATTATTTAGGAGTATAATTGCTAGGTCATAGTTATCCTATTTTAATACATAGCATCAATTAGATTTCCAATGTGGTTGCATAAATTGACACATTTTAATATATTGTATTGCATATTTTATGCAAAATTATTCAACTTGAATTATACAGGGTAGATAAAAATCATATGTAAGAGAAGTTCATTTATATTGATTATGTAAAACTCTCTAAAAAAATAAGGTTTTAAAGTCTTTTACTGGGGGATTTGTAATTTGAGGATATTAAACATAATTATCTGCCTATCAGGTTTACATGAAGTTTGTCAGAATATAGTAAAAGTGATACAGTGATTATTACATCATTTATGCCTTCCCTCACACATCATTCAAACACAATCATTATTCTTAGGAGGCATGCATCTTTTATTTCATGACAGCAAATTTATAGCAGAAGAGGTTACTATTTAAATTTTAGCTTTTAAATTGCATTGAAACACTACTATATTCACTTAACTTGCTTTGGAATGGTTGTAAGTTGAGATTAACCTCAGATTTAAATACTTAAGGTTAGTTTCTTTCTTTTTTATTGAATTACCAACAGCCTGTATTCTCCGTAAAATTCCACATAACATGTCAGTGGACCTCATATTCTGAAGATATATAGAACACAAGCATATTGGTAGTAAGACTTCTGAGATAAATAGATAATATTAAAAAATAAATTTTCCGGGCTTACTAATGACCAGCTAGATTCAAGATTTTACATAACCTTTAGGGTGTACAATATATATACATGAATGTTTCTTTAGTTTAGAATGAGTTTATTTTCAAGTTTCAGTTTTCTAATATGTCAAAAAATACACATACATGCCAAAAACATTGTATTATAAATATTATATAGATTAATCACTATTAAATCTGTTATTAGTTTGTCAGTTTGGCAACCATTACAAAAGTTGGTAAGGCTGTGGAGGGAACAGGCATTCTCACACATTGCTGGTGGGAACACAAAATGATACAACCCCAACTGGGGGAATAACAGCACTACTACCTATTACCTTCACCTTCAACCCAACAGTCTTACTTTTAGAAATTTAGCCAGAAAATAGAATTCCAGTATTACCAAAATGTATATCCATGCATTTATTAATTATGTCATTATATATAATTGTAAAATATGAGGAAAAAATTAATTGTACCTATCAGAAATTGGTTGAATAAACTATGGTTGTATAAACCATGAAATGATATGGAGTGATTTCCAGGGTATATTTTTACATGAAAAAATGCAAAATATCAATTATATATACATAATTTCTTATGCTTGTATAATTAAAACAGTAGAGGGAAAATATGAAATTTGTAGAAGGGTTAGTGGGAATGGAATAGAAGTGTTGTGGGAGGGAGTGAAAATTTTCTTAGTATATCTTCTAATATAAGTTTGACTATTATAACTATGTTGTTTCACATATTTAAAAACTAAACAAGGGTGGATGGGAAAATTGCTACAAACAGAAACAAACAAATTATTGTTAATAAATAATATAAACATATTAAAATATCCAAGTGAATTTGAGCAGAGTACTTGGCTTATAACTGGCCATAAAAACAAAAGGAGCTGCATACTCATTTGAATTCTCCTTTAGTACCTTTGGTTGTTGTAGTGGGATGGGTATAACTATTCTGAAACCATTTGAGCATTCATGTATGTAATGGAGAATTGAACAAATGCTTAAATATATTGATATTGATAAAAACTAGGGTTTTTCCAACCAGAGAAGATACACAAAAATACAAAGTAGGGAGATGTTGGATTGAAATAATAATCTCTCTCTATATATATACACACACACATATGAGAAAGCAAGAGAGAAAGAAAGCAAATGTGACATCATGTTGTATGTGGGGTAAAATGAATTTGCTGATTGAAAAAGATAAATTGAAATATTTGAAGCACAAGAAAGATTCCATGCAATGTTGTTGGCTTGAAGTTGCAAGCATCACAAATTAAGGGATGCCAGAAGCCTCACAGAGACAGATTATTACCTGGCTGACTACGAGAAAGGAAAAAGGGACCTCAGTCCTACAACCAAAAGGAACTAAATTCTGCCAATGACAAGAATGAGCACAACAGTGGATTTTCCCTAGAGTTTCCAGATAAGAATTCAGTACAGACAATTTATTCCAGCCTTGTTATACAATGAGAATTGAACAATGCCACTGCATGACAGATTTCTGATTTATACAATAGATACTTTAATCTGTTAAGTTTGTGATATTTTGTTACAAAAATTTTCAATATACACTTTTATATTTAACAAATGGGTTTCAAAGCTTGTATCTAAGAGAGTTTTCTTCTTCTTTCTTATTTTTTATGATAATTAGTATTATAAAACTATATGTTATTCATGTTAAATATAAGCCATATTATGTGAAAGGATAAAACCTTAAAAGAACATTTTTTTTCAACTGCAACTAATACATCAAAACCATATATAATATGAGGAGAAAAATTTTTACTTGATTTTTCCTCCTTATAATTCATCAAAATACAAAGTATCTAATAAAAATGAACTTCTCTCTGTATTAGATAAAACTCTATTCTCTAGCCTTGATTACATATAAAATATTTCCTGAGTTATGTTTATTGGCATGCACATACCAGGTCATTTTGAACTAACAGGAAAAAATAATTGCCCAATTTTTTTTTTTTTTAGTTATACCTAGGCCATGGTGATTCAGAGGGCAAACCTACCACACTCTTTGAAAGAGCAAACACATAAACCATGACAATGCCATTTCAATAGGAGCAAAAAAAAAAGAAGAAAAAAATTTTGTGGACAGAGAACATCTTATAAAAACATTTTAGCTTTATCCTTGGACTTAAAGGTTGATAAGATTATTTAAAAGAAATGTATTGAACTAACTCCTACCATTTTGCTTCTCAACTAGCTATATTAATATTTTCAAACTAACTAAACCCTGGAACATTTGAGAATAATAATAGTGACTCAGAATGGGCCTTAAAGATATCACAATAATTGTCCAAGTCCTCTTTAACTATTATGTTTCTGATTTCAGAATCTTAAATATATAATAATACTTGGGACTATCACATTATAAATTAGCCCATTAAAAGGTACACGAATGTAAAACAAACATTCCTGGAAAATCCAATTTTGTATCCACATGTGATAAGGTGTAATAATAAGCAAAATTTTATTTAGGCCAAAGTGTATGTTTCTCAATATAATGTCAAGAACACAATTTTTCAGTAGTTATTCAAGGTTAAAAGAAGATGAAATATTAGACTACATTCAAGAAAGACATGTTTATGTACATTATTTTGTACATATTATTTTTATAATATTATCACAGATACAATGGGCTACTTCTCTTGGCTCTCTAAAAAGATACATTTATTTGTCAGCAAATAAAAATGTATATAAACTGTACATTTAAAAAAAATATTAAAAGTTTGATTTATATTTTAATTCAAGTCTCTTGATATGAGAATCAGATTCCAAACTGACCTAAATGAATATGTTCAAATTTTAATAAGGAGGCAAATAAATACTTTATTGAGTATATTTTCACTCTTTTCTTCAAATATGTGCCAAAAAATTGAAGAACAATAAATTTATATACAGTCAAATCAGGTATTTACTTTAAAAATAAACTTTGTGTCGAGCTACAGTTATTTAGAAAAAAACATAATACTATATGATTAATTTATAAATCATATTCTCTTTATAAAAAACTTAGTGCTGATGATTGGTGATGATATTGAAAGTAACTATAATGTTTCTGATAATCATGAAAATATTGGCATTACTAATGGAAAATATGAAATTTTTCCACTGAAAATAAGATTTGTTTCAGTAATAAAGAGTCTGACTCCATTTTTGATGTTTGATGACAGTTTCAAGCCCAACCACTCCCTTTCCCTTCTGCCCCACAGAAAAGCATGCAAACAGAAGAAGCCTGGGTACTCTTTCTTTCTTTCTTTTTTTTTTTTTAATAATTTTTAAAAAAGTTTTTTAACAGATACTTAGATTACATAAATGTTACACAGAAATTATAGGGATTCCCATATGCCCCACTCCCCACACTTCCCATATCCTCCCACATAAACATCCTTCACTAGTGTGGCACGTTCATTGCAATTGATAAACACATCCTGGGGCTTTGTCATTAAGCATGGACCATAGTTCACATTGTAGTCTACACTCTCTCCCATACAGTTCTGCATGTTATGTGATGATATAAAATGGCCTATATCTGTCGTTGCAATGTCATTCAGGATGATTCCTAAATCCAGAAAAAGACCCTGTATTACAACTGATTTTCCCTCTCCCTGCCCCCAGAGCCTCCAGTGGCCACTGGCTCTATATCATTGTTGTAATTTCTTCCATTGCTAGGGTACTCTTTCACTTTGTGCCAACAGGTAATTCAAGCCATGCAAGCCCCAGCCAGCTCATAGGAACACTTACCACAACCTCACCACTTAGCATAAAATCCCAAACCAGTCTCTTTTCCCTGCTTCCTCAACCCATTTTTGGTCCAGTTGGGAGCCTGACTTGCAGTCCCTAGAAAGCCTCGTTATGTGAGCAATACTCTTATTATTATTTTTACCTTCTTCATGTTTGTGTTTTGTTGTAGGGGTGGTGAGGGTGTGAAGAAAGTAGGGGGGCTGGAGATTGGAGAGCATTATCAGTTTCAGTTCCAAATAAATTTTGTGTGAGGAATTTATCCCATCCATGAAGGTTATCCATAACAGTTCCTGAAACACTAGATTTTGAATGAATATTAGCATGTAATCTTGTATTTTTATTTAAATATTAATACTACCATGGAGAAATTCATCATTTTTTATAACTTCATATAATTTTTGGGTGAGGATTTGAATCTATTTGGTTGTGTTGCTTTTGTAATGTCAAGTCATTCAATTTTCACTTTAGGAAATACAGTTTTAAAATATTTATAATTCAATCAAACAGCATAATCTTCCTTAAAAATTCATATGTTCTAATCCTGGACATTGGAAAAGGTGGTTTGCCTTTAAGGCTTGAATCAGGATTGTTTGAATTAGGATTTTTAAAAGAAAATTTGACATTAGTTTCCAAAAATTATCATCATAGGATGAGTTAAGGGCTCCAACATTTAACCTATTTATAAGCTTAGAATTTTTCACATGAAATGCCTTTTCTTCTACATGGAAGTTATTTTTCCTTTAGCTGGGATTTGATGACCCAAAAGATTAAACTGAAGAAAATATATTCTGAAATATTCTAAATCTGGGCTACTTCAGTTAACACAAAACTGTAATATTCAAAACCATGGTTTGAATTAATGATTGAATCATACAAGGAAGGAAGGAAGGAAGGAAGGAAGGAAGAAAAGAAGGGTCTATCCTTACAATCTTTAAGGAAATTCATCTTGTGATATGTTTGCTAATAACAGAATATATTTTTATTATTAAAAATAAATTAATAAAGTAAACAGACCTTGTGCTCTGGCTCTTAACATTTCTAACATACATGCTAAAATATAATCTTTGCTCTGAATATATTATTGCCCCTTATAATTAGACAGATCTTAAATCTGTTGAAGTTTCAATCAGGTATTTTTAAATTTGGGAAAAATGCACAATGGCAGTGTAAAGATTATTTGTAGGTAACATGTAAGCATAATATATGTGCCCCTTTAAACTGAGCCCTTAAGTGGTAAAATAATGAGGATAGCCCAGGTATTTTTGCCTCCTACTTCAATTTCTTTCTGCTTCTTTAAAAATTGCTCTTTCTTTCTGAATAGATATGTAATTAATTGTGTTATATTTATAAAGTCTTAAATGAATATAAATAGCTTTTGCTTTTATATGCAGTTAATGTATTTTTTACTAATCATCAAATATTTTATCCATGAATTAATTCATCCTTTCATCTATACAATAAAATTTTTTTTTTTAAGATTTTATTTATTTATTCATTCCCTCCTTGCTGCTTGTGTTCGCTGGGTCAGCTAACCACGCCGTGCGGGCGGGTTTGCCTTCACCAGGAGGCCCCGGGAACCGAACCCGGGGCCTCCCATATGGTAAACGGGAGCCGTACTGATTGAGCCACAGTCGCTTCCCAATAAAATTTTTTTGAACAGCTAGTAATTGCAAAACATTCTAAGAGATAATTGGGAATAAAGACAAAGAAGATACAGCTTTTCATGTTATCCTTGCAGCATATTATTTTGTGGATGAGATAAACATGGAAGCAAATAATTACAACAGAGAAGTTGCCTGTCTGTGGAAGTGATTGTCTCAGTCAGAATTTATCAGGGTTAGAATAGAGGGCAACAGATGTCTTCATAGAGGAAACCTGATTCTGAAATTTAAAAATATCAAATTAAGTAAAAATCAGGGAGCAAAACTATACCATACCAAAGACAAAATCTTCAATTATTCTCTACTGTTAATTGCTCAAAAATGTTAAATCTTTAAGTGGATTGCTTGGTATGTGGCTAATTTGCATTTTAATACACATGTACATATATAGACCATTCTTTATACTGACTTTTCTAGAAGTTTAAAGTTTCTAAAATGTTTGCATTACATTTGCATAAGGTTTATTGAATTTGAATAATGACAAAGAAATTCAAATAACGAGTTGAATATAAGTGAAAATAACACCTAATAGAAAAAACTAATTAGTGAGCTCTGGTCATCCAAGATTCCAGGATACTGTTACCCTGCAGAATCTTGAACTAGCAAAAACTGTCAAAGGTATCTTCCTCAAAACTCCAGAAAGTAGTTAAAAGGTTGCAACGCCTGAGCAAGTGCTGATTCAAGAAAATGCAGCTTTAAGAACAATAGGTAAGACTCATGGTACCTTTGGTAGACAATCTCCTAAATCTCCACAGTACACTGTAGAACCAGACTGTGCTTCCAGTGTGGGTCCTGGGCCCTGTTTCAGGGTAACAGAGTTATTCCTATTCTCCTAGGGGTATTTACATGTTGATGCCAATTTATCAGGTGGAAGCAACTCATTTCTGACTTGCTCTCCCAGACCTTGCCCTGTAGGCAGAAATATCTTGAAGACATCTAAAGCAGTTTAAGAAATAATTTAGTCAAAGAAGCCTGGGGCAAAATATTACCTGCATTTATTCATACAATAGAGCACACAGGATGGGGAGAAAGTCTATATAATAGGGAGTAGAGGGGATATTTTAATTCTTGCAAACGGGGAAAATCCTAATCCTTGCAAGCACAAGCCCAGGACCAAATGAAGGGTCAATTAAATTGAAGAGTGCTCTGCATTTTGCATTCACCTTGGTCTGATAGAGGGCTAAACTAAGAGAGACCACTAGTCAAAGAAGAGCCTATTTGCAAAGACTGTAAAAGATGTTTATTGTGTTGGTTTGCTAGTTTTTGTTATATTCTGGCACACAAGGAAATATCTGTTATATCACTAGCTGAATACAAACTTATTGAACAGACAGCTCAGGGTTTAACATTGTAATCCCAGGTTTAACATTGTAAAATATTAAAATATACAGTGTGTAACAAAAGATTACAGAACAAAATAAAAGAAACAAGATATAATGGATCATACAAAGGAAGAAGATAAAATATGAGAAACTATTAAAGAAGAGGACCAGACTAAAGATAAACCAGAAAGACAAAGAAGTTCACTATATACTGATAAAAGGGTAATCCAAAAAGAAAAAAAAAAATGAGTAACAGTAAATAGATATGCAACTAGCAACTAATGAAAGAGTCCCAAAATATATAGAAAAAATATTCACATATTTGTTGGGAGAATAAATAAATACAACATTAATAGTAGAAGACATCAATACACCACATTCTAACAGGCTAGAGGACTTCTGAGAAGATGGAGTAAGAGTAGGTAGGCAAGGCTCAATTCTTTCAAAAAAAAAAAAAAAACAACAGATAAAGGGAAAAAGCTGTCAAAGGGATTTGTTTTGGGAGTCAGCAGACCAGGACCATGCTTGGCAATCCACAAGAAAGCAAGGGACAGAAAGACCAAGAACCCAAAATGAGTTACTAAGCCATATTGGTGGCCAGAAATGTCACCCATCCCCCATCCTCAAAGAGCAAAGCTTGGATAAAACTCATGACCCTCTGCAGCTGACTGAGAGGGGAACAGATATCTTCCTCCCTGGGAAGAGGCAGGGTGTGGTGGAGGGTGAAGAGTGGTTTTCTTCAGTGAATTTGGTCAGCAAAGCCCACTTTGAATTTCACCCCTAGCAAAACCAGGCTAGTAGAGGTTGAAAGAAACACCTCTGTGGAAAGTTTTGCCAAGTCCCATCTGCCAGCTGGCAGGGAAACTTCAAGGAGTAAAACTGCTTACCTGTCCCTGTTAGCCTGATCCCTTAGGAGATAATTTGCACCCCATTAGTGCCTCCCTTGACTGTTTTTGATAATGTAAGCTGGGTAATTTCAAAGACTCAGAATAAGTTGAAGCAAAAGCCAAAGAAAAGCCATAGGGGGGAAAAAAAAAGACATTAGGCAAGAGAGAGAAATTGACTGTCAGAGTAAATTCACCAATATATTCAGATGCCTAGACATCAGCAAAAAAATTACAAGCCATACTAAGAAACATAAAGAGATGGCCCAGCCAAAGGAACAAATCAAATATCCTGACAAGATATAAGATTTAAGACAGTTAATCAATGATAGTCACACAGATCTCCTAAATCAATTCAAAGAATTGAAGGAAAATATGACTAAAGAGATAAAGGGTATTAAGAAGATATTGGATGAGCATAAAGAACAATTTGAAAGCTTGCAAAAAAAATAACAGCGTATGGGAATGAAAGACACAATGGATGAGATTAAAAATACATTATGGGAAGGGGACATAGCTCAAGTGGTTGAATGACTGCTTCCCATGTACAAGGTTCCAAGTTCAATCCCTGGTACCTCCTAAAAAAATAAAAATACATTAGAGACACGTAAAAGCATATCTGAATTACACAAAGACAGAAAGAGTGATATCAAAGACAGACCATATGAACTAGAAAAGACAGGAGAACAGAAAGAGAATAGAATAGAAAAAAAATGGAACAGGGTCTCAAGAAATTGAATGACAACATGAAACACACAAACATACACCTTGTGGCAGTTTGATGTAATTATGAATTCCAAAAATGTAATTGAATCATGCTTGTAAACTGATCTGTTAATCTGGGCATGATTAGGTTAGGATTAGGGCATTGAGCCCCACCCCTTGGTGGGTGGGGAATTGAATATAAAAGGCGAGGCAAAGGAAAGTTGAAGCAGTCTTTTGAGAAGCAGTTTTGATGTTTGAAAGAAGAGAAGAGAAGCAAGCTGTTCACCTGATCATCTACAGCTGACCTTGTGGAGGAAACAGGAGCTAAGTCCGGAGAGAAATGCAGCCCCGGGAAGAGAGGAACCCCAGGAGCCTGAACCCTGGCAAACACTGGCAACTGTCTTGCTCTAACATGTGGCAATGGACTGTGGTGAAAGAAGAAACTTAATGTTTTATGGCCTGGTATCTGTGGACTTCTACCCCAAATAAATATCCTTTATAAAGACCAACCCATTTTTGGTATTTCACATTAGCACCCCTTTGGCTGACTAATACACACCTTATTAATGTAGAGAAGGAGAAGAGAATAAAAAAGGGGGCAGAAAGAATATTTGAGGAAATAATGACCAAACACTTCCCAACCCTTATGAAAGACAAAATATCAATATCCAAGAAGGATCATGTACCCCAAACAGAATAAATCCAAATAAACCTACTCCAAGAACCTTCATTCAGAATCGCAATATCAGAGATAAAGAGAGGATTTTGAAAGGAGCAAGAGAAAATCAAAGTATCACATACAAGTTAATTTCAATAAGATTAAGTGCTGACCTCTTCTCAGAAATCATGGAGGTGAGAAGAGAGTGACATGATGTATTTAAGGTTCTGAAAGAGAAAAATTACCAGTCCAAAATTCTGTATCTGGCAAAACTACCTTTCAAAAATGAGGGTGAGTTTAACGTCTTCACAAACAAAAACTGATAGAATATGTTACCAAACCAAAACTACAAGAGATACTAAAGGAAATGTTGCAGCCTGGAAGGGAAAAAAACAAAAAACAAAAACACACACACACAAAGGTGAGACATATGGAGAAGAGTGTAAAATGGTAAAATGCAGATTATTAGAAAGTGTAAATTAAAGGGTAAAAAAACAGTCAATAGTAAATACAACAATGGAAAAACAAAGGATAAAATGGACAAAGTAAGTAATGCCTTTACAGTAATAACATTGTATGTTAATGACTGTAACTCTCCAATCAAAAGACATGGATGGATAGAATGGATGAAAAAAATATGAGGAATCTATATGCAATGTACAAGAGACTAACCTTAGGAATAAGGGCTCAACAAGGTTGAAAGTGAAAGGTTATAAAAAATATTCCACACAAATAGTAACCAAAAATGATCTGGAGTAGTGATACTAATAGCTCACAAAATAGACTTTAAATGCAAAACTGTTATAGGGGGTGAAGAAGGTTATTACATATTAGTAAAAGGGGCAATTCACCAAGAAGAAATAACTATAATAAATATTTACGTACCTAGCATGCATGGCCCACAATACATGACATGACATACACACTGGCAAAACTGAAGGGAGGAATAGACATCTCTAAAATAATAAAATAATACATCACTCTCATAACTGGATAGAACATCTTGGCATAGGATAAATAAAGAAACAGAGAACTTGAATAATATTATAAATGAACTAGACCTAACAGACATTTATGAAGAATTTCACTCCAAAACAGTGATATACTCCAGAAAGCATTTTTAGCTTAGAATGCTTTTCACAAAAGAAACTTTTCAAGCACTCATGGGTCTTTCTCCAGAATGGAACATATGATGAATCAGAAGGCAGGTCTCAATAAATTTTAAAATATTGAAATTGTTTAAAATACTTGCTCTGATTATAACAGAATGAAGCTGGAAATCAATAACATATGGAAAAAACTCATAAATACTGTATATGGAGATTAAACATGCACTCTTAAATAATCAGTTATCCACAGAAGAATTTGAAATAGAATTCAGTAAATAATGTACCCAAATGGGAAAGGAAGAAGTAAAACTTTTGCTATTCTTTGATATGATCCTATCTCTAGAAAATCTTGAAAAATACATAATGAAGCTACTAGAATAGACAAGTTCAGCAAAGTGGTAGGATACAAGATTAATACACAAAAATCAGTAGTGTTTCTATACACTACTCATGAGCAATCTGAGGATGAAATCAGAAAAAAAATCCACTATTAATAGAGACTAAAAGAATAAAATATTTAGAAATAAACTTAACCAAGGACATCAAGGACCTGAATTCAGAAAACTGCAAAACATTGTTAAAAGATACTGAAGAATACTTAAACAAATGGAAGGACATACATGTGCATGGACTGGAAGACTAAATATCGCTAAGCTGTTGATACTACCCAAACTGATTTACATATTTACAGATTCAAAGTAATCCCAAGAGAAATCCCAAAAGCTTTTTTTGCAGAAGTGGAAAAGACAATTATCAAATTTATTTGGAAGTGTAAGTGGCCCTGATTAGCCAAAAATGTACTAAATAAGAAGAACGAAATTGGAGGACTCTCACTCCTTGAGGTTAAAGAATATTACCAGTAAAGTGGTAAAAACAGCATGGTCCTGGCATAAAGATAGATAGCTTGACCAATGGAACTGAATCAATAACTAGAAATAGACCCTCACATCTATGGTAATCTGATATTTGATAAGAGTGTCAAGCCCATCCAGCTGGGGCAGAAGAGTCTATTCAAAAAATGGTCCTGAGAGAACTGAATGTCCATATCCAAAAGAAAGAAAGAGGATCCCTATCTCACACCTTATACAAAAATTAACTCAAAATGAATCAAGGACCTAAATATAAAATCTATAACCATAAAATGCCTAGAAGAAAATGTAGGAAAACATCTTCAAGATCTTGTGGTAGGTGGTAGTTTTTTAAACCTTACATCCAAGGAATGAGCAACATAAGAAAAAATAGATAAATTTGACATTCTCAAAATTAAACACTTTTGTTCTTCAAAAGACTTTGTCAAGAAAATCAAAAGGGAGTCCACTCAGTGAGAGAAAATATTTGGAAACCACATATTCTGTTGAGGGTTTGATATCAATATTATATAAAGAGTTCAGAGATCATGCAACATAACAATAAAAAGAGAGGCAACAAGGAAGTGGATGTGGCTAAAGCAGTTGGGAGCCCACTTAGCACATGGGACATCCCACATTTGGTTCCCAGTACTTCCTAAAGAAGACGAGCAAGACAGTGATCTAACCCTAAGAGTTGACATGATGGGCTGATATGGTGAGATGACACAACAAGGAGACACAATGAGGAAACCCAATGAAAGACACAACAAGCAGGGAGGGGAAGTGGCTCAAATGATTGGGTGCCTCCCTCCCACATGGGGGGTCCTGGTGCCTCCTGAAAAAGAAGATGAGCAAACACAGAGAGCACACAACAAACAGACACACAGAGCAGTCAGGGAGAGCAAACAACGAGCGGGGATGAGAAATAAATACAATAAATCTTAATAAATGGCAAGCAACCCAACTGTATTGGTTAGGGTTCTCTAGGGAAACAGAATCAACAGGAGATATCTGTCAATAATATGAAATTTTATAAGAGTCTATCACATGACCGTGGGGAAGCAGAAGTCCAGGTTCCACAGGCAAACCAAGGGCTCCGATAAAAGTCCAATGAAGGTCCTTGATGAGTTTCCAGGAGATTTTGGCTGTCCAAAGATGAGTTGGAAATTCTTTCTGAATATTGAAATCACTTCCCATTTTAAGGCATTCAACTTATTGGATAAAAGCGTCACCCATTGCTGATGGCAATCTCCCTGATTGATGCAGATGTAATAAACCATCCATGCAGTAAACTCACTGGTGACCAAATTCCGTTATGTTCTTGTATTACAATTAGCACAGGGCTTGCTTGACCAAACACCTAGACATAATTACCTGGCTGAGTTGACATATTAGCCTAACCATCACATCAACTAAAAACAGAGCAAAAGACTTGAATAGACATTTTTTCCAAAGAGGAAATACAAATGGCCAAAAAGTATATGAAAAGATGCTTGAAATCAGGAAATGCAAATCAAAACTACAATGAGATATCATTTCCTGCCTTACAGAATGGCCCTTATTAAAAACAAAACAGAAAACTACAAATGTTGGAGAGGTTGTGGAGAAATAGGAACACTCCTTTATTGTTAATGGGAATATAATATGGTGCAGCCTCTGTGGAAGACAGTTTGGCATTATCTCAGGAAGATGAATATAGAACTGCTATATGATCCAGCAATCCCATTACTAGGAATATATTCAAAAGAACTGAAAGCAAGGAACAGACATTTGCACACCAATGTTCATAGCAGCATTATTCACAATTACTAAGATATTGAACCAATCCAAGTATCCCTCAACCAATGAATGGCTAAACAAAATGTGGTATATACACAAAATGGAATGCTATTCAGCTGTAAAATAGGAATGAAATTAGGATGCATATGACAACATGGATGAACCTAGAGGATATTATGATGAGTGAAATAAGCCAGACACAAAAGGTCAAATATTAAATAGTCTTACTAATATGAACTAAATACAATTAAAAAAAACTCACAGATGTAGATTCTAGAGAATAGGTTATTAGGAAATGGAAGATGGGTTGAGAATGAGAGATGGTGTTAGCATGAATAGAGTTGAGTGTAGCACATTATACTGAGTATAGCTAACACTGCTGATTTATAAATGCAATTGTGAGTTATTTGTCAAAAGCAATGTTGAAGGAGAAATGTATAGCTCAAACTGCTTACATTAAATATGAAGAACAATCTAAAATCAGAGACTTAACCTTACAACAGGAGGATCAAAAAAAGATCAAAGTAAACCAAACATATGGTGAACGAAGGATATAACAAAGATTAGAGGAGACAAAAGTGTAATAAGGAATTTAAAAAATAATCAAATCAACAAACACAAAAATTGACTCTCTGAAAAGATCAATAAAATTGACAAAATTTAGCTAGACTGACAAGCAAACATGTGAGAAGTCACATATAAAATAAAAAAATGAAAGTGGGGGCATTATTGCCACCCACAGAAATAAAAAGAATTATAAAAGCAATCTATGAAAAATTGTATGCCAACAAATTAGTTAACTTAGATGAAATGGAAAAATTCCTAGAAACAGAAATTAACTACACTGACTTAAGAAGAAACAGAAGTTCTCAACAGGCCAATAACAAATAAAGAGTTTAAGTCAGTAATCATAAAATTTCCCCAAAACAGAAAGCCCAGGATCAATCAGATGGCTTCAGAGGTGAATTCTACCAAACATTCTGGAAAAAGTTAATACCAATCCTGATCAAACACTTTCAGAAAACTGAAGAGGAGAAAACACTCCCTAACTCATTCTATAAGGCCTATATCACTCTAACACCAATATCAGATTAAGATATGAGAGAAAATTACAGACCAATTTCTCTTATTAATATAGATGCTAAAACCCTCAACTAAATACCAGAGAACTGAACCCAATAATATATTAAAAATATAATACACCATGATCAAGTGTGACATATTCCATATATACAAGGTGGTTCAACATAAGCAAATCAATTAGTGAAATACACCACAACAATCGAATAAATGAAAAAAAAAAACGTAATTATCTCAATTGATGCAGAAAAGGCATTTGATGAAATCCAGCACTCTTTCTTCATTAAAAAAAAAAAAAAAAAAAACTTAGAAAACCTGGATTAGAAGAAAACTTCCTAAACATGTAAAGAGCTTATATGGAAAACCCACAGCTAACATAATACTCAAAAGTGAAATGCTTAAAATTTTCCCTCTAAGATCAGGAAAAAGAGATGGATGCCTAATATCATGATTGTTATTCAAAACTGTAATAGAAGTTCTAGCCAGAGTCGTTAGGCAAGAAAAAAATTAAATAAAAGCATCCAAATGAGGAAGGAAAAAGTCACACATACCCTATTAGCGGATGGCAAGGTCCTATATATAGAGAGAAAATCCTGGAAAATCCACAACAAATTTACTAGGGCTAATAAATTAATTTAACAAATTGGCAGGGTACAAGATCAACATGCAAAAATCATAGTGTTTCTATACACTATTAATGAACAGTCTGAGGAGGAAATCAAGAAATTTCCATTAAAATAGAAACTAAATGAATCAAATATCTAGGAATAAATTTAACTAAGGACATAAAGAACTCATACATGGAAAACTAAAAAACATTGCTAAAAGAAATCAAAGAAGACCTATATAATTGAAAAGACATTCTATATTCATGGATTCCAAGATAAAATATTGTTAATATTTCTTATGATATCTTAATCTGGCATTGGTGTTAGGGTGATATTGGCAATCCCACTTCTACGCATATACACAAAATAATTGAAAACTGGTACTTAAACAGATATTTCTACAGAATTGCTCATTGTGGCCATATTCACAATTGCCAAAAGACAGAAACAACCCAAATGTCCTTCAACAGATGAATAGATAACAAAAATATGGTATATATATGTACAATAAAATGTTATTTAGACATTAAAAGGAACAGGGTTATGTTACATGTGATAACATTGTATAAAACTTGAAGACATCATGTTGAATGAAACAATCCAGACATAAAAGAATAAAAACTCTCTGACCTCACAGATATGAAATTATTAGAATAGAGCCAAAAACTAGAATATAGGTTACCAGGGGATGAGGTCGGAGTTAATGTTTAACTGGTACAGAATTTCTGTTTGTGGTGATGGAAAAGTTTTGGTAATGGATGGTAGTGATGATAGCACAACATTGTAAGAGTAATTAACAGCACTCAAATATATATTTAAATGTGGTCAAAAGGGGAAATTTTAAGTTGTATAAATGTTGCTAGAAGAGTAAGTATCTGATTGGATTTTCTTTTGAAACTAATCCTTCCTTAAGTGGAAAAGTTTTTAAAATGCCATTTATTTTGCAATGCATTCTGTCTGACTCTGACATGTTTAAAACCAATTGTTACAATCATTCAGTTGACTAGTATTTCTGAATGTCACTCCCTCAGAATTCTATACAACTCGCAAAATTCTACAGCACATTTCTACAGAGGAACATATTATACATATTTTAGAGACTTCTACTCTTTCGCCTACAAAAACGAGAATGAAGAGGTTACGAATATGTGTGAGTGTCTGTAAAAAATGAGAACACAATGATTAATGTGGCTTTGAGTACATTGTTTCTAATGATCTCCTTCCATTACATCTTACTTAGTTGTTCAATGCCACATGAACATGTAATAGTGATGTAGAAGTAAATGGCAGCGCTGTACAATTTACAAGTTTATTTGCTGCATGCTGCTTTCCTTATAATGGTTCATTGAACTTTGGAAAACAAATTAATCCCTTTAAACTAAAAGTTTTTCATCAATAAAATCCTTGTTATAATAGTTCCTCCTTTACCAGGTTGTTGGAGGTTGAAGGTGACATGAGATTGCATGAAAAGCACTTAATCCAATGTCAAGCTTACAGTGAATTACTAAACGTTTTGAGCTAATTTTATGGAGTAAGTGTTGTTATAAAGGAATATCCATCATATTTGTGATGTTTTATAGTATGTGAAAATAATGACAATTTTTGAAAACTTTCTCTTCAAAATATCTGGAGCAAATTTATTGGAACAAAATTACAGTAGGTATAGAGAGGTACCCATTAATCAATGAAACGTATATTGGCTAAGCACTTGTGGATATAAAAATTACATAGAAATTATTTTTTACTAAACATGACCTTCATCAAAGTTAATTTTACCAGGTCACTAAATTTTTGTATTTTGTGAAGCTTAAAATAATTTCTTTTTTTAAAATATGTTCATGACCCCTTTTACTCTTCTCTATAATTTCATACCTCCAACCTCCCAGGACTCTAAATGGGTCAGAAAAGCCCAGATTAGAAGCCCTAAGTATGAACCATGTGTTTCTATATTTTACCTATAAACTCCAAATGTTTAAGAAAACTGCACTCGCACAGCTTCTCTCCTCTCTCTCTTTCTCTCTCTCATCTCTTATGCTCTCTCTCTTCAAATAGTAGTTTTCATATCTATAGTCCATTCTGTGAAGGAGAACACTTTTTCCACTTTTGAGTATTTCTAATTGCTTTCATTGATATCTTCTCCTGTTACATCAGGAAATGTATTTATTGAGAGACATCTAGGGAATAGTTTCATTCTAGCTGATATTAGTCAATCAATACAATGGCATCAGACTTTGTGGTTACATTTCCTTTTTAAATCAACGACATTTTTGTTTTAATCCAATAACATTAAGATCCAATGCATTGACCCAACTGTAGACATTTTAAATGACTTATAGCTATTTTAGGTTAAGAAAATTTTATCTTATATTGAAAAAGAAATCATAAAATCTAAACTAAATAGTGCAAATTTGTCAGAATATGTTTATTCACCAGCTCCAGTACAAAGTTATATCAATTTAATTGAACAGCAAGTGTATTTGGATTTACACACATATTTGAAACTGATACTTTGAGTGTTTTAAAAAATAGTAACAAAACTTAGAAATCATAAACTAAAATGACATTGATTTTTCAGTGTCTTCAGAAGCAAATAATATAGCTGTTTTATCCTAAAACATTTTATTCTACCCCCATGCCATTCATTCCATCTCCAAATGCTTTTGTGATTTTCAGAAAGGAAAAACTTACCACAACCATTAAAATGGTTTAATTTAAGAAGTCCTTATGCATAGAAAGGACTCTTTATTAACACTTTAAACAAAGAGTGTTTCCACATATACAAAAGTTTTATGAACCTCTAGGTATTGATATATTCTCTAAGAAGGAAAAAAATATCTTTTTACATGCTACTGACTATATTGATAGCAAAATACTATTAGGTTCAAGGATTTACATTTCTTCATAAACTTTTCAATTTGTGGAAAAATGGGTTTATTATATAGTACAAAGCGCCTAGTATTTTGCATTTGACTTTAGCAATCATAGAAGTAGCCACTTCTAATCACAATGCTTTAGTCTCTGTTGTGCCTAACACATCAATGGTTTATATAACCTGAATTCATAACCCACAGTCATTTAACTACATTTTCTATGTAATGTGTGTTTTTTATTTAAATGGAGTTTATCTGAAACTGAGAATCAGTTACATGTTAGCAAGCTTGTCACTTAGAAGTTGGCCCAAACCTAGAATCAAACTTCAAAGCTATTTTGCTAAAGTCACACACACACAAAAAGTATCAAGTTAAAAAACTCATCAACACATAATATGCTAGGCTATACTTACAAAGTAATATTAAATCTTTTGAAGCTTCTTTTGATAGCTGCTACAAAGACTAGATTCGGGTTTTGTGTGGCTGAAGCTTATATACTTTGGGGAGTGGGGAAAGAGGACCCTTTAAGTCTGTGATTCTCAATGTGGTAATGATCCCCAACCATGCGTCCTGGGGAATTTTGGAAATGACCGGACACATTTTTGGGTTTCATAGCTACTGAAATCTTTCAGATAAAGGCTGGGGGTGCTGCCAGGTGACAACAATGTACAAGATGGTCCCCCACAAAAAGAATTGCCCTTCTGAAAACATTACAAGTACTGCTATAGAGGAACCCTGCTAATTAAACGAATGAAAATGGTAAAATGTAAAATTAGATATGAGAGTAAATGTGGAACTTAAACAATATTTCATTAATTTCATGGCAAAATCGCTTCAGCAATTATTCCACTATGGAAATCAAAATCAAATGTCTTTCTTTTTGAATACTGCATTAGCCCTTATAAATTTCCACCTCTGGCTAAAGGTTTCAGAAGAGTGGAGAAACTAATGTGCTTTAAATGGAAGGCCTCTGTCTAATGAATTTAAAAGACAACTATATAATACATGATGATGAGTTTGGCAAGGACCACGTTACAATAATTTGATTAAGTTAATGGAGTCTAGGGAGAAAATCTAACAGAAACTTCAAATACTGCAGGTAGCATTTTCCTATAAGTAGCAAAGTAGTGAAAGTAAAAAGTGTTTTAATATCACTTTATACTTTATTTTATACCTTCTGTTTTTCTTTTCCACCCAAAATATAATAGCTTTGATCAACTCTATTAAAGTGTACTACAAGTCAACTTCTTTTCAGTGATGGACAGTACATAAATGCATGTGCTAGGTAGCCTTGGTTTTTGTGTCACCAACTAATATACTACATACCACTTCCTTTTACACATACATACACACACATACACCAATTCATACACCAACACACAAACTTTTCAGGCTTTCTAGAAACAGCCTAATTAAACCACCAAAATCTGAAAAACAAGCCAACAAAAGAACTCCAAACTATTTAATTTTTCTAGGTTGATTATAGTAGATGCCTTATTAATTACATGTAGTTTGTCTTCAAACTACCAGGGGAGCTTCAGGGTGTAGAGCAAATTGCTACATGGTACGTCGTGAGAACACGGGCTTGGGCACAAAAGAAATTTTCAGCAAATGACCATTTTATTACTTACACAGCACAAACTGTCCAAAAGAACAGGGGAAAAGAACCCTTCGTAGCCGTTCCCCTGGGCAGGCCACCTGGTCTGGTCAAGGTTGGTGGATGGTGGCTCCGCACACCCTGCTTCATGTCAGAGATGAGAAACGCCTGTGTTGCCTGAGAGTGGGATATTTGTATACCCTGATATGCAGCTGACACTGCTTGTTTCCATTTTCCTGTTTAAGGCACGGTCAGATTGTTCCATTAGACTAATGTTTCCCCCCAGGCTGCGGAATGGGGACATATTGAAACAGCTGCACACAATCAGGCAAGAGAGGAAAAGGAGGGTGATAGGTGAAGGCTGGGAGATGGACTCTGTGCATGTCTTTGACTTCTTCAGCACAATTTTTTAGTCCTTAGATTAGCTAAGGTTAGGCTCAGTGCCCTGGGCCTGTGAAAGCCATCACTTAGTCCTTTGTCAAACCACTATTTATTGAAATTGTGCGTTTATGTGATACAAGACTGTTCACAGAAACACTTTCAGAAATACAGATTTATATTACTTTAAACAGTATTTATGACATATGTACTTTTTGTTAAATAGAAATGATTTCAACCTTTCAAAAAATTTTAAAAAATAAATATATATTGCTTTGTTTTATAAGTTTAAATTTCCAAAGGGAGAGAGAAACTGGAAATAAAGATTTTCATCTATCTTTCTTTGGGAATATATTAAATATCCAAAGCAATATTCACCTGCACTTAAAACAAAAACTATTCTTAGCCTTTTTACTCATGCATATTTATATCATTATCTTTTTCTTTTCAACAACAGGCATTTCAAAAGTATATTCAATATATGCTGTCTCAACATCTCTGCTATTCACGTATTCCTTAATATTTCTACCATTCTCCCATCATTCTAAGCTAAAAATGCTTTCTGGAGGATTATCACTGAAATCTTAGGTTCATAAGTAGTTGCTCATGATAAAGTTCCTCATTTTTGTGACATGTCTCTCAATTAGCACAATCTTCTCAACAGTAATCTTGAAATCTTTATGGACTTGTTCATGTCCTTTATTATTATTATTTTTATTTATTTTTTAAAACATTTTTTTTTTTTTAAGATTTTATTTATTTATTCATTTATCCCCCCCTTGCTGCTTGTGCTCGCTGGGTCAGCTAACCACGCCATGCGGGCGGGCTTGCCTTCACCAGGAGGCCCCGGGAACCGAACCCGGGGCCTACCCATATGGTAAACGGGAGCCCTACTGATTGAGCCACAGCCGCTTCCCATGTCCTTTTTTAAAACCAAGAAAACATCACTTCTGGTCAATAGCTGCTTCATCTCTAATGACTGCATATCTAGGCAAAGTTTCCTTCCTGGAGCACTCATAGCACCTTATGTTTGCAATTATGGCCCATATCCTATGTTAGTTTAAATGACCATTAATTTTTTTTTTTTCTCCACTCAGCTGCAAATTATTTGAGGACAGAAACTTGTGTCATTTTTTTTGTGAGGAATGCCTAGTACCTTACATGATGCTGGGCACAGATCAGATGTGATAAACCATTATTTAGAATTTTATGACTGGTATATCTATGTTCTTTCTTTCTGTTCCTGTCCTTGCTTCTAACTCCCTCCTCTACTCCCGACTACCTACAAACTAGAAGGTCTATTATTATTTTAAGTTAATACTTACTTATTGTCTATACTCTCTTCATTGTTGAACTCAACTATTGCCACACTTCCAACAATTATTTGTATTCCTTTGCTAATAGTGCTACACTCTAACCCCCGACCTGGTTTTACATTTCAGGATAGCTGTTTATAAACTGTGAATATACTTGTAAACTTCTTACACTTCACTAATATGATTTTCTACAGACTCTTCCTTTGTAACTTTCCTATTTTCCTAATAACCAAAAAATAAGGCTCCAAATCAATGACCTCAAACTTCAGGGTTTTTTTTTTTTTCTTAAAACAAAGCAAAAGCACCCAACTATCCTACTATCTAATTAATATTGCTCACTTCTAGCTCTAGATCTGGTTTTCACCTGCTTAAGTACTTTCTTCAGTCCCTGACCATCGTTGTTATTTAACTACATAACCTTCGTATCATGCAAGAACACTTAATTGGAACAAGATCACAAACTATGTTTGAAGTGATTATGTAGCTTAATAACAATTCACTTGAGGATAACCATTTCAGTAGTGATATCACTGCAACTGCTTTGTTTAAGTCTGCTGGGCATTTTTGGGAAAGATTTAAATATCCTGATAGAATGGAATAGATGTAACTATCATACTTTCACATTTCTGTTCAATTTGTAGGAATATGATGTGTAGAAATACAGCAGCCATTCGAATCCATGAGGCAACAGACATGAAGTTGAAGTCAACATGCCTTAGAAGCAGAAGGGAAAGATATTAATAATGGGAGTCTTGGATGGCATTGTTAAATAACTAAACCAATGCCAGCAAATTCTGATTTCTTAACTATATGTTATGTGAGAAAAACGCTTTCTTTACATACCCTTAGGTTTTCGTAGGGAGGGCAATGTTTGTTTTTTAAACAGATGACCACATTCTCAGTATATTCATTCAAAGCCCCTGACCATAAAAATCTTCCATTCTTTAAACCTCAGTTTGTATGTTTTCCTCTAATCACTATATACATGTTGTGATTTTTCAAGCCTGGATTCTTACTATTCAAGACAAGGCCATGGAAACAGATTTCCACAAAGAACTATATCAAGGTGGCTGTAGAAAACAAAACAAAACAAAAACAATGAAACATTCTTTGCATTGTTCATGAAATCTAATAATAAAGATCCTCATATTAATGAAGATGTGAATTATTTTGTATCCATTGGAAATAGCAGGAAACTATAATGATTAGGAGCTCTTGGATATTTAGAGATATTGGAAGTCTTATGTGTTCATCATAATAATCCCAAATAAAAATCCTTTTATAAAGATTCATTCACATATTTGAGTAATAACAAACTTTTAGGATAGCTTCTGATTCATATTATCTGATTTGAAAATGCAAGGTTTGTTGAAGAGTGTCTCTTGTGTAATGAAGACATCTACTAGGTATTTGGAATGGACTTTGATATATTTAAAGCCAAGATAGAGAAGGGAAGCTTCCAAAATCTGGCAAGAGAATGTTAGTATTGTCAGCTCCTTTTATCCATATCTAATATGTGAAGTGTGCAAAATTAAATCAGGCTTTGCCATATACAGTTGTTAAAGAGATAAGTATAGTTAATTTCAGTTATACTGTGATCAATGAAAGGCTAATTAAATTACACAAATAAGAATATCTATATCCCACTGGAAATGCAAAGCAAGCAGTGAAAACAAAAGTGCAATGTCAAGTTTAAAGTTTTCCATTATCGTCCCTGATTAATATATATAAAGTCAATATTAACTGTCTGGTCTCTGCTTTTGAATTCTCATGCTCTTCATTCTGTACACAAACATATTTTTTTTGTCTACTTCTAAATATCAGTCTCTCATCCCTTATTTTAATTAATCAAGAGATCATTTAGAAATGATTTTCCCATTTACATGTATTAATATTTCAGGCTAAGTATGACCCAAATGGTTTCAGATTAAATTTAATAGGAAAACTGCTGAAGGGTAAATAAGAGAACAAGGAAAGTAAATAGAAAAATCAATAAATAGCAGTTGCATAAAAATTAAATGAAAGCAACATCTGACTCTGGGGATGTTTCAAGGAGCATTGAGAAAAGAAGCCAATCCCAGGGATTTGGCAGGTGTAAGCCATCAGCATTTAGAAGGTCATTCATTCTTTCTTGAAAGGATACTAGAATGAGTCAGACCTCAGGGTGAGGGCTTAGGAGACATATTTGCACTAAAAACGTAATAATGGTGTTAGCAACAAAATGGTCCTCTGCTGACAGGGAAGAAACATACTCTCACTAATTGATTCCTCTCCTAAGTAGGAAAGAAGAAGGAAATCTTAAAGATTCTGAGATCATGGTGGCATTTGCATACATTATAGGGGTCTAGTTCTTTGTTTTAATAACCTAGTATTTAGAAAAGAATATCTAATGAACAAAGGCTTTTTGAAAATTCAATTTTGACAAATTATTTGAAATACATAAAAAATATGTTTAACATATATCAGAGCCATGAAGTGAAAAATAGACTTAAACACCTGTGAAGCACCAAACAAATCTAATTGAGAATATTACTATTATCAAGTCCCATGCTTTCATCTCCCCCACTTCTACTTTCACCTTTACCATTCCCCACAGGACAATATTGATATGAATTATGTGTTGATCAGTTTCTGGCTTTACTCCTGAATGGTTTTGTTAACTTTGTGTATATATGTTAAATAATATATGAGCTTTGCTTCTATTTAATAATCATAAAATGGTTTCATACTGTATGGGAAGTTCCAAGGCTGGCTTATGTTTCTTGCTTTTTGTTTTCAGTTAGAATATAATTGTAAGATTCATGAAGTCATAGTTCATAGATTTTATTTTATTTTTTACAGTTTTTAAAAATTATATTTATTTTATTTGTTTATTTATTTGTTTGTTTGTTTGTTTGAATCATCTGTGCCAGGGATTGAAGCTGGGACCTCATATGTGGGAAGCCGGCGTTCGACCAATGAGCCACATCGGCTCCCTTGAGTTGGTTTTTTCATTTGTTTGCTTGTTGTTGTTTTTATTGTTTTGTTTTTAGGAGGCACCAGGAACCAAACCCAGGACCTCCCATGTGGGAAGCAGGTGCTCAACCACTTGAGCCACATTCCCTCCTCTATATATTTTAAATGTGTATGTTTCCTGATGGAAAGATGTAAGAATTTCTAGGGTATAGAGCTCTGAAGGAATTGCTGTGTCCATGGATTACTTTCATAATAAAATGAATGACTTGGATATTCCTACTCAATTTCTATCTGAAGTTTTCCAAATGCAAAACAAACATTTTATTTAAGTTATTTAAGAAAAATTAAAAATGACATTTTAGGAAGTTTAAAAATTCTTCAGCAATTAACTAAAATATCTAATTCAATGGTTCATTCTGAACTAATAGCGGAATTATTGTGCCTATTTAGAAATCCATAAATTTCATTAATGAGTCATTAAATGATGTTTATTTTTCACCTAGATTCATTTCATTAATTTAAATACTATTCAATGCCTTGATGGAACACAGAACTACAATCAAAATAAGTAACATATAACAGTTTGATTTTGTTCCTGATTATTTCATCAGGTAAAAACATTCTAAATTAGTAAAATCTGTCCTGTCTCTGTAGAGCTCAGAGAATATAAAATGTCTATAGATTTATTCACGTGTCTTTCATAATTATATTCTATTTTGCTTAACTGAAACATGTCTAAATGTTTAAAGTTAATTGCTGGGAAATAAACTTTAAAAAATGCATTATTCATTAGGAATCTATGGAACCTTTAGCTTTGCTATGGTTATGTAGCTAATCAGCTAATATGTCTCACACTTTTAGGTGAGAGCTGTTTTTCAAGTACTCAGCTATGATGGAAAGTACAACAATCATCCAACTAGAAACACTTTATCAACAGAAAAGATAAATGGCCATAACGATTTCTTTTTAGGAAGGAACTCTTTTTGCAACTCCATGGACTTCAGTGAGCATATGAATGCTGATTTGTTTGATTATGAGTATTAAAACAAAATATGTCATAAAATCTGTAAAATGTATACCAAAGCAAAATTTTCTGAAAAGTTGCACTTCCCTATATGTTGCTTACCAGAATTTATGAGCTAAGGAACTTGAACTCTGATTGAACAAGTTAGAAAACAAGGGAGTCAGGGTTGTCACTGTGTATTCTCTATCTTTGTGAAGAAATCTCCTGGGGCTACTGCTAATCTCCACCTTTGTGCATTTGGCATCTACAGACACTCATTTTTCTTCTTAGACCATTTTGATTTCACTGAGTTTTGTACAGAACTTTTGCCACACTTCTAAGCAGCCAAAGACTGTGAGCTCTGTGATTATATCCAAACACTAGTGTCTTATTCATCTGAGGTCAATAATTACAAACAAAGGGCATGTTTTGGGATGTTGTTATAGCTGAAGAGTTGGGAATTTTCCACACTTCTAAAAAAGGTGCCAAGTATCCTATGGATAAGAAATAGAATGTTCCGAAGCTCTATGACCCACCCAGAAAAGCAATGGTGTTCAAAGAACATCTAGATTCCACAGAGCCCTTAGTTGGATTTGAAATAAACACATCAAAGACTAGTACCTGAATTTGTAGAACAAAAGAATGGATCATCCATCACAAAGACCTTAAAATCAAATTTTATATATTATGTTATTGTCAAAAATATTTCAATTTATTTAAAGATATTTCTTTTAAATACCCTTTTATTCCGTTAATGCTACCCATATCCTTTTATAATATAAAGGATATGGATTGCATGGAAAGTAAATTTTGAAGATTTTCAAGGATTAAACTTCCTTATTTATTTTTTTTGTTTTGTTTTTACTTTATTTCAGAATAGTTTAAAATTCATAGAAATTTTGCCAAATAGTACAGACAGTTTCCACATAGGAAATATATTTCCTATTGTTAACTTTTTACATAACTATGGTACATATGTCAACATTAAGAGATTAACATTGGAGCATAACTCTTTGCTACACTAAGCTTTATTTGAACTTAAGTTTTCTTCACTATGTGTTTTTTTGTTCCAGGATCCAATCGAGGATATCACATTGCAATTAGTCATCATGACTCCATAGTCTTCTCCGGACTGAGGAGTTTATTATTCTTTCTTTGTCTCTCATGACCTTCACAGTTTTGAAGGGTATTGGTCAGATATTTTAATAAGCGTTCCTCAATTAGAGTGCGTCTAATATGTTCCTCATGTTTAGACTGGGGTTACTGGATTTGAGGAAGAATGCCAGGGATGCAAATTTTCCACATCATCCCATCATATGATTGAATGAATCAGATGATATAATGGAGTACATGATATCAATATGATTTATCACTGGTGATGTTAAAATGAATCACATGGTTAAAATAGTGTCCTCCAGGTCTCTCCACTGTAGTTTCTATTTTTCCCCTTTCCATACTCTGGAAGTGAGACTAAGTATATTCCAAGAATAGGGATGTCTGAGAGTATTAGAATCCACTTCCTAAAGGGGCAATATTTATAGATATTATTTGGAAATTTTCTGTCAGGAAGATTTTTCTCTTCCTTCTTGTCAGTCTTTCCATCTATCTATCTATCATCTATCTATCTATCTATCTATCTATCTATCTATCTATCTATTCATCCATCTAGCCATCTCAGTATGTTCTTATATTTTATTTTATAATTTGGGTTATTATCTAATAAGACATCATCTATTCTGTTGTTCATATTATTCCAAATTTAGCCATTTGGAATACTTTCGGGTTGGAATCTGTGTGTTTCTTTGGAATGTGTCCAATGTTGTGTTTTGTTTTTTGAGTATTTCTGACACTACAAAATATTCCAGGCTCATCTTACATATTCCCTGCCCCAGTATTATAATTAGTCATTTCTTCAAAAGGAATGATATTTATTGTAGAATAACATTTAGAAAATAAGATTAATGGGATTTTATTGCTTCTAGGACCACTAAGCAAACAGAAATAGGAAATACAGGTATGCAGACTAACCCATGTGCACACACATATCTGCAGTTTATCTATTTATCTATCTATTCTACTTATTTGTGTCTATCATATATATGGTATCATAAACATCATATATTATAAATATTAATACAACACGAACTCATATCTTCAGCTCAGAATACATGAAGTCTGCCTAAAATAACGCTGTCAAGAATAAATTAGTGACTAATAAAACTGTGTCTTATTCCAAACTTGAATAATTTCAAATTCAATCACCTATGGAGAAACTTCTTACTACAAATAACTTGAACTCAATATGAACTCAGGACAATTTTCCCCAAATCTGCTCATCCTACTATGTTCATTGTTACTGATTAATAGCAAAGCCATCTATTCATTCTTCCGTCAAAAACCTGCAGAAACTCGTTAAGTGGGCTCCCCTTAATTTGCAAAGCTATTGTTTAAGTTTCCTGAGGTGGTCATAATATATATTATCAAAGACTGGGTGGTGTAAAAAAACAGATATTTATACTCTCAAATCTCTGTGAGCCAGAAGTGAAAAATTAAGGTGTCGGCAAGGGCTCACATTCTCTGGAATCTCTGAATGAGAATCACTTCCCTGTCTGCCTCTTTCTTAGCTTCCAGAACTGCCATTAATCATTGGTATTCCTTGGCTTGAAACCACATCTCTCCAATTTCTGCTTCCATCTTCACATTGTGATTTGTGTCTTTTCTTCTTTTTGTCTCAAATCTCCCTTTCCCTTTCTCTTATAAAGACACCGTGATTGGATTTAGGCCCCACCTGGATAATCCAGGATGACCTCCTCATCTCAAGATCCTTAACATAATTGTATCTGCAAAGACCCTATTTCCAAATAAGGCAGCATTCACAGATTTCAGGAAATTGACATAGACATATTGTTTCTGAGGGCCACTGTTTAACCCACTACAATCATTTTAAAATTCAAAACTAGTTTTCGACAACTCCTGTATTAGCCCCCTATTAAACGCCTATCTCAGTCTACTCTTTCACCAACAATCATTTAATTCCATTGCAATTTTTTATATATTGATTATATCAAATTATTAAAATCCCTCTACCTCTGCTTTGCCCCAAATATCCACACTTACCATCTTATCTGGCATAAATTTCATAGATGATCATTAGTTTATCCCTCATATTTTCCTCAACGTCCTTTGTTACATTGGTTTGCTTATTAGGAAGAAAAGCAAACTTTGTTGAAATCTAACACAAAACCATGTTAAGTGGGGTCTCCTTAATTTCAAAACAGCTCCCTTAAAGCCTTTAGTTAGTTTCATTTGTCTTCTTTTAGCTTTTTTTCTCAGAGAATTTGTGGGTTTACAGAACAATCAATCATAAAATACTGGATCTCCATAGACCACCCCACCATGAACACCTTAACTGGTGTAGAACATTTGTTACAATTTATGATAACACTTTTTTATAATTATACTGTTTTTTAAACAGTAGTTACCTTTGCTATAATTTATGAAAGATTATTAAAATATGACTATTAGCTAACACCCATAGTTTACATTAGGTGTATTTCTCCCCATATACCACTGTTTCATTAACACCTTGTATTGCTATTGTATGTTTGTTATAATTCATAAAAATATTCTTATACTTGTACTATTAACTATAGTACATCATCTACAATAGATTTTTCTGTGTTATACAGTACTATGTTTTATCATTTTATTTTTATCCTAGTAACATATATGACCTAAAGTTTCCCAAATTAATGAGATTCACCTATATAATTTAGTGTTGCTAATTACACACAAAATAATATGTAACCATCACCACTATCCATTTCCAAACCAAAACAATCAACCTAATTTGAAATGCTAAATAATTAAGCATCAATTCCCCATTCTCTAACCCCAATTTATTCCCTAGTAACCTACATTCTAGATTTTAAGTCTACTAAGTTTTTGTATTATAATTAACATATCAGTGAGAACACAAAATACTCGTCCTTTTGTGTCTGGCTTATTTCACTCAGCATAATGTCCTCAAGTTTCATTAATGTTGCTACATGCATCAGGACTCCACTCCTTTCTATGGCTGAATAATATTGAATTGTGTGTGTGTGTGTGTGAGTGTATATATATATATATACCACATTTTGTTTATCCACTCATTGGTTGATAGACATATGAGTTGCTTCCTCCTTTTGGCAATTGTGAATAATGCCACTATTAACATTAGTGTGCAAATATCTGTTCCAATGCCTGTTTCCATAAACTAGTACCAGGATTCCAGGGTTATATGGTAATTCTATACTTAGATTCCTGAGGAACTGCTAAACTGTCTTCCACAATGGCAGCATCATTTTACATTCCCACCAACAACGAATGAGTGTTCCTATTTCTCCACATCCTCTCAAACACTTGTAGTGTTGTGTGTTTTTTTTTTTAATAGTAGCCATTCTAGTGGGTGCGAAATATCTCGATTTGGTTTTGATTTTCATTTCCCTAGTAGCTAGTGATGATGAGCATCTTTTCATGTGCATTTTAACCATTTGTATATCCTCTTTGGAGAAATGCCTTTTAAAGTCTTTTGCCCATTTTTTAAAATTAGGTTGTTCATCTTTTTATTGTTGAGTTATAGAATTTCTTTAGATATACTGGATATTGAACCTTTATCAGATATGTGGTTTCCAAATATTTTCTCCCATTGAATAGGATGTCCTTTCATTTTTGTGATGAACAAAAATTTTTAATTTTAAGGAGGTCTCATTTATACATATTTTTTCTTTTGTTGCTTCTGCTTTGTGTGTAGTCTAAGAAACTACTGTCTAACACAAGATCCTGAAGTTGTTGCCCTATATTTTCTTCTAGGAGTTTTATAGTCCTGGTTACTATATTTAGATATTTGCTTGATTTTGAGTTAATTTTTTTGTCTATGGTGTGAGATAAGAGTATTCTTTTGCATATGGACATCCAATTCTCCCAGTTCCACTTATTGAAGCTACTATTCTTTCCCAATTAAGTGGTCTTGGTAATCTTGTCAAAATCAATTGGCCATAGATGTGAGGATCAATTTCTGAACCTCAATTTGAGTCTATTGGTCAATATATTTTTCCTTGTGTCAGTACAATGCTGTTTTGATGACTATAACATTGTGATATGTTTTAAATCCAGAAGCATGACTCTTCCAACTTCATTCTTCTTATTTAATGCATTTTTGGATATTTGGGGCCCATTTCCCTTCCAAATAAATTTGATAATTGGCTTTTCCATTTCTGCAAAGTGGGCTGTTGAAATTTTGACTGGGATTGCATTGGATGTGTAAATCATTTGGGGTAGAATTGATATCCTAATGATATTTATTCTTCCAAACAATGAACACAGAATTACTTCCATTTATTTAGGTCTTCTTTGATTTCTTTAAACAATGTTTTGTAGTTTCCTGTGTATAACTCCTTTACATCTTGATTAAATTTATTCCTGGATACTTGATTCTTTTAAATGTTATTGTGAATATTTTTTTTATTTCCTTCTCAGATTGCTCATCACTACTGTATAGAAACAGAACTGAGTTTTATGTTGAATGCAGCCACTTTGCTGAACTTATTAGCTCTGGTAGCTTTGCTATACATTTTTCAGGACTTTCTATATATAGGGTCATGGCATCTGCAAATAGTAAAAATTTTACATATTCTTCTCCAATTTGGATACTTTTTATTTCTTTTTCTTGACTAAGTGCTTTGGCTAGAATTTACAGGAAAATATTAAAAAACAGTTGTGACAGTAGGCATCCTTGTCTTTTCCCTGATCTTAAAGAAAAAGCTTTCAGTCTTTCACCATTAAAGAGATGCTAGCTGTGGGGTTTTCATATATGCCCTTTATTATTTTTGAGGAACTTTCCTTATATTCCTAATTTTCTAAATACTTTTTATCAAAAAAATATGCTACATTTTGTCAAATGCCTTTTCTGCATCAATAAGGATGATTGAGTACTTTTTTTTCCCTTCACATTGATAATGTGGTGTTGTGGCAGTTTGAGATTACTTTATGAATCACAAAAAGAGAAAGATTTTGTTTGTAAATTCATCTATTCCTCTGGGTGTGATACACTCTGATATCATTAAATTCAGTTGAGGGGTCTTTGATTAGATTATATGTTAAAATTGCTGTATGGCTTTTTATTGGACTATATCAGTGAGATGTGGTTCAGGTTGAGTCCCTGCCATCTTGCTGGGTCTCATATAAATGGACCCACATAGACAGAGGGGAAAAAAGTGAACTGCCATGTTTCATCCTGCTTAAGAATTGCTTAAGCATGATGCCCAAAGAGGCTGGACCTGTGGAGAATCTCAAAAGGAGATCAGCCATTCTAAATGCCTGCTAGCTTACAGCTGAACTTGGGAAGGAAGTGGAACAGTTGAGTTTGATATAGGAAGTCCTAAGAGACAAGCCTTATGCCATCTTGCAGCTGAATTTGTGAAGAAAGCAAAGTAGCAGAGCCTGAGAGAGGAAGCCCAGAGGAGAAGAGACCATACAGAGATTGCCTGCCTTCTTGCTTCAACACACGACAGCTGACTTTGTAAGAAAGCAACTCTTATGGTGCCTCGGTTTGGACTTTTTATGGCCTTGGAACTGTAAGCTTTTATTCCAAATAAATCGCCATTTTAAAGCCAAGAGTTTTGTTATACTTTGCATTGGCAGCTCTTTGGCAAACTAAAACAACTGTACTGCATGAATGGATTTTCTTATGTTGAACCACCTTGGTAATGGTGTATAATTCATTTAATGTGCTGTTGGATTTGATATGAAGTTATTTTCTTGAGGATGTTTACATCTATATTAATAAGGAAATTCATTTGTAATTTTCTTTTCTTGTAGTATTTGTTTCTGGTTATGATATTAGGGTGATATTGACCTCATAGATGAGAAAGGTTGTGTTCTCTTCTCTTCAAATTTTTGGAAGAGTTTGAACAGGATAGAAATTAATTCTTCTTAGAATGGTAGAGTTTACTGTGAAGTGATTGGTCCTGGTCATTCTTTTTGTTGGGAGGTTTATGAAGACTGATTCAATCTCTTTATTTGTAATTGGTGTGTTGAAGTCTCTTATTTCTTCGAGAATTATTTTAGGTTTTTCATGTGTTTCTCGCAATTTGTCCATTTCATTTAGTTTGTCTAATTTGTTGGCATACCAATGTTCATAGCATTCTCCTATGATACTTTTTATTGTGGGGTCAGTAGTAATGACCCACTTCTCATTTCTGATTTTATTTATGTGTGTCGTCTCTCTTTTTTCTTTCTCAGCTGAGCTAAGAGTTTGACAATTTTATTGTTCTTTTCAAAGAACCAGCATTTTGTTTTGTTAATTTTATTTTTCAAGTCTGAATTTAATTTATTTCTGTCCTATCATTTGTTATTTATTTTCTTCTGCTTTCTTTGGGATTAGTTTGGTGTTCTTCTACTAGATCCTCTCAGTGTGTAGTTAGGCTTTTCATTTTAGCTTTTTCTTTTTTTTTAATGTAAGCATTTGGGCTTTAAGTTTCCTTCTTATTGCCTTCTCTGTGTCCCATAAATTTTGAGATACTGTGTTCTCATTTTCATTCATCTCTAGATATTTATTGATTTCTCTTACAATTTCTTCTTTGATCTACTGATTAAGAGTATACTATTTGACTTCCACATATTTGTGGACTTTCCAGTTCTCCACCTGTTATTGATTTCCAGCTTCATTCTATTATGGTCAGAGAAGATGCTTTGTATAATTTCAGTCTTCTAAAATTTATTGAGACTTGTTTTGTGGTCTACCCTGGAGTATGACTCATGTGCACTTGAGAAGAATGTATATTCTGCTACTTTGGGGTACAATGTTCTGAATAGATCTGTATGGTCTAGTTTATTTATCATATTATTCAAGTTATCTGTTTCCTTATTGATCTTCTGCCTAGATGTTCTATCTATTGATGAAAAATGTGTACTTTTTTAACAATCAATTTTATTGATACATATTAATAAAGCATACAATTCATCCAAAGTGTACTGTCTTTTTTTTTCTTTTCATTTCTTTTTGTAAGATATTTAGATTACATAAATGTTACAGAGTATATATAGGGGATTCCCATATGCCCTGCTCCCCACACCTCCCAAATTTTCCCACATTAGCAATATCTTTCATTAGTGTGGTACATTCATTGCAATTGATAGACATATTTTGGAGCATTGCCACTAAGCATGGATTATAGTTTACATTGTAGTTTACACTCTTTCTCACTCAATTCTGAAAAATGTGTATTAAAATCTTCAAATACTATTTTAAAGTTATCTATTTCCCCTTCAGATTTGTCAGTGTTTGCCTCATTATTTTGGGACACCGTGGTTTGGTACATAAAAAATTATGAAAATTATTTCTTCTTGGTGGATTGGCAGTTTTATTAATATATAGGGTCCTTCTTTGTCTCTTATAACAGTTTTTGACTTAAAAGTCTATTTTGTTCAATATTAGTATAGCTATCCCATCTCTTTTTTGGCTGCTATTTGCATAGAATATCTTTTTGCAAACTTATTGTGACTTTGGGTCTAAACCAAGTCTTTTATAAACAACACATAGTTGAATAATACTTTTTATCTATTCTGAAAAATCTGTGTCTTTTGATTAAAGAATTAAATCCATTAGCATTCAGTGTTACTACTTAAAGGTAGCACTTTTTGTCCTTTGGCTTTCATATGTCATATCTTTTTTGTCTTTTCTTCCTTTCATTGCAATCTCCTTTTCTGTATAGCTGATCTTTTGTGATGTGTCTTAATGATCCCTTCCTCATTTCTGCTTCTGTATATTTTTAAATACTTTCTTTACCATGGGGTTTATATTACACAATCTACATCGATAACCTATTAATTTGAAAAGATACTAATGTAGCTTCAATAACATACACACCTTCTACTCCCATATACCTCTGTTTCCCCTCTTTATGTTGTTTTTGTCCCACTTTACCACTTTATATTTTGAATGTCCATTAACAACAAATATGCTTTGTCTTGTTCAATTGTTTTATAACTCATATACTCTATAGAGTAGAGTTTCATTAGAGTTGGAAAAAGTTTGGCCATTATTTCCTCAAATATTCTTTCTATCGCTTTTCCTTTCTCTTCTCTTTCTGAACACCAATAATCATTATATTTGTGCGCACTATGCTTTCACTCAAATTCCTGAGACATTGTTCATTTTTTTCTATTCTTTTCTCTATTTATTCTACCACAATATGATTTTCAATTGTCCTGTCTTCTAAATCACAATTTTTTTCTTCTGTCTGTCTAAGTCTGCTGTTTTATGTCTCTGGGGTAGTTTTAATCTCTACTATTCTATCTTTCATCTCCTTAATTTCCATTATGTTTCTTTTCATACTTCCAAATTTTTTTATGCTCACACATTGTCTTCTTAAGATCTTTTATCTCTTTATGCATATTTTACTTCATCTCCTTGAATTGACTTAGAAGATTTATTTGAACTTCTTTTTTTAGTTGCTCCAGATTCTATGACTCCTCCTAAGTTTTAATTTGTTCCTTTGATTGAGCCATATCTTCCTGATTCTTAGTATGGCTTGCGATTTTTGCTCATTGTCTATACCTCTGAATATCTTGATGAGTTATCTCTGAAGGTCAGTTTGTCCCTCTTTTCTAAGGTTTTATTTTTGATTGACTTTCTGTTAAGGCTCTTCTTTGATGCTTGGACTAATTTATTCTAGACCTTTAGAATACCCTTTGCTTATTCTAGCCCTTTAGAATAGCTCAGTTCTTCTTCATATGCTTATTGCCCTGGATCTTAAGCACAATTTTTATGATTGTAGTTTTGGTGCAATTGTTTCACCTCCAAGAGAAAGCTTCCTCTCCTTTATTCTTTCTCCGGGAATCTTGATCTTTTCTGTTTGTTTTTGTGTAGATTTTTTCCCCAAAGTTCTTATGATTTGTTTACATTCTCTATCTCAGACAGTACCCCATTTTCTTGATAGTTTTCAATTCTTGGAACATCCTGTCTTAAAGCAGTTCAATTTAACTCCCCCACTTTTTTTTCCTCTGTGGCTGTTTACTGCCTCAGGTCTTCCCCCATTAAGGCATTCCACTCAGAGGAGCCAGACAGGGTCAATCTAGAAAACGGGTGTCACTCCAGAAAAGTCCATTTTGTGTTTATGTGGTTCAGCCACCTAAATCAACAGAAACTAGATTGTGTGAGCACACACACACCACTTGCCCGCCTTTCTACTGTAATCTCTGGCTCTTCATGCCACTCCAGGGCCCTTTTGTATGCAACATTCTTGAGCAGCTTGTGTTCTGATGTGGGTCTCTGTGGACTTACATCCTGTGTCTGGATATGTATAGGGTTCTAGCTTGCTGCTGAGAGTGGCTCTATAGTCTGTGTCCCCAGTGGGAGGGACCCAGGCCACAACCTTGGAGATACTGCCAAGCTGTGTGGGACCCAGTGAGGAGGGAAGAGGACCAGTGAGTCTGGGATGGACAATTCCTACCTGATATTTTTCTTTTTCTTTCATTCAGTGTTTGTGGAGCCCTTCTCCAGTCTCTGCCACCCTTCAGAGTTCTAAGCAAGTGGGATTTGTCTATTTATTTACTGATTCTTTGGGGATGTCTTACATGACCATGTTGATCACATCACCCTTTTGTTAATTTTTAAATTTGTTCTTTCATTCATATCTATAAAATTTTTGTGTCAGCTACTGAGCTACAAATTGAAGATATGCTGGCCATAGAACTTATAAATTGTAGGGCAGGAGTTGCAGCTCCACCGAGATTCCAGGTACAGCTGGCACATGGGCAGGCTCCAGTCTCTGGAAATACACCTAAAAACTCCAGCATCACATATAGATTTGCATAGAAGGGACTGATGGACCATGTGCAGGGAAGACTTATTTGAGTCCAACTTTGTCACTCTCAGGAGCACAGATTCCAAAGTAGAGCCCATTAATAAGGCATCAATCTCTGGGGCTATCCCCCCTTATATAGGACCTGGGTGTCTCCAGAGCCCTCAGGAGCCCTTCTGTGTGGGGTGATATCCACTTTGGTGTTCTATGAGTTCCTACTGAGGTGTGCGTAAGCGTTACCTCTGGGATGACCTCCCGACTCTCTTTGAAGTCTCTTGGGCACATGAACTTATTTCTCTTTACCTTTTCCCCATTTTATTCAAGGTTTTTTCCCAATCATGTTGCCAGTTGGCACTTGGTCTTAATCCCTCATTGCCAGGGAGCCTCATCCCTGGGAGTCATGTCCCACGTTGGGGGGAAAGTAATGCATTCATATGCTGAGTTTGGCTAAGAGAGAGGCTACATTTGAGCAAAAAGGTGGCTCTCAGGTGGCAACCCTTAGGCACCCCATAACAGTAGGCTAAGTTTCCATTACAAGAGCAAAGACTCATAAGGCTAGTCATCAATAACAAGCACAATGGACTCATCCAAGTCACCTGGCGAGGAGACAACAATGGGCAATGGCCATCCCAGGGAATGGAGAGGGCCTGCATCTGCAGGCAGGATAATCTCATCCACCATATCCATGGGATATAAGTCCTCTCTCACTTGGAGGTGGAGTGGACATCACCATCCCAGTCTCCTCAGGATTGGGGGAAGAGCTATGGACTAGAGTGGACTTAATGGTATTCTGTTGCAGACATATTGTGATTCAAACAATGGAAGAAATTATAACAGTGAGGTGGAGCCGGTGGCCACTGGACGCTTTCAGGGCAGGGAGGGGAAGGGCAGTTGAAATACAGGGGCTTTTTCGGGACTTGGGGGTTGTCCTGAGTGGCGTTGTGGCGATGGATGTAGACCATTTTACATCAGCATATACCATGCAGAACTGTGTGGGAGAGAGTGTGGTCTATGATGTGAACTGTGGTCTATGCTTGGTGGCAAGGCCCCAGGATGTGTATATCCATTGCGGGTGATGTGCCACACTGATGAAGGATGTTTGTGTGGGATGTTGTGGGAGGTGTGGGAGGTGGGGAACAGGGAATCCCTGTAATTTCTGTGTAATATTTAGGTAATCTAAGTACCTTTTAAAATATATATATATAACATTTATGCAAGCAAATACACATATATGCATATATATTTTATATCATTTTACAAATATTCGTATGTATTGTGAAAAATTTGATTTTTTTACCCACAAAATATATATATATATATATATATAAATACATAAAGAAAGAAAGAAAGAAAGAACTTATAAAATGCTTTTTGACCAGCACTAGTCAAGTATTACCTTACAAGCACAAATTATATATATTTTTTTCACATTTCCCCTTCTTTTTAACATTGCAGAAAAATCATCCTTCATTATAAAAGTTGAATAAAGTCACAAACTTTTCTCTTTCTCAGTTTAAAAACCTTTAAATATTGAAATATTTTATTTGGTTTGTGTATGTGTGTGTGTGTATTTTGTTTTGTTTGTTTGTTTGGCTGTTTTGTAATAGGGCATATTGTTCCTTGTTCTTATCAAAATTTTTCTAATTCCTGTCCATTAGTTCATTACTGTTTTGTAAACCCTCTTTTCCCAATTGTTATTAGTGTGTGTGTGTGTGTGTTTATTTATATATATATATATTACAAATGTATCCATTTATCAAGAGGGTTGATGTCTTGATCATAGCATGGTACAGTATTTTTTTTTTTTTTTTTTACATATTCAGGATTGTATCTGGGGAAATATCTATGACAAACACAAAGAAAAGAGAAATGTGTTATACAATCAGGAAGTGAATAAACAAAATATCAGGTCCTTTGAGTGAAATGAGTTAAAGATATGGCTAGTGACTGGCGAAACCTTATCAGAGTCCAAGGAAAAGGGTTTCTGGAAACTTGTGCCCTTATATAAGTATTTTTATGAATATTTTTAAAAACTTTGTTTTTTAGAACAGTTTTATATTTACAGAAAAATTGAGAAAGTGGTACAGAACCCTCTCATAAACCTTATACCCAGTTTCCTCTATTATTGACATCTTATATTAATGTAGTACATTTATTACAATTAATGAAGAAATTCTTATATATTACCATTTCCAAAAAGCCATGGTTTATCTAGAGTCCATTGTTTTTTAACTTAATTCCCTTTTCCTGTTCCAGGGTACTATCCAGGATACCACAATACATTTTGTTTCCTTATTTCCTTAGGCTACTCTTTACTTGGGATTTCTCAGACTTTCATTGTTTTTGATGACATTGACAGTTCCCTCAATTATTTTCTTTTAAAAGTATTTAAGCAAATTGTCAAAGAATAACCCTTTGTGAAATATCTATTCATGATATCTAAACCTTGAAGATATTAAGGATCTTTATATAATTAATCTGTGCATTTACTTGTCAAGAGGCTTCAGAGTAATATAAATGAAATGAGATTAACATTTATCAAAGTGCATGTAGGCAATTTTAAGTATTTACAAAGTAATTCTCATCCTTTTTATTGGAAATTTGTATACACGTTACAAAATTTAAGTTCAGAGCAGAACTGGACAGATATTATAAAAGTTTCCAAATAATTCTTTATATATTTGGCCAAACATAAATGGGAAATAAGGCAAAATCTATACCAATTATTGAAGCAACATAATTTTTGCCCAAGGAAGTCTTCCTTTGCTTTATATCTAAGTTATAAGTTTTTATTAAAAAACACATATGTTAGCTGATTATGCAAGGATTTCCTATTTCTTTCTCTTGAAATCAACCAAATATTTTTGAGATATAGAGGGTTGTGAAATCTAAATTTTACTTGTTTTTCCTTCATACCATTGTCTCATAAGAGATAGTATAATATTCTTAATGGTTTTTTTTTAGGGACTGCAGGAAAACACAGTTAAAAGAAAACATATGATGCATTGGAATTATTTCTTTCAACAATGAAAATTACTGTTGGGATGACACATAGAACTCACTTGTCCATCAGCAAGTGTAAATGGTTTTACTGCCTAGTATTTGTCTTCATAGTAAACACATGAGGGAGAAAAATGAATAGATATGACCGTCTTCCAAGAGATACTGCTGTCCCATGATTCAGTCATATGCATTCTAGCCATAGCTACTTTTTGAGTGCCTCGTATATGCTAAACTCTACGACAAGCTTGAAATGTTTAAAGAGTTACTATCCTTGGGGATCTTGCAACTGGGAGGTACGATCGAAATCATTTCAATTCTATAAGTTGTAGGCAGAAATACATATTGGTGGCTATGGGTGTATCAAGGGAGTAGCCCACAAATGTGCTTCATAAGAAGAGTCTAATCTGCAGTCATTCCCAACACTGTAACAATACTAAAGAAGGATGCTTCCCTCAACTGCCTGTATCAGTTAAATCTACCTGCCCTTTATCGTTTTGTGCCAGAAAGTTTCTGGGAATAAAAATCAAAGTTTCATGTTTTGATTTTTGTGCCAAGATGTGATTTGGTAATACAGATGGCACACCCATGCCGTAGCCTGGTGTTCATCCTCTTGCCATCCTGAATAATGAGCACAGGAAAAGTAAGTGAAACTTGATTAGCAAGTCTTCTTTCTTAAACAGATGCTGCGCCTGATATAAATTATTCTTTTAGACTTTCTAACATATGCCAAAGTATTTATCACAGATTAACTGCATGAACTTGCATGCCATTACCAAATGTTCTGAGTATGAAATTGGTGGATGCATTTTTCACAGTTCTGATCAAAAGATACATAAGAATGTATATTTTTAACTGAAATAAGAAAAACTATATTTAAAAACTTAATAAAATAATATATGAGAAAATTGAAGTATTTTCTACTTATTCTGTCTGTTTTTTCCTATGAAAAGGCAATTGTTGTGAAAAATACTATTTAGACTTATTGTGCCTTGTAATGCAACTTAACCAAATTTTTTATTAGAATTGTTCAATATATTTATATTCACTCTTCTCTTGTTTCAGAGGGTCCTATGTGTTTTACAAGTGAAGTCATTTGCACCAGACATTTCCTAATGCATCATATTTGAATTCATTATTTGTATATTTTTGGTTTGTTTTTAAAGTGTCAAATGCATGCTTCCAAATCAAGCTAGGATATACTTAACACAAGATCATTTAAAATACAACAATGGAAACAATGTTGTTGTATTATTTTTTAGTTTATCTGCTTCAATGTTTTAGCTCTCATTTTGAGTATATGAGTCTACAAAGAACAAATGAATAATTTCCTCATGGTACTTTGAAATTAACTTCTTACCTTACATTTAGTACTTTTAGAAGATAAACATTAAAGGGTCCATATCATTAAGAAGAAATGGACTGGTTATTAATACTAGATTTTACCTGTTTATTTTGGTAGTGTGAGTATTAACTTCTAAAAGATAACTTCTAATATTTTGTCTCACGTCAGAACACACTAATACAAAGAAAAGAAATGGTTTATCTTTTCTCATGAATTTATTCTGTAGGGTTTTTCTCTCTTTTTAAAGAAAATCAAACTGGAAAAAATCAATGTCAGAATTATATTGCTTCCATATAAAACCGGGATTGAGTCTGGTGAGGTTATAGTTGCCATGGTAACAGAAATGTGCTCTTTAAACAGTTTCTATCCTAACTACTCTTCTGCTTATACTGAGTGATTTCTACAAAAATAGGAGTTGTGGGGGAGTAGTTTGAGAAAATTTACTCCCTGTAAGGATACTTATCTATGTAATTAGTTAGGGAGTTACACCGGCATTTGGAGGTTAATTAGATATAAATGTTACCCAACATGAATTTTAAAAGCATAGTATACCTCAAGTAGCCAAGTATGGGGAGATGTAAAATAAAGAAGCATTCTGAAAGGAAGACTCAGATACATTGGTTTTGATACAAACATGTTTCATAATTCACATTTTATGACAAAATATGGAAATTTCTTTCAGAAAGTATGGAGATGTTAATGAAACTTGTTTTATATGTTGGACTTTTGCAGGTCTAAATGAGTGTATCATGTTTATTAAACTGCTGCAAATGGGTGTATACTGCAGTGATTTTCATTTTCCAATGTTTACACACATTGAAGAGAATATGGATTAAGTCTATACCCACATACATATATCTATATTTATGGATATATGTATACCTGTATATATGATGTTCATTCTTAAGATGACAAATTTTCATATCATTTTAATAACCCCTGTCCTATATCATAAATGTCTATCTCAATATTTTAATTTTTTTCTCTCTAATTTCAAGAAAAGCTTAGTTTCAAAATATCCCCCGTTCCCCACATATGAAGTTGCTGTTTGGAACTGCTGAGATAGGGCTATTCCCTAGTCATGGGGTTTTGTAAAACAAATCATTCAAACATTCTGACAATTGATCTCTTAACCTCCAATATCTGGATAACAACAATAGTTAACCACTTAATTTTATTTGTAGGCCAAATAGAAATAATCATGGCAGTGATTTGCAAACTGTAAATTATTGAATAGATATTGAAGATTCATTATTCCTATTTGCTTTCTTCTCTGATGGGAGTTCCTACTTAGAAAATGACTGAACTAAAGTTCAGCCAATCTAGTTAGTTCACAAAAGTAACAAGCCATTTACACAAACATTGTTTTAAAAAATGTGTTCTAATCACCTGAACACTATAATATTGTAAACAAACAAAAAATAGAGTTTCCCCCTCGTTTTAATGTCTGTTTTAGAACAATGACTCTTCAACATTTTAGAATAATGGTATTTTCTCTTGTTTATTAGCTGAGTTCTATTCAGTAACAATAGCTATCTATATTATCATTAGTCTTCGTCCCTTCTGGCTTAGGGACTCTCTCAACTTCCGTATTTAATTCATAGTGTGTATTCATGGTCTAACCAAGATTCTTGTACAAGGCAGCTCATGAAACCAAAAGCAATTTGCTTTTCCATGTGATGATAGAAGATGGGCACACAGGAGTGAAGGAGCCAAAAGGAGTAGGTTTTAGGCATTTACTTTGGAGCTAACACTACATACTATATCACTGATGTGAAAAGAACTGCCTCCAATTCACTCAAAGCCTGGATGATTTCCACATAATAACATCCCACAGAAGTGAACTTGTCATTTTGGGGCACATTTTGCATGGAACTCAGATTTCCGCACTATGTATAAACCACTTTAATTCCCCCCGACACACCTCTATAAGTATTTTCTAGAATGAGTCAAATCCATATCTTTGAGTAGAACAGTTCTACTGGGTAGAGTGATATTGTTTTAAATATTTGGAGGACAATGTAACCTTGAAAAAATGCATTTCTTGTCCTTGAGAAGTCAATCTAAGGAGGATGCAGCAATTGCCACAACATGACTAACCTGCCACATAATAGAAACCTGATGACTATAAATGACTATGAAAAAATTAGTTTAGGGTTAATGAATCACAAATTTTACATTAGATGGTAAAGACAATATCCTTGTAATTCCTTTATGAAGTTATCACAAGTTAAAACACAAATGAACTTTCAGGCTATTGAATGGATAAAAAGCATGAATGAATGAATGAATAAAGGCATGTATAATAGAGCTTATTCCATAGTAGTTTTAGTTATATTATTAGTGTTTTTTCCTAGTTAATGTTTTAATTTAAAAAATAATGCATTATCATAAGAACAATAACTTTTTTTCTAACTAGCTTCTTTCTTTGTGGTTTATTGAAAAACATGGGTAAGGCGATAGATCAATTTTTTGGTCTTATAAACATTCTGTGAAACTAAGCCTAAAATTTAAAGAGCAGAAAGTTTTCTTCCATTTTCTACCATGTTTACATAACCTTTGTTTGAATCTTTCTCCTTTGTGGTTATTTTCACCACAGGCCACCTGTGATATTCCTAAGATTTTGAGAGATTTAACATGTTCGATATTTGTCTACAAAACTGGGTTTTCACTCAGACCATTGTTCTTTTTAGCATTTGGATTATACATTTTTAAATGTTTCTTAGGTATCTCATTATTTCATCAGCAGGTTGATAAGGAAAAAAAAGGGGGGGAGCCATATGTTCCCTAATCTGAGAAAGCTTTTTGTAAAAAGTAAAAATAGAAAAACATATTTCATATGTTAAATTGATTTCAAATTATAATATCTTTTGAAATGAGCATAAAAATTCCCTAAAATAACAAATCTGGTAACAAATCTATATTTTCAAATTGGATGTGGCTGTTAGCAACTTTAAAAAAAAAATAACTATTTTCCTGTTTCAACAGTTGTGCTAACACAGACTGACCATGATTTTATCTCCATGGGCTAATAATAAAATCAATCTATATATTCCCCTATTTCTAACATCCATTTCTATGGCAATACAATATTTTAAGACTAAAAATATTTTATATACAAAACTATTTCTTACTCTGAAAGGAGAACATTTATGATGTATTTTGCCTGAAACATTCAGTAAAATATTAATAAATCTCAGGTATAATTTTTGTTCTACACTCAAGTTCTAAGTATCTGAACTTGGGAAGAATATTTAAATATTATATCCATTATTTAGATAACCAAAATTAATTTTAAAATATAAATCTAAACACATGTACAAAAATGGTATGTAATATATTTTCCATTTTTCATTTTGACCATAACTATCTTTTAAAATAATTTAGCCAATGCATGCCCTTATCTAAATCCACTTTCTTTTCTTACATATTACCTAGGAAAGAACACTGGTAAATATCAAGAAATAATGTTTCTTTTTATTTAAATTGGTAATATATTACTAATCTTCTCTCTACTAACAGTGGGTTTTAATATTTAGCTGGTAGATTCCCAGGGCAAGCTTTTGCCCACTTATTCCCAAGCTTCACCTTAATGCAGCTCTGTAGATCCAATACAAAAATATATATATTATTATCTTTATGTCTACTAATGAATATGCCTGTTCCAAACTGGAACTGGAATTATTCCCAGAAATCTACCTTGATCTGTGCCCTAACATCATTTTAGAACCTTCTTCAAGAGCACGCAATCTACATTTGATCAAATTCCTGTTAGCCTCTGGTTCCAGAACTGCTGCAAATTTCTTGAATATCCTGAAAAGACTGTGCTGGATAGAGCATTACTAAGAAGCTGTGGTAGTTTGGAGCTATGTGCCCCAGAAAGACATATTCTTAAATTAATCTCATTCCTGTGGATGTGAGTCCATTATAAATAAGATCTTTTGATGAGGATACTTCATTTAAGGTGTGCCCCAACTCAATCAAGATGAGTCTTAATCCTATTGCTGAATTATAATAAGTAGAATGAAATCCCAAAAGTCACAGGAATCAAGAAGATGAAGGCCAATGGAACTCAGAAGAGAAGGGAGAGGCCAGGAGAGGCCACAATGTGCATTTGGCATATGACGGAGAAGCTGAGGAGGACCAAGGATCACTGGCAGCCAGCCCTAGAACACTCGTCTCCTGGGAGAAACCATTCCTTGATAATACCTTGATTTGGACTTTTCCTAGCCTCAAAACCGTAAGTCAATAAATTCCCATTGTTTAAACCAACCCATTCCATGGTATTTGATTTGGCAGCCAGGAAAATAAAACGGAGGCTAACGCTTTTTATCCTACAGACCATGTGCCTTAATTCTGATATTTGCCAGCATGTAGCAGTGTGACATGTGGCTCGTGTATATCCAGCTTTCTCCCTGGATATGGCAATCTGAAAAGATATGTTTAAATAACAATTTAATCACAAATGTATACATTTTTAAATTACTATATAATAAGTGACTATTCTTATATCAAAGATATCTTAGTTTCAATAACCCTACCATTTTGGAGAGTGCTTAATGTATAATAGACCCTGAGTTAATATAGATGACTATATAAGATAATAAAGAGTAATTAAGTAAAATACTAGTTGAAGCAAAATGTAAAGAAATAGAAATCATTTTCATATTATCAAGATTTTTCTTTCATCCCTTGCTTTTATGTCAGCATTCTACATTTCTGTTTTATGTATAAGGTTCTCTTCACTGACAGGCAGAACTAGAATTTAACTTGTCCAGAGAATTGAAGTTACATATTCCATACAAAAGACATCAAATAAAACCATAAGGTCAGATCCTCAACGTTTATTTTCCTTTAAAATAACCTGTAATTTAATCTGCTAATAATTTCAGCTACTAATTCTATAAACTGTTTACATCTTTTTAGATTAGTTTGATATCTACCCAATGAGATTACTTTGGGAGCCAGTGCTTAACCAAATTTAATATTCCTTTTTGTTTTCTCTGCTATTTCTTTTTTTGTGTTAAAAGAGGAAATATTTTAATTACTGGAAATAATATCAGTACTAGACTCAATTAAAATACATATTTCCCAGGAATATTTTGAAATATTTTATTATTTCAGCAAATACTTAGCAAATATTAAGAGAGAATATAGTACACATGATCATTTTTTGAAGAAAAATTGATGAAGATTATAAATTCAGTGCTGCCCTTATGGACTAGGTAAGACAAAAATTATTTTTAAATTAAAAAAAAAGTCATTTGGAGGTTAGGAGAAATCCATCTTCAGCCATAAAAGAAAAATTGTTACCAGATTTTCCCTCTTTGTATTAAAAAAAAAAAAAATTGTGCAAAATATGAGGTAGCTGATTTCAGGCAGCCCAAAACTGATCATTGAAAGAAAGAAAAAAATGTGAGGTGAGATCTATGTTACTCCTAACATTCTAGCAGGTTAAGGTGGATCCCAAACAAAGATGGCAAAGGCAAAAATTGCAGTTTGTGGCTAATTATTTTTTTAGAATATATAGGGCTGGGTGCTGGAGCAGATGGAGCTGAGTACAATTTGAGAGAGATATTCTGTAATATTTACTATGGAGGTTCTTGTTCACATTCAGTACTAGACTTCATGATACATAGCACAGGGCAGCTGCTGTAAAATTTAGAGATACAGTATCACACATTTCAGGAAAATGCTAGGATTCCAGTACATCCTAAATAAAGAGACCTCATTGAGCAACTAAGAAATTTAGATGAGACTTCAGAAAGCCCCACACATACGGAAAAAGAACAATAAGTAAATGCTACATTTTAGGACTGAAGTTAAGAAGGAAATAAACCTGCTCTAAATATAAACAAAATGAAGCCTGTTAGGATCAAAAGGATTCAGCATCATTTAACTGTCTGGGAAAACAAAATTCAATATAATTTTGAGGCAGAAAAAATAATTCAGAATCCATTTAATGTATAAATTACCTTGTCCAGTATGCAATCCAAAATTCCAAGGCATGCAAAAGAAAAAGATATGATTCAAAATCAAGAAACAAAAAGTGGTCAATGTAAGAGAGCTGAGATTACCCAAACAGCAGATAAAAATTTTAATATAGCTATTATATACTAAATATAGTTAAGGAAGTTAAAACAAACCAACATAATAATTGAACAATTTGAATCTACAAAAAGACATAGAATATTTAATTAAGAAACCAAAGATAATTCTAGAACTGGAAAGTAAAATGCCTGAAAAGAAAATCAATGAATGGCCTTACTTGCATATAAAAAAGTGAACAATAAATTTAGTAAGACACATCCCCAGATAGACTCAGTGGTATTTAAGACTCTACCAAGTTGTCTAACTCTTGTGTAATGGGAAAAAATATATAAAATCAGTGATCTGTGGAAAAATATATATGGTTTAATATGCAATAAGAGTTTCACAATAGAGGAAGGAGAAATAAATACGAAAATTAAAAAGAAACAAATACCTATAAATTTCCCAATTTTGGTTAAAAAAAAATCACACTACAAGTTCAAGAATTTTAGCATACTCCATAGAGGATAAATCAAAGAAAACCATCCAATCCACATCATAGTCAAAAAACTTAAAATCAAATGTGAAGAGAAAACTTTAAAAACAGCAAAAATGAAATATTACATACTAGGAAAGAATTATATAAATGACAGCTGACCTCTAATCAGAAACAATGTTTGCAGAAGATAATAACAGAACTTTAAAGTGTTGAAATGAAACAAGATAAAACTGAATTTTGTATTCAGCAAAGATAGCTACAAATTTAGAATGAAATAAAAACCTGTTCCAATAAAGTAATAATTTGAATTTTGTTTTGTTTTCCAGAAGAGTTGCACTGCAAGAAATATTAAAAGAAGATCTAGAGGTAAAGTAAAATGATAGATGGAGACTTCTTATCCTATTTAAAATAAGAGAATACATTAGGAATAGAAAATATGTGAAAAAATATATATATACACACACATATATATACACATACTTACATACACACTACATTTTCCCTCTCAATTTCTTTAAATATTAACAGATAACTGAAATAAAAAAAACAATAGAATTATATTATCATAGAGCTTATAAACTGTAGAAATATATATATATAGGACTATATATATATGACAAAGCAAGTGTTATGGTCCTTATATTTATATGAAATGGTACAATTATAAGTTTCCAGAGAATGATTTTTTTTTTAAGTACATGTTTTAATCACTAGAGCAACCACAGAAAACAATACAAAAAAACATAACTGTGGGCAGGGGGAGGGAAAGACAGGTGTAACGCGGGGACTTTTTCGGGACTTGGAAATCATCCTGAATGACATTGCAATGACAGATATAGGTCATTATATATCTTCCCATAGCCTGCAGAACTGTGTGGGATAGAGTGTAGACTACAATGTGAACTATGGTCCATGCTCAATGGCAATGCCCCAGGATGTGTTTCTTAATTGCAATGAATGTGCCACACTAATGAAGGATGTTGTTTATGTGGGAGGGTGTGGGAGGTGTGGGGAGTGGAGTATGTGAGAATCCCTATATTTTTTTGTGTAACATTTGTGTAATCTAAGTATCTTTAAATATATATATATATATATATATATATATATATATATATATATATATATATATATATATATTTAAAAAGAAACCTTGCTGTGAATTTTATGTTTATTTCATGGTGTTTGAGAAACACAAATAAAGCAATCTAGTATTTTTGACAAAAAATAAAACATAACCAGAAAACCCTAAATAGACTGATATCTATAAATGCATGTATGCAGATGTATGTATATATGTATGTTTTTGTATAGCTATCTGTATATATATATATGTGTGTGTGTGTGCACATGTGTGTATATGTGTGTAGATTCAAATATCCCAAAGGAATGAAGAACAAATGAGAAAGTGGAGAAGAAAGGAAAAAGATGGTACAAATAGAAAATAATAAGTAAGAGGTGGATGTAAACTAAAATATATCAATAATTACTTCGAATTTAAAATGAATAAACTCAGTCTACATGCTGTTTATGGAGAGGAACTTTAAATATGGTGAAATGGGAAGATTGCAATATGAGTGGTAAAAGATATGCCATTCAATCATTAAAATTAAAATGTTTGAACAAATGTATTAATATCAAGACATATAGATGTGCCCACAACTTTAAAAGACGAATTTCAGAATGGAAGAATATTAATATGACGGTTTGAAGCTTTTTGCAGATCCCAGAGAAGATCACGTTCTCAAAGCTAATCCATTCATGTGGGACTTTTTGATTGGTTTGGATTCAGCTGGGGAGCCTTTGATTAGATTATTTTAGTGAGGGAAGCCTGAAGGTGAGTCTTGGTCTTCTTGCTGGAGTCCTTTATAAAAGGAGGACTGAAGGCAGAGACAAAAAGCTGCAGAAATGGAGAGAAGGAACCTGGGAGCTCAGAGAGGAACCCAGGAGAGAGGAAGTCACAGATGAAGCAGCCAGAAGCTCTGAAGCAATGAGACCTGGAAGAGAAGCAGATACCTCCATGTGCCTTGCCATGTGGAAGGAGTACAGGACAACCAGCAGCTGACTATAGTGAGAAAGCATTTCTGATGATACCTTGATTTGGACATTCTCAGAGCCTCAAAACTGTAAGCTTTTAACCTAATAAATTCCCATTATAAAAGCCAACACATTTGGGGAGCAGGTATAGCTCAGTGGTTGAGCACCCACATTCCATGTATGAGGTTCTGGGTTCAATCCCCAGTACCTCATAAAATAAATAAAATAAAAAGCCAATACATTTCTGATATATTGCTCCCAGCAGTTTTTAGTGAATTAAAAGAGTTAAATTTTTAAAGAAAGATATGAGTTCTAATGTGTATGAATCTAACAAGAGTGCTTCAACATATATGAAATAAAGTCAGATAGTATTAAAGTAAGCAAAGGCCAAACCCACACACATAGTTAGAGATTTTACACTGCTCCCTCAGCGTTCAGTAGAACAAGTAGATTAAATAATCATTAAGGATGTAAAAGATATGAGAAATACAGTCTACTAAATTGACTAATCTATTTTATTAAATACTACATCAAATATCTGTAGAAAGCATTTTCCAAGTGTTTTGCTAAGGAAGAGGCAGAAACTCTAAATACTACGCAAAGGCAGCTTTATACAATCAAATGAGTTTCAGGTTATATCAAATGATTATAACAACTGAGCAATCATAGAAAAGAAGAGTAATTAATTAAAGACATAGGAAAGAATAAGAGTATATACAAACACTCACCAAATCAGGGGAAAACTCAACATCTGAACCCTTATGTGGCTGGGGAACCCCTTTGCAGCTTATCAGAGTCCTTATTGGAAAAATGGTTCCAGGCAGAGCGTCGCCTCCTGGGTGAGGCTTCGACTGGCAGCTTAGGGGCTATGCCTTTTAAGGGGTTTTGAACCTCAGAACTTCAATGAGCCTTGCAACTCATGAAGAATGACCTTACCAAAAGTAACAGAATCCATCCAGCGGCGGGTGGCCAGCCCTGCACAGGGTTTTTTTTTTGTTGTTCTATTCTATTTATGGTACACTGAACAGGAACATAAAGGATTTTAGCTTTTAGTTTTACAGGGGATACAAAGAGGTGGCTTGCTTCTTTTAAACATTTGTTTTTGGGTACTAGATGATGGGGTTGGCTGCATAGCAGCATTATAACATTCCAAAGAACAAAGGACAAGTGAATCATTCACAACTCTAGGCTAAAACAACAGAGACTATTGATTAGAAAGCTTATGAATTCACAATTCTTAATAATAATTTTCCTATAGTACATCACCAAGATAGACCATATCTTGAAACACAGAAAAATTCCAAGAAATTTCATGTAATTGGAATTTACAAGTAGGTTAGTTGACAAAAATTGATTTCACTATTAAATCAATAACAATAAGATATATAGAAAAGTCCAAAAAATTTGAAAATTGATCAATACATTTATGAGTAACCAATTGGTCAGAGAACAAATGAAAATGAAAATTAATAAACATTTTATTCTGAATGCCAATAAACATAGCACATCTAAATTGTGATTTGTAATTAGAACAGTATGTAGACGGAATTTTACAGATTTATGTGCTTATTTTTAGAAAAGAATAAAAATAATAATCAATGATAGAAGGAACTAAAAAGCAAAAAATAATTGAATCCAAATCAGTGATAATTTAACCTGGATGAGGTGCTGCAGTCTCAGAGAAGACTTGAGAGTTAGAAATATTTATATTTCAGCACAGGGAAGATGGACTTTAAGACCCCTACTTTTGGTAGAACATAGACCAGGAGCCCTGAATGGTATATAAAAGAAGATTCAATTTGACCATTATAATCATAAGAAAAATCTCCTTGGATTTCTGCAGCTCCAAATTTCAGATCCTGATCAAACTCTCTGGGCTATAAGCAATTGCAGCCTACCAAAAAATGTACCCTAATTCTATTGGTATATTTAAGTAAAATTAAAACATTACTGGGAATTGAAAAATAATTTTCTCAGTATGTTAGAATCTGTAACACTGGGGAATATAAAACTAAATATAAATAATAATAACTATAATAACATTTATCTCAGGAATTATCTGTATACATTTTGTGTTTTAATTTGATATCTCTAAGAGATTTGAGGACAGTAGAGTACTAAATAATTTACCATTAGAAATCCAGTTTAAAAAGTTATTGAGTAATAACTCAAACCTCAGATTTTTAAATTGAAAGATAAAGGAGAACTGTAATTTTCAAAATAATTTCAGCAAGTTCAAAAAGCATAATATTAACTATAATTACATTTTCAATATATTAGACTTATATGTGGGAAGGTTTTGCTTATTTGTGCATAAAATAAAATAAATTACATTTTAAAATGCCTTCTAAAATATTTAAGTTAATTTAATTTTAGAAAATGTAAAGCCACCTTAAACATGCTTAACATTTACTAGAATTACTTGAAGATTAAAGATTATTATAAGGTTTTCTAGTTGAACTAAAAGAGCATATTTCTCAAACATAAAAAAATCTTTTTTTGTATAATAAGAGCAATTTCAAGGTTAATGCAAAGATTGCATTCAAAGCTTATATATATAAGATGAGCTGATAGTAGAGTCTTTCTCATGTTCTTTGTGTTGGCAGTTTTGTAGTCATTATTAAACTCTTTATCCATTGAATGGGTAGAAAAAGTCTTCTGTTTAAACATTTTCAACGTATTTCTTATGCCTACACCGGGAGTCTGAGAACACCCATGGTGCTTATAGGTGAGATTAGAAACAAATATATTTATCTAGTGTTTTAGTTTGCTAAAGCTGCTGGGAACAAAATATCAGAAATGGGTTGGCTTTTATACTACAGATTTATTAGCAGAAAATTTTACAACTCGAAAGATGTGAAAATGTCTAAAGCAAGGCACCAGAGATGTTGTTTTACAGAATTGCAGCTGAGGGTGATCCTAGACTCTTGCCACATGGCAAGGCAAAATGATGGGTCTGCTGGTCTCTCCCTGCTTCTTCTTCCAGGCTCACTTTCTCCCTGATCTCAGCTGTGGGTGTTCAAGCACAATGGCTCATCTCTCCTGGGCTGCTGCACTGATTCCAGCCTCCACCTCTCTCTCAGTCTCTTGGCGTTTCTCTGTCTTTCTGTAGTTGGTCCTGGAGTCCTCTCTCTCCCATGATGGGGTAAAAATGGCAACTTCCTGTCTCTGTGTTTCTGCTTTCAGTTATCCACTTATACAAGACTCCAGCGAGAGGGCTGACACCCAAGCTGGGTCATGCTTCACTGATGTAGCCCAATCAAAGGCCCTAAAGTGACCTAATCAAAAGTGATCTAATCAAAAGATCCCTTAACTGAATTTAATGCAATCAAAGGAATGGATTAGATCTAAAAGCATGATAATTTCTGGGATTCACAAAAGCTTTAAATTGTCACATCTAGGAAGAGAGACTGAAAGAGACCAAAACCAGTCTTAGGATAATTGTTATGCTACAGCTTTAATTTTTAGATTGAGCTAATGAATGATATGTTAGTTTTAACTATGTAATATGATATCTGTAATTCATAACATGTAGCTGTCCATCATTGCTTATTAATGTAAATTGTCTTTAGTCACAAAGCAAGTTCTTGGATTTTGCATTCCCTAATTAAATTCCCTTTTTCCACTCCCTAGTTAGTTCCAGTTTTCCACTTCCTAACAAGTTCCTGTTTTTGCTCCCTAACAAGCTCCTGTTTTTCTTCTCCCACTCATCTAAAACCTCATTAAACATACACTGGGCAGAGTAGCCTGAGACCAAGGGCTTCCTAAAGAGTGCAATTAAAGTGAGCAAAAGCTGCAGAATGGCATCTATGTCCCACCTCTCTATTCTAATTCTAATTAAAAAAACTCTTGCCTCCTTTGTTTAGAAAGGCAGATTTGAGACTTTGTTTGTCTCCTGACCTCCACTGGCTTAATGAAAAATTTTCCATTAAATGATCAGTCTTGGTGTGGACTTTGATTCTTTACACCAAGTAACGATGTGGAAGGGCCCAGAGAACCTATGGGATTCTCCTACAAGACCACAGTTTTAATTGGATTCTCAAAGAAAAAGAAAAGAGATATTAAAAACTTTGATGAGAGAAAGAGTCCATAATATCTCTAAAAGGATGTTGAGAAGCTCATGCTCCCAAATATCTTCAGCTTACTTCTGATCCCCTTTCCCCCTCCCTCTTAACACCCTGCTGGGGAAAATGGACACACCTAGCAGCCATCTCCCAGTACTTGCATACCCCCACCTTTCTTTTCTACTTTGTGCAGATATTCCAATATGTTTTCATTCATTTCACAGCCTGGGAGAGATGCTAGGTCTAATGAACTGTCTGAACATACTTTAACCCTGAATCCAGTAACAAGCAGTTCCAGTTGCTTATCAGGGCAGAAACTATTAGTGGAAGGGCCTCAACCCCCTGGGGTTGTACAAACACCCTACCCTACAGCAGTACAGATTTGTCCCTCTTTCTCCAACATGAAGTGGGGCATGTGGAGCTGCCATCTACCAACACTGAGTTGAGTAGGTGGCCTCCAAGAAAGAGTGGCTATACTGAGATCTCTTTCACCCGTCTTTTGGAGCCTTTGTTTTCTGTAAGTAATAAAGTGGTTATTTGCTGAAAGTCTTTGTTATGCCTGAGACTGTGCTCCCAAGATGCACCATATAGCAACATGCTCCACACAGCCCAGTAATAGTGTATTTCTTGGCATTTTATCCACAAACTGTACTACTATCAAAACACTACACTTTGCTCATATTTTTCCACTTTTAATTTCTTAATATTCACTTTCTTGCTCACTCTTTCTCAATCATCCTATAAAACCAATCTCAGAAGTTCTTAAGGAAAATCCTTGAATCACAAGATGAATCAATTGGCTCCTATTATAATTTTATGATTTCAAAGAACTTTCAAAGTACCTTGATATTAAGGTTTTCTATATGTCATTGCAATTACTTGTTTATATTTCTATATATCCTACACTTTAAGTATAGGTGTTATTACATTATTCACCATAACGACTACTATAGAGTATGTTGAAAGTCCTCCATAAAGTGTTTTTCATTATGAATGAATGGACTCTTGAATTCTAGTCACCTTATCTAGCCATGTGGATACAAACTGACTTAATGAGTATTTATTTCATATTTTAATTGAAATAAATTTCCTATTGGGCAAGAAATTTGTTTTGAAAAAAATGTATTTAGCTAAACCCTTACCATGTCCACTCACTCTTCCCTACTCCTAAGTAAAGTCAATATACAAAAAAAAACTAGTTAAGTTGTTGGCTGATTAGGTTCCTCTGACTCCTGGAACTGAATAGCATGAGTGGGTTCCCAGAGAACAGGACTCAACAGGATGTGAATTCATAACCCTTTGCTAATAAGGATAAGGCAGAACAGATATTGGTTAAGGATATTAGGCATATGACTTACATATCCAGCCAAACATCTCAGAGTAAGACACATCAGAAATGCACTTAATCAGGAAAGGTGTGTGGAAGATTCTTTTTTAAAGGCTTGGACCCCCTTGAAATACATGCAAAACTGACAAGTATTTTAAGAATTTTTTTAAGGGGCAGACACTTCCAGTCTGGACTTAAAGGGACAGAGACAGGACAAATGGAGGAAAAAATGACTTCAAGGACAGAACCATGGAAGTAGAGATCTGAGCAGAAGAAATTTCATAAGGCCAATAGAAAGAGGGGCTAACCCTAACCCTAACCCTAACCCTAACCCTAACCCTAACCCTAACCCTAACCCTAACCCTAACCCTAATCTTAACCCCACCATTTGGGAGGGTGGAGATTCCTCCCTGGTATTTGAAGGGTGTGGGAATTCCACCCTGGTGTTTGAAAGAGAGGTCCTTCTGTCCCAGCATTTGGGGAGAATGGTGTTGCTACTCAGGTTCTTGGAGAGGATAGGGCCTATTCCCATTTTCAGGGACCAGATAGCCACTTTCCAAGTGCTTTGAAAAGTTGAAGCTGCTGTGCCAGAACACACAGAGAATGAAGCATTAATCTACAGATGTTACTCAGACCTTGGAATCCAGTGAAGTTTGCCCTGCTGGGTTTTGGACTTGTTGGAACTCATGACCCCTATTTTCCTTCCATTTTCTCCATTCTGTAATAAGAATGCCTATACTAACCCTGTCCCACTGTCATACTATTCCTGAACTTCTATGACAAATATCACACAATGGGTTGGCTTAAACAACAAGAATTTATTCTCTTATGGTTTTGAAGGCTTGAAGTCCAAATTCAAGGTTTTGGCAAGGTCATGCTTTCTCCCCACATTCTGTAGCATTGGTGCTTGCTTGTTGAAATCCTTGGACTTTCTTAGCTTTCACCTCTGCCTCCCATCACATGGCAATCTCTCTCTGTCTCCATGTGTCGACTCATCTGTTTCCTTCCTGTATCTTTCTCTGACTTCTCACCTCTCTTTATAAGGCCTCCTGTATCACAGGTTAAGGCCCACTCTGATTCAGTTTTGACGACACATAAATAAAATCTTAGAATATTTTATTTACAAATGAGACCACATCTTAACTGGTAATACATATTCAAAGTGTCTTATTTACAAAAGCATTCATGTCCATAGGAACACCAATTATGTACAATTCTTTTATTGGTGTACATGATTCAATTTACCACAGTCCACTTTCTGGGTACAAAAAAGATATTCTTTCTACATGCAAAGAAACAAAACAAAACAACAACCAAACAAAAAACAAAAAAACACAAAACATCCACACATCCCAATATCCCAAAAGTCATTTAAGTAACAACTCCAAATTCAAAGTATCATCAAATGTATTTGTGGGTGTGGTCTAACTTGGGGTGAAATTTTTCTTCAACTGTGGATCTGTGAAACCTAGAAAACAAGTTATCAGATTACAAAATACAAATGTGTGGCAGGCATGGGAAATAGATCCCCATTCAAAAAAAAAAAAGGAAATTGATGGAAAGCAGGGTTCAGGGGTCCCATGCAAATGTGCAATTCATCAAGGCAAATTCTATTAAAATCCAAGTTCTGAGAGTCAACTGTCTATCTATCCATGCTTTGTCTTGTGGGTCTGCTGAAAGAGTGCTGGGTCAGCAGCTTTCTCTCTTGCCCCAAGAAAATCTCTTCTGCCCACATCTCTACTTCTATGGCTTTGCACTTCATGTCATTTTATCTTCATTTCCTCTCATCCTTGTCTCTTTCAATCCAGGCTGACAGTGTGTCTGCTCTTATAAAATTCTCAAAATCCTTGTCAGTTTGTATGCAGTTCAAGGGAAACTGAGCCACCAGACAAAAGGATTTTCCACAGATCATTCTTGGATAAGTAATTTCCATTGCTGTCTTCCTTTGAGATAGATGATTAGATTCAGGAATAATATGCCTAATCTTAGAAAAGTGTGTTTCAGCTACACCCTTGCATGGTGCCATGTTGTCTGGGGAATTACTTCCCATAAGCTCAAGGAGGTCCTGACAGAGCTGCTTCTGGTTCTAATCTCAAATCATGCTATCTACATAGGCTAAGATTTTCCAAATCATCAATCACTGATTCCTTTGGACTTACCATTTTAGTCCTCAATTTATCCCTTTCCTCTCTTGTTTTACTCTAAATAACAAGGAGATATCAAGCTGCACCATTACACTTAGCTTGTAAATTTTCTCAGCTAAACATCCAAATTCATTGCTTGCAAGTTCTGTCTTCCAATTGACATCAGAACACAATTTTTCCAAGTTTACTGTGACTTTATAACAAGGATCTCTTTAACTCCAGTTTCCAATTATGCATTCATCATTTCCTTCTAAGAGTTCACCAGAAGCATTTTTAATTTCCATATATCACCAACAGTCTTTCCAAGGAAATATAGGTTTTTTCTTATTAAGTGCCTTAACATCATCCCATTCTCTACTTATTGTCCATGTTGAAAGCCACTTACACATTTTTAGGTATTTTTAAGAACAGTACCCTGCTTTCCACTATCAAAAAGTTTAATAGTTTGTTAAGGTTGCCACGATAAATATCACACAGTGGGTTGGCCTGAGTGATAAGAATATACAGTCTCCTGGTTTTGAAGGATAGAAGCTCAAAATCAAGGTGTTGGCAAAACCATGCTTTCTTTCCAAAAGCTAGAATATTGTGGTGCTGGCTTGCTGTAATGCTTGGGTTCCTCATGGTGTTCTTTCTCTCTTTCTCATTTTGTCTGTTCTTCTTGTTTCTTCCTATGTCTTTCTCTGACTTCTAACTTCTTTTATAAGGCCTCCAGTAATACAGGTGAAGGTCCACTCTGATACAGTTTGACCAAAACTAAATAAGATCTTAGAAGTTACTATTCACAAGTGAGTCCACATCTTAACTAGCAATAAATTTTCAATGAGTCCTATTTACAAACAGGTTCACATCAGCAGGAAGCAAGATTAGGAACTTGCCTTTTGTGGGTGGTAACACAGTAAGCATTTTAGTTTGGAAGAAGATAACTTGTTTTCTAGGTTTCACAGTTCCACAGGTAGAGGAATTTTGGCCAAGATCAGACTGCACCCTTAATTGATTTTGATGAGATTTGGGGTTTAAAGTTATTACTATTACTGAAAAGGCTTAAGGCTTTTGGGATATTGGAATGGGATGAAGTTATTTTTCATGTAGGGAGATGTCTTTTTGGGGTCCTGGGGGAGAACTGTTTGAGAACTAATAATGCCCACCACAAAATAAATGCTTAAGTCATCTCTTTGCACCTTCTGTGTGTGAATGCATTTGTAAATAAGACCTTTAAAGATGTCATTATTAGATAAGATGTGGAATAATTTGTGAATAGAATGTCTTTTTTTTTTTTTTTTCTGTGTTAGAGAATTGGTGGATTTATGGAACAATCATGCATAAAATACAGGACTCCCATATACCACCCTACTAATAACAACTTTTATTGGGTGGGACATTTCTTACAACTGATAATACCATATTTTTATAATTGTACTACCTATAGTCCATGGTTTAACTTAGGGTTCACTGTTTGCGTACTGAAGTTCCAAGGATTTAAATTTTTTTCTCTCTTGTTACATTTTTTCCCTTAATCACATTGAGATTTACATTCTAGAGCTGATAATTATGTTCAAACTGTTGTGTTGCAATCACCATCATCCATTATCAAAATATTTCCATCATTCCACATAGGAACCTTGTACATTTTAAGCCTCAACTTCCCATTCCTTATCCCCATCTCCTCCTGATAATCTATTTTCAAGATTCTGATTCTATGAATTTGCTTGCTCTAATCATTTCAAATTAGTGAGATCATACAATATTTGTCCTTTTGTGCCTGGCTTCTTTATGCAACATAATGTCTTCAAAGTTTATCCATGTTGGCACATGTATCAGGACTCCATTTCTTCTTACAGCTGAACAATATTCCACTGTATGCCTTCACCACATTTTATTTATTCATTCATTAATTGGTTGACACTTGGGTTGCTTACATTGGCAGTTAGGTATAATGCTGCTATAAACATCAGTGTCCAAAACCTGTTTGAGTCCTGCTTTCAACTCTTTTGGGTATCTACCAAGTTGTAGGGTTGCGAGGTTTTATGGTAATTTTATACCTAGCTTTCTGAGGAAATGCCAAACTGTCTTCCACAGGTCCACTAGCAATGAAAGTGTTCTTATTTCTCCCACATACTCTCCAATATTTGTTATTTTCCTTTTCATTTACATTTTCTTGATGGTTAATGATGTTGAACATCTTTTCATGTGCTTTCTGGACAGTTGTATACATTTTTTGGATAGATGTCAATTCAAGACTTTTGCCCATTTTTTCAACTGGGTTGTTTATCTTTTTGCTGTTAAGTTGAAGGGTGTTTTTTAAAAAATATATTCTGGAAATTAAGCCTTTATCAGATATGTCATTAACAGTATTTTCTCCTGTTGTGTAGGTTGTCATTTTACTTTCATGATAAGGTCCTTTGAGGCCCCAAAATTTTTAATTTTGATGAGGTCCCATTGATCTATTTTTTCCTTTTTTGCTTGTGCTTTGAGTATAAGTCTAAGAAACCATTGCCTAGCACAAGGTCCTGAAAATGCTTTCCTACATTTTCTTCTAGGAGTTTTATACTTCCAGCTTATATTAAGATCTTTGATCCATTTTGGTTTGATGTTTTTATCGAGTATGAGGTAATGGTGCTCCCTTTTTTTTTTTTTTTTTTTTGCAAATGGAGATCCAGTTTTCACAGCACCATTTGTTGAAGAAACTGTTCTTTTCCAATTGAGTTTTTGCCCTCTTGTCAAAAATAAGTTGGTCATTAATGTGAAAGTTGATTTCTATCCTCTCAATTCTATTCCATTGGTCTAAATGCCTTCCTTGTGCCAATACCATGCTGTATTGGTTACTGTGGCTTTGTAATAAGTTTTAAGATCAAGAAGTATGAATCACCCAACTTCATTCTTTATCAAGATATCTTTAGCTATTCTAAGCCTCTTTCCCTTCTATATAAATTTGATAATTGGCTTTTCCATCTCTGCAAAGATAGTTGGAATTTTGATATTGCTTTGAATCTATAAATTTTTGGGAGTAGTATTGCCATTCTAATTATATTTAGTCTTTCAATCTATGAGTGATCTGCTGTATATTTAGTTCATCTTTGATTTTTTTAGCAGTGTTTTTTTGTTTTTGTCCTTTTGTGTGTGTTTAGCTTCCTGTTTACAATCCATTACAACATTGGTTAGATTTATTCCTCAATAATTGATTCTTTCAGTTTATATTGTGAGTGGAATTTTTTCTTAATCCTTCTTTTGAGTGTTCACCTTTTGTGTAAAGAAACACTACTGATTTTGGTGTGTTAATTTTGTACCCTGCCACTTGGCTGAATTCATTTATTAGCTGTACAGCTTTGTTGTGGATTTTTCAGGATTTTCTGTACATAGGATCATATCATCTGCAAATAGGGAAATATTTATTTTCTCCTTTCAAATTTGGATGCCTTTTATTTCTTTTTCTTGCCTAGTTGCTCTGGCAAGAACTTTCTGTATGATGTTGAAGAAAAGTAGTGACATTGGGCATCCTTGTCTTGTTCTAATCTTATAGGGAAAGCTTTTAGTCTTTCACTATTAAGTAAGATGTTAGCTGTGGACCTTTCATATATGTTTTTCATCATGTTGGGGAAGTTTTCTTCTATTCCTAGCATTCTAAATGCTTTTATCAAGAAGGGACACTCTATTTTGTCATATGCCTTTTCTACATCATTTGAGATAATTGCTTTTTTTCTTTCTTTATGTTAATATTGTGTATTAAATTAATTGATTTTCTTATGTTGAATCAAACTTGCATACCAGGAATAAATCCAATTGATCATGGTGTATAATTCATTGAATATGTTGTAGGATTTTGTTTGCTGGGTTTTTTTTTTGTTTGTTTTTTTTTTTTTGAGAAATTTTTAATCTATATTCATAAGATATATCAGTTTGTTGTTTTCCTTTCTTATGGCATTTTTTGTCTGGCTTTGGTATGAGGGTGATTTTGACATCATAGAATGAGTTAAGGATCATTACTTCCTTTTCAGATTTTTGGAAGCATTTGAACATAATTGAAATTAATTCTTCTTGGAATGTTTTGTAGAATTCCTCTGTGAAATCATCTGGAAATTTTTGACTACAGATTCAATCTCTTTACTAGTAATTGTTTTGTTGAGATATTCTATTTCTTCTTGAGTCAATGTAGGTAGTATGTGTATTTCTAAGAATTTGTCCATTTTATAAAGTTTCCATGAATAGGATTTTGAAGATGTTGCTTAGTTGAGGCCAAATGAAATCAGGGTGGACTTTAATTAATGTGGCTGAAGAACTTAAGAAGAGAAGAACTCTAAACAGAGACTCACAGTAGATCCAGAAGTCAAAGGAAATCAGAGGAACAAACTCAAGGAGAGAGAGATTGTCATGTGATGGAGTATTGCTTGAACACTAAAGACAAGGAGAAAGTAAACACTGCCATTACCTTAATGTTGGACTTCTAGCTTCCAAAACTGAAATAATGAATTCCTGTTGTTTAAGTCATTCATTGCATAGTATTTATCATAGCATCCCTTGCAAACAAAGATATCACCAAATAGTGATTTTAGATATTAGTGATAGTGCTAGCTCAGTGTCTTTTTTTAATCAATATTTTATTTTCTCAACCCTAAGGCATAAGAATACAGTATTTTTTCTATTTCACACACTTCTTAGTTAGATGTTTTGATTGATAGATGATAGATAGATAGATAGAGAGAGAGAGAGATAGATAGAGCAAAGTATAATATTTTAAAGAACCCAAATCAGTAACTTTTCCCAGTAAAAAAGGCCATGCACATGAATAAGCAATTTAAAATAGTAAGCTTTGTTTTCCATAACTCTAAACAGTACAGTCTTCTAGTTTTCTGATCATGTGCAAACTCTGTTGTGATCAATCTTTTTTTGAACTATCTGACTTTTAGATTGTCTTACTCTTCATATCTAGGTTCTTGGAACTCTTCTCTTATTTACAAGCTTCTAGAGTGACCTCATTTATTTTCAATTGTTTCAAATCTCATTCATGCTCTAATCACTGAAAATATTTGCATATATATATTTGTATTATCATGAATGCAAATGTTTTACAAGATCCTTAGCATATTATAGTCAAAGCTAATTCATTATTTCCCTGGCAGAAACTCTGTTTCTCCTAAATTCTCTCTTTCAGGGAATGACTATTCCAAATATTCATTTGTCAACCAGAAACTACATCATCCTTGAGTAAGCTGATTTCTTCCCCCTCTGCGTTTGATCAGCTAGTAAGTGCCTACCTTTTAAATGTTTCCCAAAATACCTTCACTTATTCCAAGCTGATTGTGACTAATTTAGGTCATCATAGTTTCTTCCTTGCCTACTGCAGCATCATTTACATATTATCCTCCCTGCCTCTGGTCTTGCTACTTTCCAGTAATTCTCTATATAATAGCCACAG
>JAKSZT010054524.1:12977406-13064739 GCA_026826555.1 Tolypeutes matacus
GTTCTATGAAACTCTCTTTGCTTAAGCCTTTTTCATGAGTCCCTACTATCTCGCAGAGTTCCTTCTAACCTCCTTATATTGGTTACAGCACTCTTTAGTATCTGGTTCTTCTTTGTTTCTCTGCCTTATATTCTTCATTATTCTAAATCTACTGTCATGGATCCTTGATTGCCTATTCTTGCTAATAAGTATACATTACCATTTACTTCTGTTTCTTTGCACTTTTGCTCCTTTCAGCTTACTTGATTCTCATCATACAAGTGGACCAAAGTGGCCTCATTTTCAGACAACCACTTATACATTACTTCTTTTAGATGTTTTCTGATCCTTTCTTACCACCTGTATTAACCATACTATAATTATCTACTACTTGCCTGTACCTCCATATAAAGTATAAACTTACATATTCAAATGTGTGTATAAATATATATATATATATATATGAATCAATATAACTGAACATAAAATGCCCTTTGTGATTTACATTGTAAAAGACCATCTTATTTTTGTACAAATGGAGTCAATTATTCTGAATGATGTTTTAAATGTTACTTACAAATCCTGTGAATAACATGTGAAATGGTGTTGACAAGGTTTTTTCTAAGCAATAACATACTGTTCTTGATAAGAAGAAACAAAGTTCCAAATGAAATTACATACAATAAAAACATTATCATTCACCACTGTAATTACTTTCATCATAGCAATCATGTGCACAAGAAAATGATGGATTACAAGAGTTTCTTGATAAAATAGATTCTGGAACTTCATGTGAAGTCATTGGCTTTCTGACTGCACAAAAGACTATCAGAACTGTGAAATATAAGTAAAAAAGCAATCTTTCAGATGGGAGCATGCTTGCAAACATAAGTAATAAACTATCAGGTTTTAATCTCATTATAACTTTATCTTCTCACTTTTATAAAAAAATGTTCTCATGGTGTATTTGCTTCAGTGATTTCTATATTGATAGTTTTTTCTCAAAAACTTTCATTGTCAACATTTTATTTATGGAATTTACTAATTTACTATTTATGGAATAAAGATAAAATACAACTAATTGAGCTCCTATTACCATTGAAATAAAGTGAAATGCCTCAAACAATAAAAAATAACCCGTGGATCTAAGGGTATACATGACAAAAGGCTATACTTAGAAAATTCTGGCAGCATCAAATTTAGAATAAGAAAAAAATGAGATGTTTGACATTTATGAGAAGTGATGAATTTAGGTCACAAAGATTGTAATCTATAATTGTTGCAACATATATTACCTATGTGTTCATAGATATAATATAACTATCACATAATTAACTTATCAAGTAATATTAATATCAATGGAAGATGATCTAAGATTAAACATCCTTAGGTTTTATAAAGGCATATGCAAACTGTATAGCTACACCAAGCATTTGAAGCTTAAAGGAAACATAATGAATGCACTTTGTTTCATGGTAATTTATGATAATGCAGTTTTCATCATCTTTTACATTAACATATATATATATATTTTTTTTACCTGGAGGTCCCAGACACTGGGCCCCGGTCCCTCCATATGGTGGACGGACACTGAACCTCTTGAGCCACATCCGTTTCCCCTTTGTGATTTATCTTTGACCCATGGATTATCTAGAAGTTTGTATTCTCAGTTGGATGTAGTGTTTTATAAATTTAAGTTTGCTCAATGTAGTTGATAGACTATTTCAAACATCTCAGGGTTTTCTCATTTTTGTGTCCAGTTATTCTATAAACTAAGAAAAAGTTGTTAGAATCTCCAACAAAGATGAAAGCTTTATCTATATATACATATTTATTTAATTCAAAAAATTTTGCTTTTTTTATTTTTAATGTTTCTTTAAGCACATATAGTTCATGGTAGTTAAATCTATGTTATGTCTTGATTCTTTTAGTAAATATCCCTCTTTTGTTTTTCTGATAATACACTTTGGAAGTGTTCTGTATCTAATAATAATGTAGCCATTTCTTGTTCTTTGGCTTACACTTTGCAAGAAAAAACTTTTTCTATCCTTTCACTTTCATCCTATTTGTGTTTTCATGTTTAAAGAGTAACTTTGTGGGTTTTGCATTTTTATTCTTTGTTTTCCATTATTTGTGTTTTAATCAAGAGTATTTAGTATATTTTCTTTCATAGTTATAATCTATGTAGCTGAATTACCTGTAGTATTTAAGTATTTTTGCAGTGTCCCCTGTTTTGTTCCCTTTTTTTTTCCTTTTCTGTCTTAATTTTAATAAATGTATATTTATTTCGAATTACCATTTTTTTGTTGACATTTTAGCATTTATCTCTTTGCATTTTGTTTTAGTTGTTCCATTTGTAATTTTTACAGTCTATGTAGAGTTAATATTTTAGGAATCATTGCGGAGTCTTACATTAAACTCATCCAGCAACTTGTGTGTATGTATGTGTATGTATAATTTCTTACATTGTGTCTTTCTGGTCTCTATTTTCCATTTCTCTTTCAGTACAAGCATATTTTTCTTATGTCCTTGAGCACAGTTATAGCAGTTTTTGTATAGGTATTCTAAAGTCTAGGTAGTCTCTATGTTGGTCGCTATTTATCAAACTTTATTTTGAGTATGGATCACATTTGCTGTTTCTTCTTATGTCTACCATTTTTTAATTTTATCCTGGGCATTATGAACAATACAATCTGAAGACTTTGGATTTTTTTCTTATTTTCCAAATAGAATTATCATTTGTTTTATCATGTAGTAAATAGGCTGAACTCATACTCCAAACTGAAATCGCAGGTCAATTATTTTAGTCTTAGATAAATTTATGTTATTCAATAATTTGGAGTAAATATTGGTCATTATCTCTTAAATATTTTTAATGATTTGTTTCTTCACTCCTCTCCTCCTGGGGATTTTCCCTCACAGTATCTAATATTCTTAGTTTTTAACTTTTTGAACTTTTTCCTTTGTGTACTTCAGACTGGATTTTTTAAAATTGAACTAGATTCATTTTCACTTATTTTTCTGTCATCTCCAATTTTATCCAGTGATTTTGTGTATACATACTTCAGTGGTCAGGCAGAGATTTAAGCAGAGCCTCTACATAGATTTTTGGAAACTTCTCCATATTGCTGTCCTTTCCAAGATTTCCCCTGCTCTGTAGACATCCCAAAGTCAGACATATATTTCTTCAAAGAGGAGGACCACATGATTTTTATTTGGTTTTTAACCAGTCTATATGGCACAATTGGGGCCTGATTTCAGTCTAAAATCCATAAAAATAGGAACTCTGTTAGTACATTTTCCTTACTCTGATACTTGCCTGCTTTTGCTCACTGTCCAGTCTTATCAATTTGTCATTTGGGTTTTTTCATAGCTTATAATTGTTATTTGGAGGAGTTTCAAAGACAGAATCATACACCTCACAAAGCCATATTCAAATCCTACCCTGGTGCTGTGGGTGTGAACTCCTTTGCAAATAACACCTTCAAAGATCTATTTGTTGAGGCATTGATTCCTGTGGGCCTTAACGCATATGACTGAAGCCCTGATAAGGAAAAGAAATCTAGAAAGAAACACAGATGGCTGACTGAGAGAGGTTAGGTGGGCCTTAATTATGACTGAAGGCCTTATAAGGAAAAGAACTCTAGAGAGAAACACAATTGACTGAGAGAGATTAGGGGAAACCAGAAGAAGAGACACAAAGAAACAGAATGCCAAGTGATGGAAGCAGATTTTGAGCTACCACCAGAATACTACATACTTCAAGAGAAAACGTGGCCTATTGATAATTTGATGCTAGACTTCTACCTTCCAAATGGTGAGCAAAAAAATTCCAGTTGCTTAAGCCAATCTATTCCGTGGTTGTTTTAATAGCAGCCCTGGCAAATAAGTAGAGTAGGAACTCACTGATCTAATAAGATCTACTCAATCATAACTGATAAGGCATTTTAATTATATCATAGGAGTGAATTTTTTATCCCAAATGTTTAAAAACTGTTAATTTCCCTATATATCTTCCATATTCTTAATTGATTGTTCTACAAACACTTGGAAATGTATTTTACTCTTCCCAATATATTATTTTGGATTTGAGAATAATTAATTAATACCTTAAAAATAATTAGCCAAAATATCCTATATTTGCAGTGTTTTAATCTCATTTTATTTGAACCCTGTAAGGATAACATGAAACAGGTATGACAGCATTTTTTCATTTCTCCATTAACTTATGTTGTTAAATTCTACTGCTTCAAGGTGAAGCTGTTGTTATAATATTTATGAAAGTCTTATTACTGCAGAGTCCATTTCAAAAAAAAGTATGCAGCTGAATCACAGATTTTGAGATATAACTTTTACTGCCTAATGCTGTTCTTTGAACTCCAGGACTGACTAAACTGTTTTGATCACCATTTTAAAACATATTTAACATTTTCTAATAATATTTTCTATGATTTCAGAACCAAAACACATGAAGACAGCTGCATTCATACATGTACCCAGAGGATATTCAGTATTTCAATTATAATTTTCTTTTCCTAAAACTGTAACTGAAAATCTTAATAGTGTTCATTTTGTGATTTGATAAAAAGTCATATTCAAAATGCTAAAGACCAGATGTTTTCCTTCTTTAATTTTTTTGGCTGTCATCAACAATAGATCTCCATTAAGTAATATCATAAACATTATTTTGCTCCTATATTAGTATAAGATGTGATAGCTTGAATAGTTTTGCAAGTTTATGCTGACTATAGAAAGAATGTTGGAAGAAAAGCAAGAGTAGGCAAATAATAGAAATTTTAAAGATCCCTTGCTATTTAAAATTTTCTAGCAGTCCTTTTCTGTGGCTACCTGCTCGGTGAAGATTTGAGTGATCTAATCCTTTTCCCTGAATATATTCCCATGTCTTTATAATAGTCATTATAACATTCATTTTATGAGATGTGATAATATTATAAACCAAGATATTTGTTTCCTTACATCGCAAATAAGCAAGAAAAATGTTACGTATGTGTGTATATTTATTCATATATGTGTGTGAGATATATATGTATATAATTTAATCTTTAAAACCACACTGTGAGGATGGAGGTTGGGGAAAAAAATGTTGTAAGAAACTCAGTCTTCAGTGAAACAACCCCACATAGTGAAAATGAAAAAAAAATAAATAGGGGAGTAGATGTAGCTCAAGTGGTTGAACGCCTGCTTCTCATGTGCGAGATCCTAGGTTCAATCCCCGCTGCCTCCTGAAAATACATATATACATACATACATACATAAGTACATAAGTAAAACCACAAAGCAATTAAAATATCTGGAAATTGTCCTGAGGCCACGTAGCAAATTAATAGTCCTTACTTTTAGAAAACGTGCCAAATTTTGGTAAGAACAGCAAAAAGTCTTTGGCACGTAAGCTATAACCTGTCCCCTCCTTGCCACCAACTTCCAGCTCAGCATGGCAGAAACTCCTTCCTAGGTGCTTCTGGCTCGAAAATGGGACTCTTTCTCCCTCTAGGTTTTAGTCCAGGGCTACAGTATCTCTCCAGAAGAGGAGGCTGTCAGAGTTTGTTATCTTCCTGGCTTCCTCTGGAAGAGACTAAATTCGATGCAAGTACTGGAGAGAAGTCTGGGATTCCTTTCCTCCACACAGTCTCCACTCATAGGGTAGAGATTCTACCCTAGGCATGGCAATCCAAGAATACCGGGGCTTCAGTTAACGTATCTGAGGTGGAAGTTTTATGTCAAGAAGGAATAGCCGCCACAGAAACGTGCTTGTACAGCAGGGCTGTCATATGAAGAAATGTGGGCCACTTTTCCTGCTTCCATTTCTGGTGAAGTAGCTCAGAGATGTTGCCCAGGAAGAGAGGCAGACCATAAAAAAAGAAGGCTCTAAAATTTTCTCCAAAGGAAATTACTTTAGTTGGAGCACAATGTTGGAATGTTCAATTCCAAGGGTGTCCCTTGTAAACATTTTGATGGTAAGCAATTAAGAGAAAACTGGTAGCTCCATGAGAGAAACAAGTGAAATCTTAGGTCAGCTAGTTTACCAGAGAGAATCAGGGGAAAAGAAAGCTAAAAACACTTAACGTTTATTAGCTATGTGTTTTATAGGCACAAAATACCAGAATAATCAAGACCCTATTCTGCAGTGATTAAATTTCCAGAACATAATAGGCTATAAAGGTTTATTTGATACCTACGTTTTTGTATTTATCATGGAAACTGGATCCAGTTCTCAAAGTCTTTAGCTGACTTGAACTCAGGAGTTTTCCAATTATCTAATGTGTTCCCCTGATTCCAGTCCTACACATTCATACCATTTAACATATGTCAGATCTCTCTTGCTAAACCACATGCTCAATTGTCTCAACTTAAGCTTGTGTTTCTTCATTTGCATCCCCAATCAAAGGGACTTTGTACATATTGGTACAACATCAAAAACACTCTTATTTTCATATCCCTCTACCATCCCCTAACTAATTTCTATTGGTCTTTCATACCTCAACTCAGTGATAATTTTTCCAGGGAAAGTCTCTTGATCTACTTTATTATATCCAAGTCTCCAAGGTTCACTCTTTTAGTATTATATACATATCATTTAAATGAGTCTTACTTTTCTTTTATTTCACTGATCCTTGCACTATAATCTCCATAGTCCACTAAACTGTAAACCCCATAGAAGCCAGTTACTGCTGGACTTTTATCCCCAAGACCCAGAATGCTACTCAACCACTTTTCATTCATTTACTCAATCCAGAACTCAGGAGTCTCCAAGTATTGTATAGAGAGTTAATGGTCCACCAAAAATATTTACTTTCTGTTTCTCGAATAAACCTCACTATTTCTCACCATGGGTCATCAGTATGTGCAATTCCATTTGCCAGAACACTTTTTCTTTTAGATTCTCTTATCCTTTTTTTCCCCACAGAATAAGTGGTGCCTTCCCAACTATTGTCTCCCTCAGTTTCTCACTTATTTGCTTCACTGACACAATGACTCTATTTTTGACACCATATTTCTCCCCACCACAGTAGTATATAATATAATCTACATGCAGAAAGATTTGTGTATTGTTTATCACTGGATCTTCAGTTCAATGACTGAGACAGATGCACAGTAGGTTCTAGGTCAATGTTTCATAAATGAATGATTTAATGAATCAGCTGAAAAGCAGTAGTAGGGTGTTCTCTGTCTCCCACTTACCCAGAACCTATCACTTCTCACTTTCTTCCCTCTCTTACAGTGCAAATCACAGCACACAAACCATATTATTTCTGCATAATCTACTTTTCTATTCACCTAACTTGTCTGCGTTCTTAACAAATTTCATAATCCCCTTAACATGTTTCATCACCTATTAAATGTAATAACTATAGACTAAAATATTGTGAGACTTTAATAAAATTAGAATTATAATAATCTTCATAAAATATATGGAATTCTTTAGATATACAGTAATCCGTGCAAATGACCTCAGCTAAACTCTTGAAATGTTTTACCACTAATCGTAGTAGAAATTAAGAAGCTTAGGAGATGCTGAAATGCCAGAGTCAAGTAAGTTTTTGTATATTGGTTAGATTTACTAGGATTTTTAATATAAAAATTAGTTAGTTATGTCAACAATATTCAATGACAAGCCCATCTTTATCTTGAAGTTTAGAATAAATGGACATAAATATACCCACAAATAGCTAAAAATGAACGACAGAACCACATTGTCTAATTAAGAAGTTTCAAACTTGTCATATTGAACTGTAAAGGTCTTTAAATAATTTTTGGCTGCTAACACTTAAAGACAATAACTTTTATTAAAATTCAGAACTATATTTCAGTATTCCATTGAAGAATAATCATAGCTAGACCTGTTTTCTTTTGTCTCAATATCATAGTAACGCCACTGCAAATAAGGTAGATGATTTTTTAAACTTTTTATTTTAGCAACAAATATACAACTCAAAATTCCCATTTTAAACACATTCAAGTGTACAATTCAGTAGAATTAATCTTATTTACAATATTATTTATTATATGATATACATTTCTACTATTTATTCATCACCTCAAAGAGAAACTACTTATCCATTAAGCTATAACTTCCACTTCCTCCTCAGCCCTCTGGCCCCTGGTAACATATAAACTATCATTGTCTCTATGAAGTTTGTTTTGTCTAGGTATTTCACATAAATGGGATCATTCAGTATTTGTATTTTTGTGTCTGGCTTATTTCACTCAACATGATGTCTTCAAGGTTCATCCATGTTGTAACATGCATCAGAACTTCATTCCTTTAAACAGCTGGGTAGTAGTCCATTGATAAGACAACCTACACAATGGCAGAAAATTATTGTCAACCTTTAACTGGTAAGGGTTTAATATCCAGAATACATCAAGAACTACTAAAATATAACAACAGAAAGGCATTAACCAAATAATAAATAGACAAAGGACTTGAATAGATATTTTTCTAAAGAAGATATACAAGTGGCCAATAAGAACATGAAAAGATGCCCAACAACATTGGTCATCAGGGAAACACAAATCAAAACCACAATGAGAAACTACTTCACAACCTTTAAGATGGCTTTTATTTAAAAATATATAGAGAGAAAATAATAAGAGTTGGCAAGGATGTATACAAATAGGAATCTCACTTATTGGCATATACTTAAAAGAATAGAAAGCAGGGACTTGAACGGGTATTTATATACCAATCTTCATAGCAGCATTATTCAAAATAGCCAAAAGGTGGCAGCAACCCAAGTTGGGCAATTGACCAGCAGAAAAATTTTGATGCAGAAAGAACAAATTTTCATCTGGGTATAGAGATAATCCCATAAGATATAATTTAAGGAAAATAAAATTAAAATTGTATGTTATATTTTTTTTAAAATAAAAATGATTTTATTACTAGTAGTAAAGTACCTATTTCTGTACTGGCATGCTAATTATTTGTCTTCAAAATGGACATACATTGCTCTCTTAATCAGTAGATTTAAACAACGGAATATAGACAAAAACAAATATAATTTCAATTTTGTCGTATTTTCTCCAATAATATACATATGCAAAGTGTTTCTTATTTGATTCCATTCTAATAATTTTCTAATCTCACCAAAACACAAGTTCTTAGTAAATTAAAAACTAAAGCCTTATGTAATCATTCTATTTCTCACAGATTTTAGTTTTCAATTATGTTTCAGGCTGATTATTGATTTTGAATTATGATTTTAAAATAATTATACATTTAAACAACAATTTGACTAATTATATGGAAAAAATGGGCATTTATAAAACCATAGAGAATTCCTCTGGAGAATATAGAAAATTTGATCTGAAATAAAATGTTAAATTCTAGCATAAGTGTCTAGAGAAGAATACCAAGAAGAGATAGTAAAAGGCAGTGCCTTAGCACTACAACTTTGCATAAGAATACAAATACCTTGTATATAAGTGAATACATTAAGTTAGGCAATGAATTTTGCAGTAAAATGTCACATTAACAAATAATTATATAACAACTTTGGTGCAATGTTATTAAGAAAAATATAAATATATGGACTTTGTAATTAAATGAATTAACCAATAGTTGTGCAAATGGCAAAACCACTAAGTTAATTCAGCAGAAGGTATACACTGGGAACCTTGTTTGTTACTAGGTCGGCAGAGGTTTTGATCAATGAGTAATTTAACCTTGATCTGAAATTCATTAATAATTTTAATTTCTTCTGGGGAGAAAAGGAAAGAGAACTCAGAGAGAGAGAAATCAAGAAATATGTAAGACAAAACTCTGTAGTATTTCTAAGTTTTTTTAAATCATGCATTTTCCACTATTTAGTATATTAAGACCTTCATACTTTTGCAAACATTTCAGTGATTATGTGGTCCTGACAAGTAAGCTGTATGAAAGGTAAATATATACTCTTGAGAGCCCTAATTTTCCAAAACATTAATCCAGAGAACATTATGGGCCACAATGAAGTTTCAAAACAGTCAGGGACATATTTATGATGGAAAGGCAGTCGTTCCATAAGGAATGGTATATTGGGTGTATCTCATAGATTGTGAAAAAAAAATAAGAATTATTCATGGAAAAGGGGATTCTTCCTCTAAGACTGTTTTTCAAATGTAAAAGAAACAAATTAGAACTCACTGGAACGTAGTAAAGTTCAGAGAAGCAAATAAATTTGTCAAAAGAGAAACAGAATTACAGATTAGTATTATTTTTTCTCTGTTTACATTTACTTGTTTAAATATATTTGGATCAACATTTTAACATTTTCATATCATAGCACACTTTTAGTAAACATAACTCACCTAGTAAATAATGAGATTTTTTCAGAGCTTAAATTACCCTTAGAAGATAAATTCAGGAATAGTGATAATTAAATTAATTTATTAAAGTAATGCATTCATATTCTATTTAAGGGTTTCTATTTTTACCATTCTAAAGTACTTTACTATACTAAACCTCCAACCTAACATAACTACAAAAGCTGGATAATATGCATAAAACAAGGTTTAAAGGAACCGGTGAACAATTATATCAGTCAGGACTTGGTGGGTAAAGATTTCCCATAGACAAGGTATCCTCAGATTTGTCTCTGCTGTTTCCCTCAGGTTATTTGCTGATTCACAATGTAGGGAATAAAGGCTGAGGAAAAAGCTGAGGTCAATGACCTGCATAGGTCGTGCTGAGATGGGGGAAGAGATGACTTAGAAGCTAGGTTTACTATTAGATTGGGATGTGAAGTGGAAGTGAAGTTAGCCCAAATTCTGTGTACAATATCCCTTCAAGGCATATGCCAAATCCTAAATTGTCAACGTTCAGGTTGAAATGGCCCTACCCAAAGCAAAACCCAAATAAGCAAACAAACAAAAGCCATGAGTGGCAAATGAGCTGACACAGAAAACAGTACTCTTTCTGAGATGGAGAGACAGGTTTGAGTTTAGAACCCAAAAGTTGAAAAAACCATGGTTGAAAAAAAAAAAAATGTTGGTTGAAGCTCAGAAAGGACCAAGCCCAAGCTCAAGCTTAGTGCGCTATTGATCAGCTACCACATATGTTCGTGGAACACTCTGGAGTGATTTGGAGCTGGATCAATCATATATATAAGAATAATTCCAATATATTTTTGTAGCTTTATAGGGTAAAATGATAATGTTTAGTGGAAATATAGAAAAAGTGAAAAGTTGTAGAGTTCATATTTTTATTACTCTACCTCAGCTATAAATTCAGATTGCTTTCCAGATAATGGAAAATAATAAAAATAACATAAAGTTAACACCATTCAGAGAAAAGCTATTGTGTCTTTTTGCTTAAAAATAAAATACCTGTACTTTGAAATACAATTCAAATATTGTATAAGTTTGCACTTTACTCTCTATTACAAACTCCATTTTTATGCTAAAATCATAGTGAAATGAAGGTCTAGATATAATTATGTTGACATACGTAATATAAAAATCACACCAAATATCTAAAGCTGGCATAAACATTGTATTCATAAATGTCTAGACAAGTAAAATAAGAATAACTATCAAATAGTAAATGAAATAGAACAATCTAAGAAAGCTAGCTGAAAATATAAAATAGCATTTGTTGTTAAATTTTATTTTCAACTACTGATTATCTCTAAGAATGTGAAAATGGAAGCACATCCAAGGAAATACTGCACCAGTAATGCCAACAATCATTTAGCCTACAGTTATAATAGTCTTTCCCACCAAATATTTTATAGGGACTCCCTGAATTTGCAATATTGACTGTTATTTTCTGTTAGTTCTTATGAAATAGTTTGAAGTTACTTAATGAAATTACCGTAACATAAAATGCCATACCTAATCATCTAGAAATGTTAATAGTGATTAAGGCATGTATAACATGAAAAAGCAAAATAACACAGGTGATTAGAAATAAGTGTCATTCTTCCTAATCATAAACTTTGAAAAAAAAATGGCAAGCAATATGAAGCACAGTGAAAAGGATATGAAGAAATAGATCATAAACTTGTTTTTTAAAGCAAATAAAATAGAATTAGTGTTTATAACTATGGAATATATAAGAGTGATTTTTTTTTAAATTATTTTTAACTTTATTTAAAGCGCAATAATCTAAAAATACAGATTATCCAATGTGGGATAATACAACACAATGCTATCAAAATGTGGTCTACAGAGAAGTTTGTCTACAAACTACTTGTTAAGGATTACCTGCAAGTTAAGTATAGAAAACAAAAGTCAGTATTTAGAACCACTTATAGAACATTGTAGTTTATATTATAAAGGTAATATTTTATTATATATTACAAGGGTATATATTTTCAAAGGTATTTGAAAATATATTTTCAAAAAATGTTCCTTGTCCACAGAAAATTTGAGAAACATTGTGATAGAACCCAAATGGTGGCTACTAGACAAAAATAAAATTAAAGAATGAGGTGGGGAGAAGTGGTTGCAATATTACTACTAATAAAAAGTAATTATTACTACTTTTGCAATTTATAGTCACAATATGGAGATATTTGCACAGATTTGTACATTTATTTTATTCTCAAAGCCATTAGACTGTTATGCCAATAAGTCACAAAGTATTATTATTACAATTTGCAGACGTACAACTGGTTTCCTAAAATGTTAACAAATCATCTGAGGTCTCAGAGGTAATATATTCAGATGGAAAATTAAAACCATAACCCCACTAAAATCCGGTAATGACTTTTATATATTGTGTTCCTCCAAGAGTAAGAACAAGCCTTATAAGGACATCTCAGATCACATTAGCAAATGTAGTTTCACCAGCTACAAAGTTAACACAATCTAGTCTCGAAAAAGAATGTTACTAACCAGAAAATAAAGAGAAAATAATGGTGAAAATCTATTTCTTCAGTCCCTACTATGTGTCAGAAGATGGACTAGGTGTTTTCACAATTATTTAACTTAACCAGCAGCTAAGTATAAGCCTAACGTAAATCATTAGGACTACTTTTATGGTATGAATCAAATATGTCTATAAATCACTGTTTCCAACAAATACTTAACAGCTTATCTCTCCAGATTTGACCCAGGATTGCTTCTGTGAAATCAACCAAAATCTAATAGCTGAGTTGAATTAGACATATTAGAATCAGAATATATTAATTAAAAGTTTAAAGAAAATTGAAAGTTTTAACAAGCACAAAATCTCCTTTATTATAGGGTTTGGTAATAGAAACTTGCATATTCTTTCTCAAGAATAAAATTATAGAACTTGGGAGTTATAAGATTCCATAAACATCTTCTTATGCAAACTTATATTTTATGGATATATATATTAATATCCTTGTAATTAGATTTTCCCTGAGATAATATGGAAAATTAGTGGAAAATTGAGACAATGTTATTCCACTTTAACATTTAAATAATTGCTTATTGAAATTTTTACTCCATAGCATTCATAATCAAGAATGAAAGAATCCTATTCTCATGATATTTTTAGGCTAAGATGGAACAAAATGATCATTCAATACTGGCAATGTTTTAATACAGATTAACATACATCAATTAAGTTATAGGTTTCTGGAGAATATTATATGCCTATATCTGTAATGCTAAGAAATCTTTTGAGAAAAGCCAGTATCTATTCCTACATATATATATCTTGTAAATATGAGTGATAATTCCTCAACAGGACAAAATACATAAAACTCAATTCTAAAGTCAGCACCTTATTTAATGGGGAAATTTTAGAGGTAGTGCTACAGGACCCGGGTAAAAGATAAGTATTCCCAATCTCCACTTCTATATAGTATTGTTCTGAACTCATAAGCCAATGAAATTACATAAGAGAAAATGATTGAAGGTATGTAAATTGGAGCAGCAGAAAAAAACTTCCTATATGCAGAAGACTCAATAAGATATATGAACCCCCCCCCCCAAATAATTGAAAACATTAACTCAAAAAGTTAAGGTAGCAATTGGCAAAAAAATTTAAAATATCAGGATTATAGCTATACATGTATCTACCTTTCTCTCATTTATCTCTCTCTCATCTATCTATTTAGATAATATCATTTAGATATTAAATGATATTACCATATCATTTAGATAATAGAGTGATATCCTTTGTTCTTGTTTAGAGCCTACCAACATCAACAAGATGACAGTTGTCTATACGTTGATTTATAATTTTAACATGATTCCAATAGAAATACCAATAAGCATTTTATGGAGCTAAACAATTGAACACTAAAGTTCTTAAAGAAAAAATAAACACTGAATAAGTAGGGAACCCTTTAAAAGGAAAAGCTGTCAAGGAGAAACTGTTCTACCTTGTGGAATGTTAATTGAAACATTCTACTAAGCCTTTATCATTAGAAGTGTGATAGCTGTTCATGGGTAAGCAGATAAAACAATGGAATGACACAGGAAATTTAAAAATAGACCTATGTATATTAATTTAGTTAATGATATTTCAAATCACTGAGGCAAAGTTAGACCTTTTAAAACATAGTACAAGTGGATATCCATTTGAAAAAAAAGGTAAAATTAGATGCAACCCTCAGACTTATATAAGAGAAAAATTCAAATGTATCAGGGATCTGCATGTAGAATATGGAGTGGTGAGAAGCAAGGAAGAACCTCTTGGGTATGGATGAAATAGACAATTCAATGTGATTTCATGGTTTCTAAAATATGTATATTATGTATGTGTGCATGCATACATGTACATTCATTCCTGTATATGTACCTATATGGATCTATGTGAATATCTTTTTGTATATCCCTACATTTATTTCCTATCTCTAGGTGTTGAAATGCCCCAAAGCAAAAACACTCCAAAAGCAATGAACATAGCAGACATCCAGATCTTCTTTTTTACTAGTATTCTCCACTAAAAGGAATTAGGGCACTCTTTGAGAACTGACTGCTCCCAGGAATCAGGAAAGGTTCAAGATGAGTCTGGAATATTTTATTTGCCAAAAAGTGAGGTTGCGATTCAAAAGAAGAAAAATATGGAGAAAAAATGATAGGGACACACCACAATACACCGAAGCCGACTTGAATGTGGTCCCACTACTCAAATCATGGCAAGTTTGAGCACCTAAAATGTTAAGAACAGTAATAGTAAACCCTTAAAAATATAAGAATTCATAAGTCCATACGGATAAAAAGCAGTACATGGGGACATCTTAAAGATCACAACTTAATTGTTGTAAATGAAAAAATAGCAAACACATAGTAGATTTAAATCAGAAATATTCTTGAACAGATGATCAAAATTAACATCCACAATGTGGGCAGATGGATACCATGAGCCTCCAGATGTGATGCCTTGCAAAGGACCCAGCAGATTTATATAAATGGCAGGCCAAGAATGCATAAGCTGAGTCTAATCACAAAGAAATATCAAATGAAAAAAAAAAAGAAATTTTATTTACAAAAAGGACTGCAATCTTCAAAATGTCAATGTAAACAATGAAGAAAAATGTTTGAGCAATTGTTCTAAGATTAAAGGAAAGTAAAGAGAAATGACAACTAAATATAGCCTGTGATTCTAGAATGGTTTCTCTCTCAGAAGGACAAAAAAAAATGCTATAAATCATGTTATTGGTTCAATTGGCAAAACTGGTCATGAAAGTTAGATTAGGTGAAAGTATTGTAGCAAAGTTAAATTTACTAAATTAACAATTCTATTGTGATTAATAAGAGACTACCCTTATTCTTAGGAAAGACACCCTAAAATATTTAATGATAAAGGTAAAGTTCTATCGTATTTGCATTTTACTCTCAAATGGTTCAGAAATATATGTGTATTTGTACATGTATACAAAAATATATTATATGCACATATGCATGCATAAAGAGAGAGAGCGAGAAAATGGTCTAAAATGTTAATAATAGGTGAATTTGGGTAAAGATTTTTTTTGTTCTTTTCTAACAACTTTTATTAAGTTAAAAATTTTTACTGAATTAAAAAATAACTTTAACTTGAAGATATTTTGGTTCTCATGAGCCCAGTGTTTCAAAGTCCCAAGAAGTAGAGACTGACATGCAAATAATCTTATAAGGAAGCACTCCAAAGACAAACAGCCAAGTAAGCGGGAACATCGTCTTTGGAAGGGGATCCAGCTAAGCAAGGGTGTGATTTCTCCACAGGGACAGCTATCAGCTTGAGCCCTTATGGAACTCCAGAATTAACTCATACCCCAGAGTTGTCCTGCCTTTTGGCTAGGGAGCTAGACTTCCAGACCCCTAAACTCTTCAATCACTTCTAGCTTTCCTGGAGGACAGAAAAAGAGACTTTCCTTGGGGGGCAAAAAAACAGGCTGTCACAGGCAGAGTACTGTCCCCAGAATTTGGGAGATTGAACTGTTGGAATAAATGCACTGGGAAGCAAGGGAAAGGGCACACAGAAATAGTTTAAAGTGACCCCAGGATATCTAGATGGAACACTGCATCATACTTTTGAGATTTTATACTCTCTTGAATAGATTTCAAAGTTATCTGTAAATTTGGGTACAAAAGAAACTTTAGAATTTTTATAATAGACAGCTAATGGGTACTCTATTCAAACTTATCCAAAATATGCCAAATGCCTGATGGAAAATAAATGGTGTTCTGATTTCTTAGGCTGCTCAAGCAAATATCATGAAATTGGTGGAGTTAAGCAATGGGAATTTTTATTTTCTCAGGGTTTGGTGCCGGGAAAAGTCCAAATCAAGACATCACCAAGGCACCATGCTTTCTCCCTGAAGATTGGCATTCTGGGGCCGGCTGCCTATGATTCTTGGTCAGTAGCTTGTCACACTACAATGCACCTGGTGGTGTCTCCCTACACTTTAGGTTTCCTTCAATGCCCAGCCTCTTGTTTCCTGTGGCTTTCTCTCTATTTGTGACAGAAAAAGCTAATGAACAAGAGTCTCCAGCAGCTAGCCCCAGAATGCCATGATCTTCCAAGAGAGAACATCATCTTCTGATGCCTTTATTTTAGACTTCTCCTAGCCTCAAAGTTCTGAGCCAATGAATTCCTGTTGTAAAGCCAACCCATTGCACAGCATTTGCTTTAGGAGCTAGGAAACTAATATACTATGATTATGAGATTCTTATAGTTATGTTCTTAAAAAAAGTGTAGGTAATATAACTGTCAATAAATGAGCCCTAGACTATGTTCAAAATATATCATTTTAACTGCTTTTAGTGTATATTGATATAAATACATATAGGGTTCAATTTACTGAATTATATAGTGTTACATACATATATTCCAGGTACATTAAGTGAGATATAAATTGAAAAACAAGCAAAATTTTATTTTTCTTTTTATAGCATATGACTAAATAGGAGGGCTAAAAGAAAGAACTATATATATATTAATATATATATATACATATATTAATCAAGTGTGTGAATATCTTACACAGATTTGAATTAATTACAGCCCCTGAGGTAATATCCAGCGAGGTAACAATAGCAAACCAATTCAGGTGGCTTGTAGTCTTTGACAACTACAATAAAGCATACCCAAAATAAATTCTATGGAGAATTAGCTGTGCCTGGGAAAATAGTTTTTATTGTATCTTCAATAAAAGAACTGTACCACTGAGGCTTTGCACATTATGATTAAAATGTTAATATTTTGTGTTAAGTATTTACATAGACAATTTAATGGAGAAATTTAACTGAATGTCTGGAATTTGAGAGAAAGTGTTTATCACTTCAGAATGCTCATAAAGCAAAATGGAAACTCTAAGAAACAAGGCAAATAACCCTTTAAAAATGCATGGTAAATTTTTTTGAATTAACTAATTATAAAACCTGTAATCATTTGTAAGCTTACCTATGTGTCAAAATATAATCAGGCCACCTTCAGACTAACATTTCTGTGTTGAGGGACAAACTTTCAATAAATGTGCCATAGAGTCTGTTCAAAAATATATCATTTTAACTGATTTTACAGTACTCTGAAATTTCATGATCATCCAAAATAACATGAAAGATTGCAAAAGACATCAAGAGCACAGGGTAGTAAACTGGATGATATATTTGAGAAAATATGGGTAAAATCAATTGTATGAATTGAATGGCAATATCAGAATGGAGGTAATGAAAGCTAGAATGTGCCTTTTAAACAAATAAATTGCAATAAGCTATCTTATATCTTCAAATAAACATGCATTCATGTAAATAAACATTTCATATCCACAAAATTTATCTTAACTATCAAAAATATTACATTTCAAAAAGTAAGACAGCTTACTCTTTGTCTTTGTAGTAGTACAAAACTACAAATAATCATAACATTATTATTATCATTATCATATTGAAACCAGGGAAGTACTTTATTCCTCTAGGTTCTTGGCTATGTCACATAAATGAATTTAAGAACATGCCAGTTTAGTTAGGCCAGTAAAAAGAATTTATTGAGAAATGGAGAAAAGAATAGAAGAGCTTGCTGAAAAATGGGAGAGAAGGACGGAAATACGCACCAAGATTTGATGCGGGCTCCTCTGGGCAGATAAAGTGAGATTTGACTTGTGTGATTAACTTTTAAGCTCTTAATTATTCCTCTCCTCCCTAATGCTAAGGGGAGGAGCCTCAGTTGTTATTGGCTCCCCTACCAATGGTGGAGACCAATGGTGAGAGCTGTTTGGAATATTGAGGGCCTCCCATCGGTCCCAGAAAGAGTCCTAACTGGGACCTCAAGGTCAAGATCAAGGTCTCAGCAGGGTCTCATGGCCAGGTAATTGTTCAGCCATGTTGTGGCTCATCTTCTCCTTGTTTCCCTGTACTAACCTGCCTCAATATTATTACTTACTTCCGGGTCCTCTCTCCATGGAGTCAGGACATCACCCTCCAGGAATATTGACTGATGTTACCAACCAGAGAAGATTACCTCAGCTGGATGTCCATAGCTTTTATTGGGGTCTCATTATGTGGACTTGAATGGTTAATGAATGGCCACATGGTTGAACTTACTCTTCATCGCCCCCTCCCCTCCCTGGGGATCTGGCTGATATGATATGGTTCCAAGTCTCAACACTCTAATATTATGGTTGGACTTTCTGACTTAGCCTGCCCCACCCATTCTAAGTCAACCTCTGTGTGGATGGTCCTACCCTGAGGCATCTTATTAGCATAAACATCAGGTATAGCCTGAGACTCACCATCAATGACTAAGATAGACTTACTGTGTGAAATTCCAGATTTAGAGGGTGTCTCTCAGTAACCAGGGACCATGGCCAGCCAAGTTCTTTACAACACATCACTCATTAAATCTCAGTTTCCTTATCCCAAAAATGGGGACAATGAAAATACCAAGGTCATAGAATTACTATGAGGATTTAATGATGATGCTTCTGGGACATTGTAAATTCTCAACAAATGTATTCAATTGTTTTGACTATTGTTGGGGTTTGAAAACATGGGACAAAAGAAGTAGGTACCAGGTAGAAGGAGAACATGTATATTTGACAAGAGTTAACTCTAATAGAACTTGGTACCTCCAAGACACTTTTATAGGGGATCTTAGAGGAACTTGTCCCTGAGATAAACTATACAGGCCTAAGAAGAAAATGAAGTTTACTGGTTCAAGAATAGCAGAGGGTATTTTATATAATGAGTCAAATTTGATTTCTAGTAAATGTAAAAATATATCACAAAATAAATTCTTCCAGCTGCATAATACTCTTCACAATTTTTATCTCACTTGCACCTTTGTCAACAACCCTGTCTTCTGAGTCCCAGCTATTTTGATTTTGGATGTCTCTGGGTAGATTAGAGGATTGTGCTGCAAGTAGGTGGTGGAGGTAAGTTGAGCATTTCTGGCAGGGAGAGGAATATGAGGTAAAACAAACACAGCAACGTGATCTATGGAAAGCCACAACCAGTTAAGAAGTAGGGTGATAATGGTGGTGCTCAATATGTGTGTTTGATTATGAATGAATGAATGAATAAATGAATCATGATCAAATGCACAATGCTTTGTTTTACTCTCATAATACCTTAGCACCTTATTTCCCTTTTCTCATGATCAAGCATTATTTTTTTGCAGTGCCCAATTAATTTGCAATCATAACCAGTGAAGCAATTCATTAATTCACTTAATATTTATTGAGGTCTTAATCAATAAATATCACATTATCTTGTGAATAACATTATTTTTCAATTGCCCAAATGTATATTTTGTATTATAGCTTTTTCTGAAATATCCAAAAGTTGACAGTAATTATCCAGGTGTCATGATTAATTTCAGTGTTAAGGATATAAAAGTTTTGGTAATAAAATCAGTCTAATGTATGCAGGCTTTCAATAGGTATAAGATATATAAGACTTTTGATTTTTTATATAAATGGCACAATATCCACAAGCTGTTATTAAGTTGTGTTTTGTTTTGTTTTTTTATTTTGACAAGACAAAACATAAAATTAGTTTTAGAAACACACACACATACACTCATGCAAAGTCCATTTTAGTTAGGGAGAGTGAAAGAACCACAACACATATTAGAGGGTATAAATAAGGGTAATTCTTTTGGAAATCCTTGTTAACAGCATATCTCAGTATGCTTTAAATTGTGTGTGTTCTTAGAGTCACCAATTCCACTTCTGGGAAGCTAGCTAAAAGAAAACCCACATATGCAAATAACCCCATATCTGTTTTTTACAGAAAGATGTTCACTGCACTGTTACTGAAAATTATGGGGAAAAAATGAATGCAATCTAGACATCGGATTATTCAAGTAATTACATCAAATCCCTTAATTTGATCATTAGGCAGTAATTGAAATTTTATTTACAATAAAGTTTTAATCACTTATGAAATTACTTATTTTTTTGTTAAAACCAAAGCATACATTTGTGTATAACTCCAATCTTAATTATGAAAATCATCTATTTGTAAAAGAAAATTGACAGGAAATATCTGGTTTACAGCACTACCAGTGGTTTATGTGAGTAACAACTTGCCATATTCTTTCTAATACTTGTAATTGTCAGACTTCTAAATTTTCCTAACATGAGGATTATGAAATAGTATATTATTGGTGTCCATATTTTCATCTACTTATCAACTGGGAAATTTGGAAATAATTATAATTCTTATTAGCCATTAATAGTTTATCTTCTGTGACCAGGTTTAATATTTTCTATATGGATTTCACTTTATTGATGTTTTCTTTATGATTCTGAAAAAACAATTTATTTAAAATATTTCACAGATTTTGATTTCTAAAGAATATACAGTTTTCCCTATGTGTGTATATATACATATAAATATATTATACACACTCATTTTTTTTTCTCAGTTTTATAAATCACTGTTTTATTTTATGTTGTGCATGATAGAAGCAAAGCAGTGACTATAAACATGTATTCTGTACTCAGGCTATCTTGCTTAGGCATAGTTTTTTTACTTACTGTCTAATTAACCTTGGTTAAGTCCCTTCTTTGTGGCTCAGTTTCTTCATCTCTTAATAAAGAATGTGAACCTACTTCATAGAGGTATCATCAGAATTCAACGAAATAATATAGGTAAAAATCTTAGAACAGTTCCTAATCTACTTTAAACACTCAACATCAGTGGCTATTACTGCTATTAGGAGCCCCAATTGGTAGTAAATGCAGAAATGGGAATACAATTTCCTTCTTGGAGATTAAATTATTTTTCTGAAGAAAAGCCCCAACCATCAAGAAATCATTTGCATTATAGCATAAGACCAGTATATCTGTGGAACATATTATCTTTTTGGCATTTCCATAACAACCACCAAACATGCCATTGAAGTTTAATTTAACAGAACATTATATAGCATTATTATCTTTAGATAATATGTAAAACCAGGGATGGCCAATTCAATGCCAAGGTTGAAAATGTTATCTAGATCATCTATTCATTAAGGAGGATAAGTTGATATCCACATTTTCTAGCACAGTTTTCTATGGGGCTTCTAATTATTGCCCCTTTTGGTGCCTTTGTATCCTTCTTTATATATCCCAATATCTTCTACCAACTCGAGCTTTAGTTCACAATCCCTAATAGAACAAGTTTGCTGGTCCCTTGAAAAATACCCAACCACTTTCATTCCTTTTGTTCTTGTCTCTGCTACCAAACATATATACACTTAAACACACACAGATATACACACATCTTTCCCAGATCCAGGAGGAGAATCTTTTCTCATACAATTAACAGAGAAGAGACCAGCACATAGGAATGGCTCCTTTATAGCTCTAAGATGGTTACCTGGGAATCAATGACAGGAATAGGGGGAGGGTCACCATTTGAAACATGATATATTAACATGGAACAAGAGAAAGGAAACATAATATTTGTGGGGAAAATCTTAGGTATTTCTTTAGGAAAGCACTAAATAGGGGGTGGGGAGAATATATCAGACTTTGCAACTGTGATTTCCTACTGTGACATTATAACTGTGATTTTCTACTGTGACTTTCTACCTCCTAAAAATAAGCAGAATTTTCATTAGTTTTTTAATCCTATTTGAAGATCCACTTTTAGAAAACATGGCCCAATCAGTGTTCTTGAACCTGAACCTACTTTTGTTTCTCCTCTTTTAATTCCTCTGTATATCCATTTATCCTTCCTTATCCTTGGAGCAATTGAGGGGGGTTGCATAAATGAAAAAGAGCCTGTGTTTCCCTAGAGTTAATATGATTTCCATTTTATCACGTTTTTATAAAATACGTACAATGTGCCAAGAATTTTGTTGGATTCTGGGGCAAATGTGTGGGGAGCAAAAAAATCACAAGCTCCCTGAACTCATTGAGATGATCACACTAGTTAATTTAAAATTACATATTTGTGTGGGTGTTGGTGGAGTGGGGAGGCACATACACTCGGTTTAAGATACTAATGATCAGCACTAAAGGTTCAAACAAGATCCTCTCATACAGAGGGGAAGCCAAATTGGGTAATGCAGAGAAGTCTTTGAAATTTGGAGGTTTATCCACAAGCAGATATGCCCAACTGCATGCTAAAGTAGGCTTCCCCAAGATTACAAGAAACTAAAGCACTTGTTTTGTTACCAGTCCAGATACTCCAGAGAGCTTCCAGAAGGCTAGTGACAGGAGGTGAGAAAATAGGACTTTCTTTGGTCTATTTCAGATGGGGGACTTAGAAATCCAAATATGAGAATGGAAGCTTTAGTAGGTTTTGCTGCTGACAGGACAGACTGTTCAGCATCTGCCCTTCCACTGTCGCATTCATGCTAGCACTGACGGTCATTCCTGTGTCCTAACTCAGGATAATAGAAGGGCAGATGTGATATTAAACTGGCCCAAAAAGGGGAAATATGAGTGTTTAAACACTTACTGCTTTAATTATTGAATGGACTGTGGCTTGTGGCAGGCTCGAACTTGGCAGATAAGGAAGGCAGGGGTACATATAGAGGAACGGCTAACACAGAGCCTGGAAAAAAATGACACTGATAGGTGAGGAGATGTCACAGAACACAAAAATCACCCACTGAGGGTCATTCCAATTCTTCAGCCATCATCACTCAGCCAGAATCATCCCTTCTTTGAGGAGTTCATATAATTTATGGTAAAGGACTTCAGTATCCTAGGAATGTTTAAATTTTGTAGCTAGGATAATAATAGTAATAATAATAATAATAATAATAATAATAAATGTGCTTATACTGATTTACTTTGACAAATTGTGTTTTGTAGTAAAAGTATAAACAAACAGAAGCATTATATGATTTCTGAGTAGTACTATTTGGTATCTTGCTGATAGTATCCTTAATAATAGATTTTACTTGTTTTAGATATAAAAATATGGACATAGTTTCAACATTGATATTGTTTATTTTGACTTTATACTGTGATAAGTTTATAAATCTTAGAAACAAATCATTTCTGGAAAATGCAGGAAACCACACTTTGTGTTATGTCACTGATGTGCAGAATACTGAAAAGAGTGACAGCAATGCATTTGGAAGGTTACTTTCAGTATATCAAATGATGATCAACCTATAGACTATCCGTAACAGTGATTAGAGGTTTTCCTCAGGGTGCCTTAATAATTTTGAACGGTTCAAAAGCCATATGAATTAGGTTTCAAAATAATTAAATATATGCTGTGCAGATTTTGCCTTCCTACTGACAGTTATCACATTCTAAATTGTAACAAATCAAATGATGTCCCCAAAATATGAAGCTATCTATAAATAGTATATATGAAAATGTACTAATTGATAAATACCATCTTATTGGATCTCAAATGAATGCCAAGATCAGTTTATTCCATGAAATTTGCAATTTATGTTTCAGTAAAAATCACTCTTTCCTGGGTATTTTATAAAAATCAATCTGTCAAATCCTATGTATGTTAGAGCTCGGCCAGGCTCCATAAAATTAAAACAAAGTTAAAAACTTCGAGAGACAGAAATGGCCTTTTAAGATTCACTGGAGTGTGACTCCCCATCTGATCTGAGCAGTCATCATGAAGGGATTGATGTGCATTGGCTGAGAAGGGTTGCACGCGGCGGCTGTCTGGCCGGTGGCACCAGAATGGAGCTATCTGTCTTCATTGTACTCCATTAACATGCCCCTCAAATCTATCAGGCAAATGTCTACATACCTACTTTATACGTTATTACTAGCGACATTTAATATTTTAGAACTTGTTTGGGAGTATCACTCGACTTATAACCTATAATTTACACACATACCACATGATTTTAAGCATTTTAAGTTCAAGGATTACTTAGACCTATTTTAAATTTGTGCTAGAGATGAGTTTCCTCTGTTGATAGTAATCCATCAGGTTTTGAACAGTTTATTGAGGCAAATCAAAAATGCAAATTATTCACTAACAAGGGCACATTTCTTTTGAGAATTAAACCGACAGGATTTCATATAAATATGATCAGAGGTATGACATCTTATCTGCATTCTTTCAAAGTAAAATAACTGTGAACTGAAAAGGAGGTATTCAAACTGTCTTTATTTGGTTTTTTCTTAGTAATTATTTTTATTTAGCTCATTTAAAGTCGCTTTCAAACTCGCATACAGCACTCCTACTTTTAAACAACAATGTTTAAAAGCCCAGAGGTTTACTTTAATTATTTTAGTGTGTTTAAGATCTCCTATTGTTGTGTTATTCATGTAACAGTTATTCTAATGTCCTCCTGAACTAAATGATTAACTATAAACTAGATAGATTTTGGTGTGGAGATTCACACAGGAAACAAATATTTTCAACATAATTAAAAGAAATTTAAACTGAATACATTTTAATGCGCTTCAGATTTAAAGTGTGTTGTATTTACTACCCAAAAATTTTCATTCTTGGACCTACGTTTCTATGGATGGTAGATGTGGCTTTTCATTAATCTTTTTTAGTTGTATGATGCTATGGAACTGGGAAGACATATTAAATTCGACAGACATTTTTCATGAATTACAGAACAGTAATTAGAAAGAAACCCAAACATGAAAGAATCACCAACAAATAAAATTGCTAATTGCAATGGAAGAGTAGGACTGGAATAAACTTTAAATTATTTTGTTAGATCTTCATAACAGTTCCTTGTGGTGGCTAATTTTTTTACATATTAAACTTGCCAAAACAGGTTCAGGGAGTAGATTTCCAATGTACCACATGAGTGAGAATTATAAATGGAATCCTGTCCAGATCTGTCTGATTCCAATGATAGTGGTATTTGCATTATAAATTTGTTGGGTCAACAGAGAAGTGAAAAGACTTTAGAAGAGATTTTGAATAAAGAGGATCAGAATTCATTGTCTCTTCTCATTTTTTCTTTCTACAAATTTACTGAAATATAATTAACAGACATTAAAATGCAAATATTTAAAATCGACAGTTTTATTAATGTTGATATTTGTCTATTCCAGTGCAACCATCATTTCAGTGAAGATAATGAAAGACTTGTGTCACCCAAAATTGTTTCTTCACGTCTCTATGTAATTGTTCCCACTGCCCCTTTATACTCTGCCACCTACCCCCATAAAAAACCTGATTTGCTTTCTGCCACTATGGGACAAGTTTGTATTTTCTAAAATTTTGTATAAATGCACTCATATAGCATGCACTTTTTCCTGATATTTTTTCACTCAGCCTAATTACTTTGAGATTCATCCATGTACGGTCAAGTATCAATAGTCCATCTCTTTGTATTGCTGAGTAGTATTCCATGGTATGGCTATATCATAATTTATCTATCCATCTGTTAATGGACATTCAGTTGTTTTCCAGTTTTGAGCTATTGCAAATAACACTGCTATGCACATCTTTTTCTAATATTTACATGGACATATGCTTTAACTCCCTTTCAGTAATACTAGGAGTACAATATGCGGATTCTGTGATAGCTGAATGTTTATCTTTTTAATGAAAGAACCAAACTCTTTCCAGAGTGGTTGTAAATTTTAGTATTTCCAATACCAATGTATTAGAATTCCAGTCCAACCACATCCTCAGCAGCAGTTAGTGTGGTGTGTGTGTATATGTGTGTGTACATGTGTTTTAACTGTAGCTTTCTCATAAGTTTGCAATGCTATCTCATTGTAAATTTAATTTCCATTTATATAATTAGTAATGATAGCCAGCATTTTTAAAGTGCTTGTCACCAATTTATCTTCTTTCATGAAGAGTTTCTTCAAATCTTTCACCCAATTTTATATTGTTTTATTTCCTTTCTTCTTTTTTTGTTTTTTTAACAAATCAATTTGATTGGTATATATTAATAAAGCATACAATTTATCAAAAGTATACAATCAATGGTATTTGGCAAAATCACATAGATGTGTGTTCATCATTTCAATCATCATTAAACCCTTTTCATTATTTCAATAATAATAAACAAAAAACAGACAAAGAAGAAAATTCCTCACCTCTCAATCTCTCTCTTTCCCCTGCTGTACATAAATGCTATTTCTGGCTATTCTTGCACAATTATTTATTTGTTTATTAAGCAGCTTTATTGAGATATAGACACATACATAGGATATATCCCAAGTGTATAATCATTGGCTTTTAGTATAATCAAAATGTTGCAGTCATCATCTCAAAAATTTTAGAACAATTTCATTACTCCTTTTAAGACTCCACATCCCTTAGCATTCCTTCCTCAACCCTACATAACCACTAATCTAATTCCATCTTCATAAATAGATTTATATTTACATTTTATATAAATGGAATCATACAATATGTAGTACTCTGTGTCTGGTCTCCTTCACTTAGTATAATGTTTGTTTGTTTTTTTGTCTGATATTAACATTTTGTAGTATTAGCCTACATTTGTTTAACTTCAAAGAAAAATGGTCTTATATATGCAATTTTATCCGTATTCATATTTCACATAATATATTTATATTTCACATAATATATTTAGTTCATAAGAGAGCAATCATACATAAAGTCGTGAAACATATGATAACATGGATGAACATGGAAGACATTATGCTGAAGCAAGCCAGACACAAAAGAACAAATACAGAATTCTCAATTGCTTTTTATACTATTTTATTGTATGCTGTTGCCAGTGTAATAAAATAATTACCCATGTGAAATAAAAACCCATGAAAATTCAAAGAAGTAGATATTAAAGACTCAAGTAAAATTGTATATAGTATGGCAAATGGATTACAAGGATAAGCTTTTCTACAGGTTTCAAATTCAGCCCTCCTTTGAATATTCACTGGTTCATGAAAAATGGTTTAGAAAACCTGTGGAACATTCATTTTACTACAAAAAGAAACAATCTTTTTTGAGTCTGAAAGGATTTGTGCTTGAAGATACTCCAATCAGCAAGGGATCATGTTGAGAATTCTGCAGACTGAATTGTTCAAGCCTGCAGCTCCTTGGGAATCCTTTGCTCTGTTGAGTCCAGCCTCCAGCTGGAGTTGTTGAACCATTTTCTTCATAGCAGTGACATTAACTATGATATTAAAATGCAGTTCTTTTTGTTTTTGTTTTGTAGATATATTTAATCAAGTTACAGAAGTTTACTTCTATGCCTATGTTACTGAGTGTTTATGAGTATAAATAATGGCTATTGTTAGATGAAATTTTACTATCTACTGAAATGATTTTTAAATTTTTGTCTATTAGTATAAATTAGCCCTTTTTTAGTTTTTAATATGAAACTAACCTTTCATTCTTGGGATAAAACCTAAGTGGTAATAATTTATAAAAAATATTCATAAAAATTGTTGCATATATGTGCATGAGGGGTAGAGGTTTTAATTTTCTATTCTCATAAAGTCTGTTCTAGTATTAATATCAGAGTCCATTGGTATTTTCTTCTTTTCAAAGATATAAGAGAATTTGTTGGAAGACTTTCTAGAGGACTGGTATTATTTTCTTCTTAAATGTTTAGTAGAACACATCAGTGAAATCATATATACATGGAATTTTTTTTTGTAGGTTTATAAATGCAGCTCAATTCCTTTAAGAGAAAAAAGTCTATCTATATTATATATTTCATTTTGAGTAAGCTTTGGAAATTTATAGCTTTCAAGCAATTTGTCCATTGCACCTAAGTTATAAAATTCATTGTCATAACATTTTTCATAATTGTTTATATCAATTTAATTTCTGTACAATCTGTAATTATGTCCCCTCTCTCATCCTTACTGCTAGTAATTTGTGTCTGCTCTCTTAATCAGTCTGTCTAAATGTTTATCAATTTTACTAATATTCTCAAAGAACTAGTTTTTGCTTTTATTGATTTTCTATTACTATTCCATTTTTCATTCATTAATTGCTACACTGATTTAATTATTTCCTATCTGTTGCTTACTTTAGCTTTATTTTGCTTTCCATTTCTTAGTTTCTTAAGGAGAAGCTGAGATCATTGATTGGAATCTTCCTTTTTTATACTATTGATTTTATTCTTTGTTATAAATTCATATCAAAATGTTGCTTTAACTTCATTCCACAAATTAATATATATTCACTTACGTTCAGTTGAAATATACTTCTTGACTTTACTTTTGATTTCTTCTTTCACTCATGGGTTATTTAGCCCCCTGCTGTTTATTTTTTTTAATGCTGTTAATTTCCAGATAAGTTTCCATTATTGATATCTAAGATAATTTTATTTTGGTCAGAAAATAAACTTTGTATGCTTTTATCATACATTCTTAGTTACTAAAACAAATATCATACATGGGGTTGGCTTAACAACAGGAATTTATTGGCTCATGGTTTCAGAGGCTAGAAGTCTTACTTCCTTTCAGGGTTAGTATCTTCTGGCTGTGCAGCAATTTCAGGTTTCCTTGGCTTTTCCGTCACATGGCAATGCACATAACAGCCTCTTCTCCTCTCTTTTCCAGGTGCAATTGACTTCTACCTACTTGTTTGTCCTGTGGCTTTTCCTCTCCTTTTCCAATTTCTTTTGCTTATAAGGACTTCAGCCATATTGGATTAAGACTCAACCTCATGCAGTATGGACACATCTCAACTAATAACATATTCAAATGTCCTATTTACAAAATGGGTTTGCACCTACAGGACTAAGCAGGAGTTGGATATGAACATTACTTTTGTGCAGGCTATGATTCAATCCCCAGCATCTTGAATATTTTTAGATTTATTAACACTTGTTTTATAGCACAGAATATTGTCTATCTTGGTATATGTTAGGGAAAAAATTGAAAAGGTTGTTCATTTTTATTTTGCTGGACAGAGATTTCTATAAATGTCAATGAGGACATTTTAGATGATAATGTGAATTTCTGTCATCTTGCTACTTGTTTTTCATTTGTACCATTTATTCCTAATGCCCAGTTTCTTCTTTTATGAGAAATAAAAACGTATATAGTTAACAGAAACACTGAAATATTTTTACAGCAATGGCAAAAAAGATACTATATCAATTCTTAGGGACAACAATGGCAGGGTATAAGGGGGTATGGGATTTTTCCTTGTGAAGTAATGAAAACATTATAAAATTTACTGAGGTGATGATAGGATAACCCTGTAATGAAAATTAGAGCCACTGAGTATACACTTTGTATGGATTGTAGAAAGCATGGGACTATATAACACAGGGAGTCCAGTAATGGAAGATGGACTGTGGTTAAAAGAGCAAATATGAGAACCTTCTTGCATGAATTATACCAAATACATAATACTAATTCAGGCTGTTAATAATATGTTGGGTTGGGGAGGAAATGCACCAAATGTAAGATATGGGCTATAGTTAGTAATAACATATTTATGATGCTCTTTCACAGTTTGTAACAAATATTTTACAATAATGGAAGGTATGGTGGTGGGGTGATGAATGGTAGCCCTGTATGATATGTATGTTTGTTTCTTAAGTTCACAAATTTTACTATCTGCTTATTTTTTTTGTATGTTCATATAAGAATGCTATACATCAAAAAAATTTTTATACACAAAAATGTCAACTAGATATCTTTACCCAGTGTATTAATCAGCCAAAGGCGTGCTGATGCAAAATACCAGAAATCGGTTGGTTTTTATAAAGAGTATTTATTTGGGGTAGAAGCTTACAGTTACCAGGCCATAAATCGTTTCTTCCTTCATAAAAATCTATTGCCACGTACTAGAGCAAGACAGCAGCCGATGTTTGCCAGGGTTCAGGCTTCTTGGGTTCCTCTCTTCCCAGGACTCCGTTTCCCTCTAGGCTCAGCTCCTCTGTTTCCTCCACAAGGTCAGCTGTAGACTATCAGGCGAACGGCTCACCTCTTCCCAGGGCCTTCTCTCCTTCCTCATGACCAAGCTCCTCAACTTCAGAACTCCAACTCAAAACTCCAACTCTGTCCTTTGCCATGTTTTTTATCTTTGATTCCCCACCCACGAAAGGGTGGGACTCAGTGCTCTACTGATGTGGCCCAATCAAAGCCCTAATCATAACTTAATCATGCCCAGATGAATAGACCAGTTTACAAGCATAATCCAATATCTATTTTTGGAATTCATAACTGTATCAAACTGTCAAACTGCTACATCCAGTAAAAATATCTTTCAAAAATAAAAAAGTGAAATAAACACTCTATCATTCATGTGAACAGTGAAAGAATGCACCACCTACAGACCAGCAGCACAAGAAATGTTAATGGAAGAGCTTCAGGCAGAAGAAAAAGATACTCAGTGAAACACCAAATACAGTAAACATTTTGGAATATATAAGGTATATTTTACTTGTTTTTATCTAAAAGATAATGAATGTTTAAAGCAAAAAAATATGGCAAAGTATTATTCAGAAATCCAAAAAAAAATGGTCTAATGAGAAAGGGAATTAGCTTCTCCATCTACCATAACCAGACTATAAACGAACCAGTCAGTTAAGATCTTTCCTACGTCATACCTATCCCCACTTCTGAAACTCCTGGGAGCAGTCTCCTTGTCTAAAAATGTACAAAAATAAAAGAAATCTACCTGAAATTTAACAGAATTTGACAAGGAAGAAAAAAAAATGGGTTATACAAATCATCTGTGAGAAACTTTTAAAGTTGCCTTAGGATGTATCATAACAAATATCATCAAAGAAACAATTTTGTAGATTTTGGAATGTTTAATAAGGCTATATACAAGAATAGTAAAAATAAAAATAACTATTAGTTTGGTGTCTTAGATTCCCAGGGCTGCCATAACAAAGTACTACAAACTGGATAGCTTAATGCAACCAATATGTATTTCTTAACAGTTTTAGAGACCAGAAGTCAGAGCTCAATGTGTTGGCACAGTTGGTTCCTTCTGGAGGCTCTGTAGGAAAATCTGTTCCATGCTTCTTGATTAGCTTCTGGTGAAGTTCTTGGTCTTATAGCTGTGTAAGTCCAATCTCTGCCTCTTTCATCACCTGGCCTTCTTCCCTGTGTTTCTCTATATCTGTAATTTTAAATCTTTCTCTAGTTTCTCTTCCAGGACACCAGCCATTGCATTTAAGACCCACCCTAATTCTAGGATGAACACTTCTCAAGATCTTTAAACATAATTACATCTGCAAAGACTTTATTTTGTTTGAGGTCACCTATCAAAGAGAAAGGTGAAGTGTCTTTTTCTTTTGAAACTGTGAATCATCAATAATATTTTTAAAATACACGAGATTTTAGAGGTAAAAATGCAAAGGATTTATTCTTTCCAGAAAGAATGACACATGGAAATATTTGATAAATTGAACATATAATTATTAGTAGTATTTCTTCATGGTCAGATAATTGGTTTTAAGAGAAAAAAAATTTCCAATTGATTTTTATCCAGTATAGCATTCTCTCTATCTATAACAAAATAAATTACTTTGAGTATTTTATCTACTCTCAGGAAAGCAAATATACTTATTTAAAATCAAGATTTCAGTATTGAGAATACTAAAGAATTCTTGAACATAATTACAATGTTTTATGGATAGAAATATGCTATATTTATTTATCCATTTATTTTGAAATTGTTTACAGCATTCCCTTTACATGCTTCTACAATCATGTATCACATTCACAGATATTTGGTAGTTTACACATTGCATCTTTTAATAAAAATTGTATAAATTTTATTGGGAAGGCTGAAGGAAAGTTCACTTTTCTGCAAACAGAAGTTTGAAGCAGTGCATTATCATCTTCCTGGTCTGCTCTTTGCTAATTTACCTGAAATGCTATCTTCAGGTTAACATTTTTCTAGAAGAGCTAACTCAGTACTTTTATCCCCAAATGTATGATACTTTCTAATAATACTGGGAAATATATAAAATTACAATCTAATCAAATATTAATTTTCTGAATATTTCTGATTATATTTGATATTGGTGATAACATTCTTCTTCATGAATTCCATAAGTTTCCATATTAATTGATTTCCAGGTCTTTTCCGACTCCTGAATAACTCTTAAAAGAAGATTTTCCTGATAGTTCATTCCTTGCCCTACCGCCGCCAATCATTATAAATGCTTTTCTAAGGCAATATCATCCCTTCTCATGGCTATATAACTAATATATTTGCTGTAATTATAAATCTCTACCCCTATACTCAAACTTTCCCAGAATTTCAGATCATTTAATCCAACTTTTCAATAGTCAATCTATATTTCCAATTTGTATCTCAAATTTAACATACCCAAAGAGAAATCACATCCCCCAAGTATTTGTTTTTGAAGCCACATTCCTCTTCAATTTATCTTAGTTATTTCCAACATTCTGCAGTTTCCCCAAATTATAAGCCTAGCAAGTATCCTTAAATCATTTCTTACTCATTGCTTACATTTAATAATAATCAAGATTTTATTTTGCTCCTAGGTAATTCTCACATCAATCACCTTCTTTCCATTTACATTCCCACAGCCCCAGCCTAATTTCTTGTAATATTGACCTAGATTATACTCATTGTCTCCTAACCAATTTACCAGGCTAGGAACCTGGATAAAGATAATTATCCAGAATTATCTTTCAAGCCACTGTTAGTTTGAACTATCTGAAACACAAACCTGGTAACATTTGTGATTTCAGCTAACAAATACTCAGTAGCTCTTACATTCTTCTACTCTATAGTTTAACAAATAGGCACTTAGACTGAACAAAGTAGATCTCTATGAAATTGTTTGGAATTACTATTTTCAACTTAATTTTTCTCTCTCTGAATACAGGTAGACATGTTTTACTCCAGCAATAAATAATTATGCATTATGCCCTGCAATAGTACCTTTACTAACACTGATAGTTGAGGTTTAAACACCCTTTCAGCTCCTTGAATATTTCCTAATTATTCATCCTTTCTCTTTTTGTTAAACTGATATTGTGGTAAGTACTGGGAAGATCTGGTTTATGGTGTTAATAATGTCTATAATGATGATTGATATCTTCAGTATAAAGGAGGTAGGGCTGTCAGATTTAGAGGGACAAAAGACAAAGAAAAAAAATCATGACAGAGTTAAATATGAATTTCAGGCTAGCTATGGATTTTAGGATAAATATATCTTTGTTGTCAGCCAAAGGGGTGCTGATGCAAAATGCTAGAAATTTGTTGGTTTTTATAAAGGGTATTTATTTGGGGTAGAAGCTTACAGTTACCAGGCCTTAAAGCATAAGTTACTTCCCTCACCATAGTCTGTTCCCCCATGTTGGAGCAAGATGGCTGCTGACGTTCAGCCTCCCTCTTCCTCATAAGAATTTGTGGTCCCAGCTTCTTCCCATATCAGCTGTAGGCTGGGATAAGTCTCATCTCTCTCCTGGGGCTCAATTCTCTCCAGGTTCAGCTGCTCTCCTCTCTCCACAAGTGTAGCTGTAAACTCTCAGGTGAATGGCTTATCCCTCTTCCCGGGGCCTCTGCCACTTCTAACGGAAACTTCTCTCTCCTCTTGTATCTGCTTCCTCTGCGTTTTTACTTCCTGGGCTCCAGGATCAAAACTCCAACTCTCTTCTCTGCTGTGTAGTTTTCTCTGTGTCCTACTGATGTGGCCCAATCAAAGCCCTAATCATAATTTAATCATGCCCAAGTACAGACCCATTTACTAACATAATCCAATATCTATTTTTGGAATTCGTAAACAATGCCTAACTGCTACAGTATCCTATGCAATTAATGTGACATAACTATAAAGATATTCATTGTTTACCTCAAATTCAAATTTAACTGGCTGTCCTACATTTTATCTGTCCTACATTTTATCTGCAATCCAAGCAGGTCAGGAGGCACAAAAAAATAGTGAGGGCAAGTAAACCAACAAGCAAAGATGGTAAAAATAGGGTTGAAAACCTGACCTACCACCATTAAATCTTTTGAGGTAAAACTACCAGTATTTTTCTTCTGCTCTGAAAAATCATTTCAATTGTAAAATCTTGGCAATATTTATATATATAGATCATTCTAATATTTAGTGAACTTTTATAGAAGACAATAATAGGGGTTGTGAAGGATGTATCAAATCAGCCTATCCAATCTCTCCATAAAGCTCAGCATACATACTAACAAGATCAAAAAGGGAAGGGATGCAAGCTCTGATCTCTAACAGGTTCATAAATACTTGCATTAGTCCCCTGTAAGGAAAGCAAAGAACCAAGGTTAAGATGTAGTCTTAGATCTTGTTTATCCATCACTATGTTTGTTGTAGTTCAGTATGTATTGTAACATCAGTCCATCTACTTGACCACTTTTTCTCCCTCCTTCCCTCTCTTCCTTCCTTCCTTCCCTCCCTCCCTTCCTTCCCCCTTCCTTCCTTCCTCCCTTCCTCCCTCCTTTAACAGCATAGAGGAAGTAAAATTATAAAATGTACATATTTAATAAGGTATAATTTGATAAGTTTGACAAATGCATATGCCCTTGAAACTGTCACCACAATCTAAATAATGAGCATATTCACATAGTAAAAAGTCCCTTTCTACAATTCCTCATCTTCAGGCAAAAACTGGCCTGCATTAATGCGTATATTTTGAAACATACAGTAGGTGTTTATTAATCTAGCTTCTTTCATTCAGCATAATTATTTTTTCATCCATTGTTTTGTTGGTTTTGATAGTTCATTTATTTTTATTACTGTATAGTATTTCATTATAATAGATGCCTAAATTTGTTCATCCCTTCATTTGTTGATGAGCATTTGGATGGTCAGTCTTTTTAATTTTAGCTTTTCTACTGTGTATGTATTTACATTGCAAGTCTCTTATGACCAATGATGATAAGCATTTTTTTTTCATGTGGTTATTTAAATCTGTAAGTTTTGCTTGGCTAAGTATCTGGTTAAATCTTTGCTCAATTTTCTCCCAGCCTGTGGTTTGTTTTTTAATTTTCTAAAAAGTGTTTATCAAAAAGCAGATGGACTAAATTTGATGATGTTCAATTTTCAAATGTTTTACCTCTTATGAATTTTTACTATGGATTCTTCAAGACATTTTATATTTTTAAGTTTTACTTTTAGATCTATGATCACTTTCTACATGGTGTGAAGTATAAATATAAATTGATATTATTTTATATGTACAAATTCAATTTACAGAGATTTTTTGAAATTTTATCCTTTTTCTACCAAATTGCCTTTGGAAAATTGTCAAAAATCAATTGAACACATGCAAGTGGGTGTTTTTATGGATTGCCGATACTGTTTTATTAATGACAATTACACACTATCTTGATTATGATATCCCATTGTTAGTCATGAAGCCAGATAATGTAAGTACCCCAATTTTATCATTCTCTTTGTAGAATTGCATTTTCTATTTTAAACAGTTTCTATTACATATGTGCTAATCCATTTACAGGAAATTTTCTGTAGAGTTGTGTTGTCTATTCTAAATAGTTTCTATTCCATATTAAATTTAAATGCAGCTTGCCAAAATCTAAAAAAAAAAAAAAACAATAAACTAAGATTTTGGTTGGTATTGCATTGAATCTGTAGATCAATTTGGGAATAATCAATATTTTAACATTATTCAGTTTTCCAACCCATAAACATTTTATAGCTCTTCATTTATTTAGGTATTCTTCGATTTTCCTGTAGTTTTCAATGTATGGGCCTTGGGCATCTGTGCCCAGATTTTTTCTGTTTTTTCATTTATTGAACATCTTGTAAATGATATATTTTTTATTTCCATTTCCAATTGTTTGTTGCTAGTGTATGGAAATATGATTGGCTTCTGCATATTTATTTTTTATTCTTTACAATTACTAAACACTTTAATTCTAGTAGGTATATTGTAGATACCACTGGAATACCTACATAGATTGCCATATCATTACTAATAAGATGATGGAGACATCATCTCCATGAGGTGGCCTGTGTTTACTTGAAGCAAGTGTTCACTATATGGTTGGTATTTAGTATTTTGATTTAATAATTTAAAAGTTTCACAAGCTTGTCCTGATAAATACACATGTGGAAGTAAATAGCCAAAAAATTCTAACAACTAATAGTTTTATAACAATATTAAGGATGCTATTATTAATATAATGACCACTAAATTTTATGGTGTCCTTTCCATGTTTAAGGTTCTGTACTAAATGCACTATATGTCTTAATTCCCATTAAGAAACCTCTGAGATTGTTCTGATCAACACCACACAACGAGCTGACTTAAACAAGAGGAATTTATTGGCTTACCACGATTTTGAGGCTAGAAGAACAAAATCAAGGCATCAGCAGGGTGATGATTCACTGTCCTGGAAGTCTGTCGTGGTCTGGGGTTGGCTGCTGGGAATCTTTTGGGTCTTTGTCTTTTCTGTTACATAGGAAAGCACATGGCAGGGTCCTCTCTTTTCTTTTCCAGGTTCCATTGACTTCCAGCTTCTACTCCTCCCTTGTGGTTTTCCCTCTGTAGCCTTCTCTATAAGTCCTCTAGTAATAAGATTAAGACTCACCCTGACTGAGATGACTACACCTTAACTAAAAATAACGTTTTCAATAGGTCCTATTTACTATAGGTTTTCACCCACAGGACTGGATTAAGATCAATAACATATTTTGGGGGGCTACATCATTCAACCTACCACACTGAGGCACAAATAATTAAATAACCCAAGTTCACAATTAATAAATGCTGGGATGGAAATTTAACTCAGGGTTTGAAAAGAAAGGCCTGCTTACTTACCCAAAATGATTATTGGCTGTATTCATCATCATTATCATCAAGGTTAACATGATGGTCAGCATCATTTATTGTTTTCTATCTTTACCCCCTTTTCCTTATGCTCTTTTATTTTGTCTTTACATTTATACAGAATTGAGGATGTGTGGAAAGGCGCTGCATGGAAACAGCCTGTTTCTCCTCTCTGTGCTGATAGAGTATATTTCTGCACTCTGGAGGCCTGAATGTTTGCCACAGACAATTAAGCAGGTGATAGATGAACTCCTGGTTTTCCTGGGATGTAAAATAAACTATTCTAAGTCTTAAAATATCAACATGCAATACGAATGATGTGTCCTTGCAGACTATTTTGCACTTGTATCAGCTTCAAATTGGTTTGCATTGTTGAGCCATAAACATATCACAATATTATTTAACTGTCAGCAAAGTGTATTTTTTGTCAACTAAGCTAAATATAAAACATTAATATTACTATTTAATCATGGTGTGTTCATTGCATTGTAAAATGTAACAATTTATTTCAGGGATAAAAATTATATTTGCAAATTCTATGGTGAATACACACACACACACACACACATACATATGCATATTAACATTTAAGTACCTATTGATATATACCAGATCACATTCTTAGCACTATCTAGGGCTTATTCAATATTTGTTGACCATATTTATACATAATGATGGTATGCATTTATTAAAATAAATGCTTTAAGCTTTAAGCTTTAAATGCTTTCAGCTTTAAGGCTGAAATTTTATAAATTTTATAAAATGCTGACCTCTTTACCTAATAGAAAAAAAGAACTTTCAAAATAAATTGCATGCAACAAATGAAGATGTACAAATTTATGTTAGGAAATATAGCACAATTTTAAAAAGTCAAAAATATTATCTTAATTTATTCTCTTCTTATTATTTTCTTTACTTTCCAATATTTCAAATGGAAAACAATAGAGGAACTGTTAGACATATGCAATATTATACAACTATAAATACCTACATATATGGAAAATTATAAAATGTGCATGAGTAAAAGATAGATTTTTTCAAATTACTCCTATAGAATATGGCATTAAAAGGAATGGAAGATGTAACTTTTTCTGTATAAGATACATTTTATTTCTCCAAAAAAAGAAGATGACCAAATTAGTAAATGACAAAGCCCTAAGTTGTGGATAGATGGAGGACTCATTAATTTACAAATTTTTCTGTTCTTTTCCAGATATTTTATAATCTAAAATCTAACAAACTAGAAGAGGAAACCAAAACTCAAGTTATGTGAAAAAATACTAACGTATACACAAAATGTATTTATATCTACAAAGAGTTAAACTTTTTATAAAGCCAATTTTCAAACAGGAGAATGAGGAGAACAATCAAAAAAGAAGATGTTTTGGAAGTCTAGAGCTGAAAATTAAATAGGGGTTTTTTGAATCCTTATATGGGCATTGTTATCATTTATATAAGATTATGTGTAATATAGGAAATAATGTTATCAGGATATGAATTTTGATAAAACAAAATAAAAGGCTGAAATAATGCATGATTTTTAAATGGAAAAAAGTCATAAATTATTTACTCACCATATTGAAAATAACAGGACTAGAATTGAATAAAAATTTACTCCTGAGAAAGCCTTAGCTGGTAATTATGAAGGGAGTTGAGAAGTAGTGTGATTGACTTAGCTTTTAGGGACTTAAAATTTCCATGAAGCTCATCCATGTCATATCCCCTGTTACTAAAGAAAAATTTTCCATGTATCTACTCTATACACAAAGCATCTTTGTATGTGCTAACATGTTTATTGGCTGAAATACTACATCAGTGCCATCAAATTTACCCAGAGTTAAAATAAGTCAACAATAAAAAATCAGAAATAAAGATTATAAAATAAATTAATTAGAGAAATACTTCGGAGAGAGATTTATAATAAGCAGAAACAGGAAGTACAAAAGATTTAAGAGTAAATCAGCAAGGAAACTGGTGCACATGTATCATAATGAAAAGGGGATTGGGAATAGTGGTATGAGAGGAGATGTTAGATACAGGCCCAATTTTGTCAGCTATGATATTTAGGAGTATGGATATTGTTCAATTTAGAATAGGGAGATTATTAAAAGGTTGTAAGCAAAAGAAGTGACATAATCTGACGTGTGTTTTCAAAAGCTCATTTTAGCTGCAAAAGCAAAAGACTAAAGACCAATTAGAAGGCTATTACAAATAGTCCAGATGAAAAATGATGGTGTCGTAGATAAGATTGAATTAACAGTGTTGAAAAAGTATAGACAGATTGAAGATGTATTTAAAAGCTACCATGTGAGAAAAGGAAGGATGAAAATGCTCCTTTGATATTGGGCTAAGTTTCTCTTTTTTCCTCAATCCTATAAGCATGCAGTTTTTGCAATAAACCTTGTTGTTCATTCAATCTTTCTACTATTTATTGATCATCCAGCAGGTATTGGGCATTTTTCTACACCAATGTTAAAATAGAAAAGCATCCATGCTTCAGTCTGGAAATAAGAGGCATATGTAAAACAAAACACAGAAACAAAGTAACATTTACTAAGCTAATATTAAAATATGTTAGAAAGTGATAAATGCCTTGGGGAGGTAGAGGGTGTAGCAGTTTGATATTGTTTTTGAATTCCAAAAATAGATTTTGGATTATGTTTGTAAACTGGTCTTTTCCTCGGGGTATATTAGATTATATTAGATTCAGAGGTTTCACTTTTACTTGATTCAATAATGATTAAGGCTTTGATTGGGCCACATCAGTAGGATATTGAGTCGCCGCCCCCTTGGTGGGTGGGGACTCACAGAGAAACTGTACTGCAGAGAAGGGAGGTTAGAGCTTTTGATATTGGAACCCCAGGAAGTAAACACACAGAGAAGCAGATATGTTAGGAAGGAGAGAAGGCTCAGTTAGACATGGCAGAGGCCCCAAGAAGAGAGATGAGCCATTAGGCTGATAGTCTACTGCTGGCCTTGTGGAGAGAGCAGAGTAGTTGAGCCTGGAGAGAAACAAGCCCTGGGAGAGAGACTAGATTTATCCCAGCATATAGCTGCTATTGGAAGAAGCTGGGACCATGAAGCCTTAAGAGGAAGAGGAAGCCTGAACTTCTGGCAGATGTCAGCAGCCATCTTGCTCCAATATGTGACAACAGAATTGGTGAAGGAAGTAACTTATGCTTTAGGGCTTGGTAACTGTAAGCTCCTACCCCAAATCAGTACCCTTTATAAAAGCCAACAGATTTCTGGTACTTTACTTTCAGCACCCCTTTGGCTGACTAATGCATAGGGTAAAATCAAAACCAGGTATGGGAGATTCTGAGCACCCTGATAAGGGAAAGGGAATAAACAGGCCACAGAATTAAAGAGAATTGCCGGTATGGGGAGATGATATTTGAGAATGGGTTTATAGGAGGTAAAGAAATTATCCATGTAGATAGCAAGGGGAAGCTTATAATAGACAGAGTTCATAGGAAAGACAAAGGCCCTAAAACTGGCAAAGGCCTATAGTGTTAACCACAGTCAAACAAAGCAAGGCAGCCAGCATGCTTGAAGAGGAGCAAATGAGGAGAAGAAAAATAGGAGGTGAGTTCAGAGGACACAGAGCAGGGTTTAAGCCCCATAGTTCTGCTTTTAAGCTTTTGTAAATACTCTGATGAAGAAGACTATTGTGAGTAGAAGAAAAAAATAATTAAATGTTTTAAAGAATTTCTCTGGCTGTTGTATCAAGACTACATTTAGTGGAGTAGAGTAAAATACTAGATAACCAATATAGAGACTATTTAAATAATCAGCAGGAGAGGTGATGGTGGTTTCAACCAAAGCAGTACTATGGATTTGATGAGAAGTGGTGAGAATAAGAATATATCTTGAAGATAGTGATAATAGGCTTTCTTAATGCATTAAGTGAAGAGAGTAAAAAAGAAAGACATGTCAAGATAATGCTATTTATTATTTTTATTTTATTATTATTTTTTTGGTTGCACTTTAGACAAGTGGGATCTGAATGGATTAAGGTTCACTTTGTGGGATAAAAAAATCATAGGAATTTAGAGTTTAACATACTAAATTAGAGATATCTAAGTAAAGAATCTAGTAAGCACTTGGATACATAAGTTTTAAGTATAGAAAGATTTGGATGGAAAATATAAGTTAAGGTGTCATTGGCATACAGATAACAGACTTGATGAGAAAACTAAAAATGTGCATGCACAGTGCCCATATGAAGTTCTCAATCATGAATTTAAAGTAAAACCATACAGCTTATGGAATAGACTAGAAATTAGATTTAGAAAGTGTGGCAAGTTGAATTATGCATCCCAGTGGGAAAAAATAAAACATGTTCTTAATCTTAATCCTTTCCTGTGAGTGTGAACCCATGGTAAATAGGACAGCTTGCAGATGTTAATTTTAGTTAGTGTGTGGCGCAGCTAAAGGAGGCTGGACCTTAATCCTATTACTGTAAGATTTATGAAAAACAAGGCCATCTGGGAAAGGAAGAAGTTGGAAGTCAAAAGAACCTGGAAGGGAAAGGAGAAGATAACACAGATAACACCATGTGTATTGCCATGTGAAAGAAGAGCTAAGTATCCAAGAATTTCTGGCAGCCAGCCCCAGAACCCCATAGTCTCCAGAAGAAAACATCACGTGGATGACACCTTGATTCTGGATTTCTCCTAACCTCAAAACCATGAACCAATAAATTCCCATTGTTTAAACCAATCCATTTCATGGTGCCTGTGATTGCAGCAAGGAAATTTAAAGTTTTGTTTCTAAAAGTTGGGTACTGCTATTAAAAACACCTAATAATATTGCAATGACTTTGGAGTTGGGTAATGGGTAGATGCTAAAAGAAATGTGAAGTTTTTGGAAGTAAAATCCTAGACTTCTTCAAAGAGACTGTCAAAATATAGATATTAAATGTTCCTCAAGGAAGTTTTAGAGGGAAATGATGAATGTACTATTAGAAACTGGAGGAAAGGTGATCCTTGTTATAAAGTGGCAGGGAACTTGGCAAAATTTTGCTCTGATGTTGGATGGAAGGTAGAACTTGTGATAACCTTGTATATTTATGTGAGAAAATTTCCAAACTAAGTGTGGAAGGTACAGTCTGGTTTCTCCTTGCAGTTTATAATAAAAAGGACAGGAATATGCTGATAATTAAACTCTTTAACACAAAAGAAACAGAAACTGATGATTTTTAAAATTCTCTGCCTCTTCATGTAGTGTGCTCTGAGACTAAGGTCGATAGTAGCTCTATCAGGGACCATTCTGATATTTTCTGAAGTGAGTCCCCAGATAACAGGGTTCCGTGTGAGGGTTTAATTGAGCAACATTTTGCTAAAGAAGGAAGTGGCTGAGCATGGATCCAATTAGCGATTTCAGTGGAGATCAAGCCTGGGAATGAATCCAGGGAGAATATGTGGAAAGTCCTTTTGACTCTGGTTTGAAGTCCCTGAACTGCTTGTAAATCCTGCAAGGTTTTTGTGGAACTTGTATGTGCAGATCTACTGCCAGCCATGACTGAAAGGAATAGAGAAGGAACAAACTGAAGAAAAAATGATAAGGATTTCAAGGGCAGAATCGTGGAAGCAGAGGCCTGAACTGAAAAGATCTTCTTGGGCCAAGAAATCAGACACCACCTGTACTTCGAGGGGAGAAACCACTTGCACCAATATTGGGAGGGGTGCACCTTGCACTCTGATGTTAAAGGATAGTGCTGCCACACAGTGCTTGCACATGATAGGGCCTGTACCTTGGCATTCTCAGAAAGTCTGGTCTTCATCCACATGCTTGGAGATGTTGAGACCTATCCTTGAGTGTTTGGGAAGAGCATGGCCACTGCACAACCACTTGGAAATGATGGGGCTGCTGCTCCAGCTGGCCTGCAGCACAAAGCATTAATCCACAAATGACTCTCAGATTTTAATAAATAATAAAGTTTTCCCTGCTGTGTTTTGGTCTTGTTTGGGACACACAGCCTCTGTTTGTCTTCCAATTTCTCCCTTCTGGAGTGGGAATACTTATCCTAATCTCATGCCACCATTGTGTTTTGGAACCAGAAAACATTTTTTTCTAGATTTCATAGGTTCACAGACAGAAGAATTTTGATTCAGTATAGAACATGCTCATAAATGATTTTGAGGAGACTTTGTACTTAGCATTGTTATTTAAAATGACTTAAGGCTTTGGGGTTGTTGTGATGGAATGAACGCCTTTTGCAAATGGAATAACATGACTTTTTGGGGTCTAGAAGGTAGACTGGGATAGAGTGAATTATGTACTCTAGAAAAAGAGCTGTTCTTAATCTTAAAGCTTTTCTGTGGTGTGAACCCATAGTAAACAGGGCACTTTGAACATTTCTTTTTTAAAGTGTAACCCAGCTGAATGAAGTTGGGCCTTAATACTATTAGGAGACACTTTTTGAAGACAATGTCACAAGGGGAAGAAAGAAGCTGGAAGTCAACAGAACCAGAAAAGAAAGGAGGACACGCCATGTTCATTGCCATGAGATGGAAAAGCCAAAGACCCAAGGATTGTCAGCAACCAGCTCTAAAACGATAGCCTTCAGGGAGAAAACATTGCCATGCAGATGCCTTGACATTGGACATCTCCTAATCTCAAAACTGTGAACCTTAAACAACAAATTTCTGTTGTTTAAAGCAACCCATTTCATGGTATATATGATTGCAGCTCAGAAACTAAGACAGACAGGGTTTGCTTACTGCTGAATAATTATCAGGAAATGAGAGGTCAGCAAGACTATAGGCAAAAGACATTTGTTTCTAACTATGTTTTATATACTCTTGCCTTACCCCTGTTTCCTCATATTTGCTTGATAATACCACAACCTTGTCCAAATCTAACTTTCTCCTTCTCACTTGTCTTGATGCTTAAGAAAGGTTGCTTCTCAAGTTTGAATTTTCTAAGTTCCTTCTTTGGGAGGATTTTCTTTGGTTTCATTTATTTCAAAAACAGCTAATATAAAGGATTAAATAAAAATTAGTGTTATTTCAAAAACACTAATATAAAGGATTAAATAAAAAGAAAAAGGTGTTTTTTCCATCCAAAATTTTAGGTAACTACACATGCAGGAAAGACTAAGAAAAGAGAAAAAAAAAAGCTGTGCTTAAGAAAGGAATTTTTTGCTAACATTTCATAGGTTGTATTAAATAGGAATGGAAGAAAAGCCATTAAGTTTTGTGTGTTTTTTAGGAAGCTGGTTGATTTTTTTAAGTACTAAACAAAAACAAACCACCTTGAGTAAGGGCTGTTCATAGGTATTTATTATAGAAGTATATTTTAATAAAATAGTATCAATAAAATTCCACCTCAATTTTCCTTTGAGAGCTGAAGCCTCTCTCTATGGTTCACTAAAACCAATGTGAGGGGAGCAGATGTAGCTTAATGGTTGAGCGCCTGCATCCTATGTATGAGTTCCTGGGTTCAATCCCCGGTACCTCCTGAAATAAATAAATAAACAAACAAACAGGAATATAAAAAAAAAAAAAAACAAAAAAAAAAAAACTAATGTGATGTAGAATTTTCAAACTGGCATTTTGTCTAAAACACTTACTGGGAAATTTTATATGCAATATTCTCTTAGCATTTTGTTTTTTTTCCTATGAAATAAAACCTTTTTAGATCATTTCATGTGCAAATCCTAGACGATCCTAAAAATCTGAAAAATGGGACACAGGCATGCAATTAAACATATATAAATACTTCTCTTCATTATAGGCACATCTAAACACACACACATCTAATTTCCTTTCTGAATTCCCAGTCACATTACTGCTACTACCTGCTTCAAAGGACATTTGTAGTAAAGGTTGTTTGTTCATGTATTAAATATTAAATCATTAAATCCTAGAGACTATGTCTTCCATCTTTGAACCATACACATTGCATATATTACTTGCACTCAGTTCTCACCCAAAAAAACTTTCCAAATGATTTAAGAGACAAAGAAATCACCACAGGTTAACATATGATGCCATCATAGGAAATCATGTTGATTCCAGCATTTTCTAATCCCTTCCATCTGAAAATAGAATTTCTTATTTCTTATTCTCTTTGTCTTATTCTCATATTCTTATTCTTTTTCAAAATAATATTATTACACTGTTCTAAAATTTTGCCTGTGATCCTCATAGTGAATTATTCATTATAGAGTGATTAAGCTGCATATCCCTAAATAAATCTTGATATGGGCAATGCTTCTTCTATAGAAAATAAACTATCTTGAAGATGGCATGTGTAATATATGTGAATACAAGTCAAAATGTGGTATTGATTGGGAATGGGCACCAGAAAACTTGGATGATGATAATATTCTAGTTTTGTTCTGGATAATGGTTATAAATTATAAGTAATATACTTTAAAAATTTAACAAGCTGTACACATAAGATTTGTGCACTTCACTGATTGTTATACTTCATTAAAAGTAACATAATATATAATCATAAAATCAACAACATCAACAAAAACTATCTAAATGCCTATATTGAAAAACAAGAAAGGGTTAAACTCAAAGATTTAACTGAACAACTATAGAAACTAGAAAAGGAACAGCAAACCAATCCCAAAGCAAGCAGAAGGAAAGAAATAATAAAGATTAGATCAGATATAAATGAAAATGAGAACAGAAACACAATAGAGAAAATCAACAAAATGAAAAACTGGTTCTTTGCGAAGATCGATAAAATTGACAAACCCCTAGCTAGAATAACAAAGAAAAAAAGAGAGAAGATGCAAATAAATACAATCAGAAATGAAAGAGAGGAAGTTACAAATGACCCCACAGAAATAAAAAGAATCATAAGAGGATATTATGAGAAACTATATGCCAACAAACTAGACAATCTAGATGAAATGGACAAATATCTAGAAACACACAACCAACCTACACTAATGCTACAAGAAATACAAGAACTTAACAAACCAATCACATTTAAGGAGATTGAATCCATCACCAAGAATCTCCCAGCAAAGAAGAGTCCAGGACCAGATGGCTTCACAGGTGAATTCTACCAAGCATTTCAAAAAGAATTAGTACCAATCCTTTTTAAAATCTTCCAAAAAGTTGAAGAGGGGGGAAAATTACCCAATACATTTTATGAAGCCAACATCACCCTAATACCAAAGCCAGGTAAAGATTCTACAAGAAAAGAAAATTACAGACCAATCTCTCTAATGAATATACATGCAAAAATTCTCAACAAAATACTTGCAAATCGAATCCAACAGATATCAAAAGACTTATACATCATGACCAATTGGGATTTATTCCTGGTGTGCAAGGCTGGTTCAACATAAGAAAATCCATTATTGTAATACACCACATTAACAAATTGAAGGGAAAAAAATCACGTGATCATCTCCGTCGATGCAGAAAAGGCATTTGGCAAAATCCAGCATCCTTTTTTGATAAAAATACTTCAAAAGATAGGAATAGAAGGAACATTCCTCAATATAAAAGGCATATATGAAAAACCCACAGCCAACATCATATTCAATGGGGAAAGGTTGAAAGCTTTCCCTCTAAGATTGGGAACAAGACAAGGATGTCCACTGTTGCCATTGTTATTCAATATTGTACTAGAAGTTCTAGCTAGGGCAATTAGAGAAGAAAAAAAAATTTGAAGGCATCCAAGTAGGAAAAGAGGAAATAAAACTCTCACTGTTTGTGGATGACATGATCCTGTACTTAGAAAAACCTGAAGTATCCACGACAAAGCTACTTGAGCTAATAAATGAGTTCAACAAAGTGGCAGGTTATAAGATCAACACTCAAAAATCAGTAATGTTTTTGTACACTACTACTGAACAACCTGAGGAGGAAATCAGGGGAAAATTTTCAATAGCAACAAAAAGACTCAAATAACTAGGGGTTAATTTAACCAAAGAAGTACTGGACCTACAGGCAGAAAACTACAAAACAATGCTAAAAGAAATTTAAAAAGACACAAACAAATGGACAGACATTCCATATTCATGGATTGGAAAAATAAATATTATGAATATGTCAATCTTACCCAAACTGATTTACAGATTCAATGCAATACCAATCAAAATCCCAACAGCTCACTTTACAGAATTAGAGAAAGCCATTACCAAATTCATCTGGAATGGTAAGTGCACCCAAATAGCAAAAGCATTCTAAAATAGAAGAATGACATGGGAGGAATTTCACTGCCTGAACTTGAAACATATTACAAAGCTACAGTTGTCAAAACAGCATGGTACTCGCATAAAGATAGACACATAGATCAGTGGAATAGAATTGAGAACCCAAAAATAAACCCTCACCTATACAGTCAATTGTTTTTTGATAAACCTACCAAGTCCGTGCTAATGGGAAAAAACAGTGCCTTCAGCATATGGGGTTGGGAGAACTGGATATCTATAACCAAAAGAATGAAAGAGGATCCCCTATACAAGAAACAACACAAAATGGATCAAATATCTAAATATAAAAGCCAGGACCATAAAACTACTAGAAGAAAATGTAGGGAAACATCTTCAAGACCTTGTAGTAGGTGGTGGTTTCTTGGACCTTACACCCAAAGCACATGCAACAAAAGAAAAAATAGACAAATGGGACCTCCTCAGAATTAAACACTTTTGCACCTCACAGGGCTTTGTCAAAAGGGTGAAAAGGCAGCCAACTCAATGAGAGAAAATATTGGAAATCATATATCCGATAAGGGTTTAATATCCAGGATATATAAAGAGATGTTACAACTCAAGAATAAAAAGACAAACGACTCAATTAAAAAATGGGCAAGAGACTTGAAGAGACATTTCTCTGAGGAAGAAATACAAATGGCAAAAAAACACACAAAGAACTGCTCAACATCACTCATGGTTAGGGAAATGCAAATCAAAACTACAATGAGATATCATTTCACACCTATCAGAATGGCCACTATTAAAAAGACAGAGGACTATAAGTGTTGGAGAGGATGTGGAGAGATAGGAACACTTATTCACTGTTGGTCAGAATGCAGCATGGTACAGCCACTGTGGAGGACTGTTTGGCAGTTCCTAAAGAAGTTGAATATAGACTTGCCACTTGACTCGGCAATACCACTACTGTGTATATACCCAGAAGAACTGAAAGCAGTGACACGAACAGACGTCTGCACACCAATGTTCATAGAAATATTCACCATTACCAAAAGTTGGAAACAACCCAGGTGTCCATCAACAGATGAATGGATAAATAACTTGTGGTCTAGTCACATGATGGAATATTATGCAGCTGTAAGAAGAAATGAAGTTGTAAAGCTTATGACAACATGGATGAACCTGGAAGACATTATGTTGAGCAAAGCAAGCCAGAAACAAAAGGACAAATACTGTATGAATGTGTTACTATGAACCAAATATATTGTGTAACATATGGTTTGTTTCAAAAAAAAAGTTTATATGTATCCAGTACATTTAATTGAGAGATGTGTATATTTATTTATCTGTGTTTACTTTCTAGTTTTTAAATATTTATGTTTTCAATTATTAAATGTATAAAATAAAGTCAGGGGGAAAAAAGGAAATATACTAAGTGAAAGAAACTAGAAAAAAAAAATCTATGATCTGGTTACCTTTACAGAATATTTTTTTAGGTACACTGAGAGGTGGAATAAACAATGCTTTTTTATTAGAGAACTTGTGAGTTTACAAAACAATCATGCATACCATACAGGATTCCCAACCATTGCCCTACTACCAACACCTTTAAACATAACTTTTAATGGCACAGATGTTTTTTTTTTTGTCAGACCTGTATTTGACACCGATTCTGCCATGTGCATCTATTGTGGCTTTTAGAAAATCTCAAGAGTTTTGCTTTCCCAGCTATAATATAAGAATAACAAAAGTTCCTACCTCACAGAATTATACTTAAATAGAAGATGTAGAACTTTTGTTGGTATATGTGACATTTAGCAAGAGTGCAATAATTTCTAGCTGCTATTGTTGCCTTCATTTTTTTTTATATCACTGCCTTCAGATTTGACAAGAACATTAAATTTGGTTGAAAATTTGTCATACATATAAACATCTAAATAACCAGTTGAGATTAATTGAAATATATTGAGAAATGGAGCAACTTATCAAAAGAGAAGATCAATATAATATCATAGAATCATATTCACAAACATAATTGACATAATTTCAAATAATACCTAAAAGCATTAATCTTCTTGAGGTCAATTTTATAATAATGAAAAGCTGCCAACACCCATATTTTTATTTCACCCTTATCAAATTTCCATGTTTTTCAATGTTTTCATGTCATTCAAAGTTACTGATTTTGTTTTACTTTTTCAAGTGGAAGGACAGGGCATAGTCTCTGTTACAAGGGACATTTAGAAGCAAAAGAAATAATGCATCCTTAACATTTTATTATGTTCTATGTAAATTTAGATTCCTTGGGGAATGTGGGTTATCAAATATCGTTAAAGATACCATGTAATATAATTTAAAAATAACTTTAAATATTATATAGTCTATCCACATTTAAGATGCAAAATGAGATAAAGACACATAGATTCCAAGCTGGAGAATATCTCCATATTTGCTTAATGTTTGTCTCCAGGCAAAGGCAGTGAGAGGATGCAAACTGAAATAATCTGAAAAAAGCCTTAGATAATTGTGAAGAAAAATAACAGTTTACAGCTTCAGCATGCCCAAAAAGCCATGTTGAATATATAATATTTTGTTTTAAATAATTTACATAAATAAACCCATATTTTAAATTATTCTTAATGGTTTCAAATATTATACATATAGTAGCTTAACTTAACAACATAGAAATGATAATTTGGCTTTCTTCGGTATAAAATTTTAAAGTTTAATGAGGATTTAAATTTTAAAATATTCAAAATGTTTCACTCTTTATAAAAAGATAGGTCTTGCCTTCTAAATTTCATCTGCAGAAGCTTAAAAAGTGTATTGTTCAGGAGAATCAAGGCAAAAGCAAATGGTAGGCAAAACCAGTCTTTAGCAGGCAATACACTTGTGCGCCGTCTTTTCCCATGCTTAGGATGCTGCTACCTTCACTGGCCTGTTACACGTTCTCCTCTCATTAAAACATACTTTTTCAAAAAGGATGTGATAAATTCAAAAATATCAATCTATTAGTTCAGAAGGAAACACCCATTTTCCCTGAAAGAAATGTGATGTATAGTGGAAGAGCAGATTCAGTTGCCAAATTCTAAGAATCAGAAAGTGTCTTATGGGACAGCTTTCGATTTTGTTCTTCATTTATTTTAAGGTTGGTAGTCATACCAACATTCCCGGAATCATAATTATTAGTATGACTATGCTTATGTTTACATATAAATATATAAATTTATAAAACTTTATTCGCACATTTACAGGTAAATTATAGATCCAATTGTGTGACAGTCATGTCAAAGAAATTAAAGTGTAAAAGAAATTAAGTAAATTTGAAGATAGTTGTTTACCTATTTGAGAATATTTTTTAAATTTTAAACCATGTATTTAAATTAATTCATTTCAAGGAATTATACATTACACAAACTTGTGGTGGGTGTCATTAAGATATTACCCACTGCCAGGTTCTCAAGCCTGGTAGAAAATCAAGAGCACTTGAGGTCCTGGAACCTACGCCATACCTGATTCAATACGCAACAAGTAGGCACAGTGTTCTGGGAATTGTGAAAGCTGGAGACCCTCAAAATTCTCTTTGGGTATATATCTTCATCCCCACAGACCTACATCAGAATTCTTTGGAAGAGATGTCTTTTTAAAAAATATATATTCATGCTATTCACCCCAGATCTATTAAATCTCAATCTTTTGAAGTGATACCAAAATGTTCCAAGAATCCTAGGGGAGTCACAAATGGAAACTATTGGATACAAATTAGGTTCAAAAAATCATTTTCAGCATATACACTGCTATAATAATTTGGAGAGGTATAGGTCTTTAGTAAATAAGGGTGAAGCTCTCAGAGATGAACAAGCATTCTTAAGGGTTAAATTGGGCCAACAACAGATAATGGTATGTTGTGATATAGTAAGTAATGTTTTTAAAATCTTATTAGTCACAGAAATGAAGACTTGCTTTTTTCTCATGCTCGTGTATATCAGTTATAGATTAAGGGTAGATCTGCCCTAAGCCATCTAAGTTTCCAAGCTCCAGATTGATTGAGCAGCCAATCTATGGAAATCATGAAAAAGTTGAAGGAAAAATGGTGAACCACACAGCAGCTGTTAGAGCTAAGGCAAGTTATATGGGAATCCTGAGTTCATAATGGTGGGCATGTGTAATCCTCCAACAGAGTAGGAAATGGCAGAGCAGGAAATCAGAATTTCTGAGGACAATATCACATCTACCACAATCATCTCACCTCATCTCTGCTAGTTTCCAAATGAGGCAACTAAGCCATAAAGGACATAAGAGCCTTGATCAGATAGCACAGCTATTTAAAGACAAGTGGGTGCCATAGCATGTAAATTTAATCAGGGTCTTTTTCCCTTATTCACCAGCTCACTAAACATAAATGTCATTAGTAATGCTAGAGATTCTCCATGATGTTTTCTGTGACAGAGGTAGGGAGGTAAAACTGGGATAACACAGATGACATAAGATATGTATTCTGTCATTGTTTACCTATTATTAAATAAACTAATGTTAGTAATATATTCATATTGAAATTATTTATAAACTGATTGGATGGTTTCTACTTATTTTCCAATATAAAATAATTAGTCTCTTAGGAAAAATAAACTATAATAAATAATATCTGGGAGAAAACATGTTCATGTGTAAAGTAATGCAATAAGTTTCTTCTAGAAGTCTTTCACCCTTCAATCTTTCTAAACCCTATACCTATTCCAAAAGCAAAGCAGACACACATATAATGCACACACATACATATATAAACATATTCACACATATATATCTTTGGGGCTTTGGAGCTTCCCTGTTTTTTCCAATTCATAATGAATTATGGTATAATTATTCATATTGCTATTTAACTCCTACATGTGTCATATATGCTCTGAAAGTAGATTTCACGTGCCTTTAAAGAAAAGACTATAATTTCCATTTAACACTGAGCCCCAAATAAACAAATAATACACACTCTATAAATACCAATTTATTTGTGAAAATGATAGTGTACACAAACACAAAAATATTTTCTTACTGTGTTTACCTCAATATACGGATTATTCATGTAAAAGGAAAAATGAAAATTATTGTGCTAAAAACAAACCAATGTTGTAATGATTTTGATATAAATTATTTGTATAAAGTTTATGGAAAATTGGGTTCAAATAAAAATAAAGAAGTTAAAATTATTTTTATGGAAGTATAAAGGGTTAATGAAAGTTTATTAAAATTGGCTTAGAGGTAGCAGATTTGGCTCAAGCGATTGAGCGCCTTCTTCTCACATGGGAGGTCCTAGGTTGGGTCCCAGGTGATTCCTAGAAACATAAAAGCCAACAACAAGCAAACAAGTGAAAAAAACAACTCAAGGGAGCCTATGTGGCTCAGTGGTTGAGCAATGTCTTCCCACATATGAGGTCCCGGTTCAATCCACTGCCCTGGTACCTAAAAAAAAAAAAAAAAATTGGCTCAGAAACATGAATTTGTACTCATTTCTGTACAATTTAAATGTATGAATCTGGTAAGGTTCTGGTTTTAGATTCCTTATTGATATAATGAAAGAATTAAGCTAAAATACTTCTACAATTTTACATCAAAAAATTTATAATTTCTGACATAGTGAGTAGCAGCTTATGTTAGGGAAAAAGTATATGATTTGTTTAAAGCATAAAGCCATGCAGGGGTTGTTCTGGTAAAACATGTAGCAATGGAATTTTTTTATTATACTTTAGGAGTGCAAATTAAAATATTAACACATTTATGTGTTAATAAATGCAAGCATTCCTCTGTAATTGTGTCTTGCAATGAAAACCTGAAGTGAAATAAGAAACAATATATCGTAATCTAATATAATGATGAGTAGTGATCTTATGAATGCTTATCTTAACTTTATTTCATTTCATAATATAGCATTATGAGCAACCATTATAAAGAAATAGTGCAAGATCCAATGATAAAGCAAAGTATCTCTATTTTGACAAAAACATATTTAAATCAGAAAATATTGTCAGGCAATATTGTTTTTTGCTCAAATATATAAACATATGAAAACACCAAAGATGACCAGATCATTACCTCAACTATCCAAGTAAAAAATGATTTCCCAACTTCCAGTTGACCAAGATAGCAGCAGAAGATGGTCTAAGATAATGTTCCTCCATAGACTCTGAACTAGCAAAAACTGTCAATGTCATCTTCCTCAAACTCAAGAAAACAGCAGGGAGAGAGGCAAAGACCAGACTGTGGGGAAAGCAGGGCCTCCCTATCTCTATTTGTCTAAGGGTTTCTTTCAGTGGGTCTGGTAAGCCACTTTCCTTACCAGACCCAAAGCCCTGGGGGCAAGCCCTCCAATGGATCAAGGGCAGAGTGATGGGAGGATGTAGTTTGGGGGCACTGAATCCTTGACCTCAGGGTCCAGAGGCCCCAGGCCAGTCACTAGAAAGCCATGCATGCCCACAGCCCATGCACCCTGGTAAAAAGAATTGCAGAAACTAGGCATGTGCCCAAACCAGAAAATACATCTTTAAACACATTTTGGGGAAAGCTTGTTGAGTCTTTTTGAAGGACAGAGAGGACCCTGTACTTCACATTTGCCTTGGGCTGGACTTCTTCATAGTAGAACTAAACTTGAAGTATAGCACCAGATAATACAAAGCCAATTTGCAAAGCCTGTAAAAGGTGACTTTTGCATTGGTTTGTTTGTTTTTGCTAGCTTGTGACACTCAATGAAAACTCTGTCTTATCATCAGCTGAATGTAAACTTAAGGAACAGACAGGTCAAGGACTAAATCCCATAGTTAACACTAAAATATAAAAATGTACTGCATGCAACAAAAGATTACAAAGCTAACAAAGGAAAAAGAAAGAATGGCCCATCCAAAGGAAAATGATAAAAATCCAGAAACCATCAATGAAAAAAGAACAGACTTTGAACAAATAAGACAGATGCTTAAAAAAAAAAATCCATAATATGCTGAAAGTGATAAAGGAAAACAGACAAAGGAATGAAGGATATCAGGAAAACAATTTATGAACAATGTGGGAATCTCAATAAAGAAATAAAAAAATGAAAAGAATCAAGCAGAAATACTGGAGTTGAAGACCACAATAACTGAAATGATAAATTTCCCAGAAGGTTCACCAGCAAATTGGAGCTGACAGAAGAATCAGTGAACTTGAAGACAAGACTATGGGAATGATTCAGGCCAAGGAGCAGAAAGAAAAATGAATAAAAAAGTAAACAGATGTGGGACACCATGAAGTATAATAATATACACATTATAGAATTCCCAGAAGGAGAAAAATAGTCAGAAAGAACAGAAGGAATATCTGAAAAAATAATGGCAGAAAACTTCCCAAATTTAACAAAAGACATGAATATACATATTAAAGACGCCAAATGAACCCCAAAGAGAATAGTAGACTAAATGTGAAATTCCAGGGACAGGGAGATTGTCCTGAAAACTGTAAGAGAAAAGCAACATGTTAGGTACAAGGGAGTCCCAATAAGATAAGGTGTTGATTTTTCATATGAAACCATGGGGTCAAGAAGGCAGTGGGATGAAATATTTAAAGTGTTCAAAGAAAACAATTGCCGACCAAGAATTTTATATCTGGTGAGAATGTCTTTCAAAAATGATGGAAAGATAAAGACATTCCCAGATGATTAAAAGCTGAGGGATTTCATCACCACTAGATCTGCCCTACAAACAAAGCGAAAGGGAATTCTTCAGATTGAAAGGAAAGGACACTAGACAGTGGAACAAAAGTGGCATAAAGAAGTAAAGACCTCCAGTAAAGGTAATAACATGGATAATTTTAAATGTCATTATCATTGTATTTTTGGTATATACCTCCACATTTGAATACCTACAGGTTCTAAAATACAAATGTATGAAAAATAATGATAAATATAGATTTTGGATATACAATGTAAAAAGACATAATGGGCATTTCTCCAGAGAAGACATAAAATGGCCAAAAAGCAAATGAAAAGATGCTCAAAATCATTAGTCATTAGGGACATGTATATTGAAATCTCAATGAGTTATCATTTGATACCCACTAGTATTTAAAAAGACTGAAGTTCTGTTACATGAGACAACAAGGAAGAATCTAGAAAACATCTTGTTGAATGAAATAAGCCAGACACAAAAGGACAAACATTGTATAATCTCACTGATAGGAAAAAAAGCAAATTCATAGAGTCAGAAACTAGAATACAGGTTATTAGGGGTGAGGGTATGTGCAGAGAATGGGGAGTTAATGCTTAATTGACAATTAGTTTCTGTTTGAGTTGGTGAAAATGTTGGTAATGAGTGGTGGTGATGGCAGTGAAACATTGTGGAAGTTATTAACAACAATGAAATATATACTTCAATGTGGGTATAAGGGGAAGTTTTAGGATGTATATATGTTACTAGATGAAAAAAAAATGTAGGACTGTAAAACAAAAACACTGAACCGTAGTGTAAACTATGGACGGTAATTAATAGTACAATTATAATAATAGTCTCTCACCCCTTATAACAAAGATAGCACACTAATACCAATTGTGTATGTGAGAGGGGGTATATGAAAACTTTGTATTTTACTGCATGCTTTTTCTGTAAACCGACAATTTCTCTCACAATAAAAGAAAAGAAATATCTGATGTGCTTTATGCAATAGTCTCTTGGTACCTCAAGGTAAAATCTGTAGATGCGAGTGGAGAAAACCTGTTATGCAGGATGGTTTTTAAAACCATGAGGTAAGAGAGGCAGAAAGTTAGCTTTAGCCAGGGCCTGTGTAAGAGGAATTGATAAAAGACTTCTTAATGGATACAGAGATATTTTGGGGAAAGTGATGAAAATATTCTGAATTAGATGATGGTGATGATTGAATATTGTGAATACACATTTAAAAAACACTGAATTGCACATTTTAAAGGATTAAAAGTGAATTTTGTCAATAAATTTTAAAAAATGGGATTTTTCCAAATACCATGCATTTTCCATTGTAGAGTAAGTCATTAAATGTCAATGCACAAGAACAAAACAAAACAAAACAAAAAGCACTGGTTTCCATCCGTGAAGGGAATAACAATATCCAACAAACCAAACATGCCAATGATGTCTTATCATAGTTTAGATTGTCTATAATGTTCCTGCAAGATATAACCTAAGGTCTAGGCCTCAAGAACACTTATCCAATGGCCATTTTAATGTATCAAATTCCATTGCAAGCAACATACCAGTGAGTTCTTCCCACCAGAGGGCCTATGCCTTCCCGCAGAGTTCTTGGCAAACAGAATGCTATATCAGCCTAGTGATATTACTTCTATGCATTGCTTTATCATCTTCTAGGCTGACCCCTAAATGTGCCCTGTGTTCTAGAAAAAAATGCCTTCTTGAGTCACAAAATAGGTTAAAAATTTCTTCTCTTCAGGGGGTTAGATGTCAGGAAATCCAACAATCCCATGTGTTCAAAATGACCTCCTGTACACTGAGGCCATATGATTGTCTTCTGTTTAGCTTCTGTCAACCCAAATGTAGTTGCCCCTGAGCACCTGTTGTTTGGGTATAATTCATGAAAAATTGCAAAAGTGACCAAAAATAGCGTGTCCTCTTGGATATTTTTTGTGCAGCATATTCAACTCCTAAATGAAGTTCAATCTAAATATGCCACAGGACTTCTCTTAATCATCTTTTGTAGGTATGAGTCATTAGTGATATGAGCCCACTGTACCATGCCAGTATTCACTGTCTTCAACACTACTCCATTTCTAGAGTATTCTATCTACTTTCAGATTTGATGTAGTCAAAACAGTAAAGTTGAATCTGACACAACAATACATCTACTTTCATCTTAGAAGTTTGCCGTAATGGGATGTCACCTTGATTCACAGCATCATAAAGATTCAGTGATTTATTGCCAACTGTCAGTCACAAGACATTGGTTTTATTCAAAAACAGAATTCCTATAAATGCTAACAAATAATAAATATTACACATTTAATAGATGAAATATGACACAAATCATGATTCTAATCTGCTTTTATTCAGGTGGATCACTAAGAGACAATGATCAATACCTTCTTTCCAAATAACTAAAGTAGAGCCTTTGTGTAAAGCTTAAAATTTTGTTCTTCCAGTCTAAGCCATAATTCAAAATCACAATGTTGAGGAACAGTCAAAAGTTGTAGTCTCTTGTTCTGACATACTTTCTTCAGAAACAAGTGACTGTATTTTTTCCTGGCACTATTAATCATTTTCTTTAATCACTTTTTATCCTGGACATTTAACAAAGAGATGCATGGGAATATTCGTAGGTGTCTGTTGCATTAATGAATGAATTACTTGAAAACCGAATCATCTAGAACATTCAGTTTCCTAGTTTTAAGGTTACTCAATAATGTGTTCAACTATAAATTCTAAGTAAATTTTGACATACATAGGTAGATTTTAGATATAGCTATAGATGCATAGATTAATTTTAAGTAAATAATATATTTGTTTCTTGAGATTTTCAAAGATTTTGTTTTATTTTATAAACTATATTAGATCTGAATTATCTTGTCAAGACCCATAGGCATACATTTTAGATTTAATATGTTATTCAATTCTAAAGTCATTGTATAAGTGTCTGTTTGTGTGTGATGTAATGTCTCAATAATAATGAGTAGGGAAAGCCTTTGTACTAAGGCAATTACCTGTCACTCTTAATATTAGCAGAGAAATAAGTTTTATTATATAATTCCATTACTTACATCAAAGCATAATTCTGAGGACAATTAATTTTAATACTTGATGATTATCACCACTTTGAGAACAGATTATACTGCTTTTTCTAATTCCATATAAATTATAACAAAAACAGTAGATTCATATTTGATGCTGAAGTTAAATTCTACTTAAACTACAGTTTTTGAATTTTAATTTATTTGTCTACCGTTCTTTGGTTCCTTTTAAACTATAATCACATGATACAATGGATATTTCTTTATGAAGTTTTTAAAATGAATATAAAACAAAGTTGTTTTATAATACTTAAGTAAATTCACTGTACACTTTGATTTTATTGTAAACTCTATCTACATTATATATTTTTTGTAATTTTTTTTAGAATCCTGAACAGTAGGTAGTTAAAAGTATGACTGAAAAACACTGTTAATTATAATGGTTTGTATACCTATAAATATTCATTTTCACTTTATATAGCTAATAAATAATAGTCCAGATCTCACATACCCATGATTAGAAATAAGACACAAATATTTAGCTATTCTGATTTCATTCATCAATGAGAGGAAAATAAAGTAAATAATGTTTAGCTAATAATAATTTAGTAATAACTCATGCTAACATTCATTGTAATATACTTGCATTTATCTCACATTTTCACATCTTATTCTTTAATCAACAGATAACCAACTACAGTAATGAAGAGAATACATTTAAATACTAATTCATGGAAATGGAACTCTTATAGATAAAATTAGGTGACCTTAAGATTATTTTATAATTAACCCTACATAACATTAGCGGAAAATATTCAAACTACCTTACAAGAAAAATAAATGGAAAAAAAAAAAAAAACTTAAAGACATTTACAAGAGAATTAAGGCCTCGATATGCACAGGATAATTAAAATAAAATTAGCAACCACTAAATTTCATGTAAATTTACAGGATATTTTACTCTGACCTTTCTATCATTCCAAATATAATTTAAATTGATAAATTCTCTGTTTAATAAAAAATGTAAAGTTGAGGTGAAAAACAAGGTACCCAGAATATATAAGAATAAAAGATAAACAGTTCTTAGGTTGTAGAAATTAAAATTGATTCTGGTGTCCAATTAACCCACAACTTGATGAATTCACAACTTGAGGAAATATTCAGCATATTAATTTGTTCTCATTTCCTTTTATTAATGAAACAGTTTACAGGTATAAAACTGAATCTCTGGAATTCATTAAAATACTGATTAAGTGAGGATGTAATATGATTTTGTTTGTTGTTAGTTTCAAACAGAGAGTGATGAACAAAATGAGGGATTCAAGTTATCTCCTAATTTATTTTATTGCTTATCTGGGACAAAATGAAATATTTTCTGTTTTAAGTCATTATATTAATTTGACTATGTTTAATTTTAATTATGAGGCTAAAATTTATGTGTGAAAATAGAAAAAAATTTAAATTATGATATCATTTAAATATCAGAGTATATAAAAATAAAGTCACTGAGACTTTATAGGACCTTTTGAAGATATTATTTTTAGTTAAGGTGTGGCCCAGTTGAATGAAGTTGAGCCTTAATCTTGTTACTGGAGACTTCAGGAAGAAAAAGCCACATGGAAGAGAAGAAATCAGAAATCAATGGAACCCAGGAGAGAAAACAGAGGACATCTCCAAGTGCTAGGAAAGCCAAGGAACCCCAAGGATAGCCAGCTCTAGAATACCATTGTGCTCTTGGAAAAAGCACCAGTTTGCTGATGCCTTGATTTTACTCCTCTTAGCCTCAAAACCATGAACCAATAAATTCCCATTGTTTAAGTGAACCAGTAGGTGATATTTGTCATAGCATTCTGAAAACTAAGACCCATTCAATAAAATGCCCCATCCTTCATCTATCTGACTTCTTTCTCCCCGAACATATCATAACTTAAAATGGTGTTTGACCAAGGGTATCAAATATGTTGATATAATTGTAAGTACTGATTGTTTGCTTTATCACAGTTCTCTTGAGTTAATATATATATTTCACTCACTTATACTATTTTATCACTGAAAAATAAAATAGAAAGCAAGTTCTTCTTTCTTAAAAAAAAAAAACAAAAAAAAAACTGTTCTTACAGTTAATGCTTATATCTGGATTTCACTTCCATATATCTCAAGGATATTCAACCTCTCTCTTGCAACTGCATCTTCCAACTTACTTTTTTTTAATTCCCTTCCCCCCTTGCCGCTTGTACTCTCTGTCCATTCTGTTTCCATTTGCTGCATGTTTCCTCTGTGTCTGCTTGTCTCCTTTGGTTGCATCATCTTGCTGCGGCAGCTGTCCACAGACGCAGGCTGTCAGCTGTCCACAGGTGCAGGCCATTAGCTCTCTGAGGGCGCAGACCAGCATGCCCTCACCAGTTGGTGCTGGGAACCGAACCCAGGGCCTCCCATATTGTAGATGGGAGCCCAACCACTTGAGCCACATCTGCTTCCCCCAATTTATGTTTAGAAATACAAAATCTCAACTTAAATATGTTGACCTTCCTAGATACAATATATCTTTATCTTCCTTTCAGTATCACATTTTTTTTTCAGAAAATTTTATGTAACTTTTGTATAACTTCTCTGAAAGTACCCCTTATATTTTTACCTTCGTGTCAATAAATTCCATGGAGGATTTTAGTTCCTATATTACTTGACTTCTTAGCAGCCTTTTTTTCCCTTTTCAACACTCTAGCCATTTGGCAATACTCTAATCATTAGTTTCCACCACCCAGTATTCTCTTGTTTTTTTTTTTTGTTCTGACTCTTTTTCTAGATGATAATATACTACCTGCATGTTAATATTTGGAAATCCTCAAGTCTTATTACACACTATCTCCTCTCCTAAAATTACATGTTTTCCCTAGGTAATCTTATAAACACACACATACACATACACACACATTTTCAGATTTTTCAAATCTGAAAATGACTCAATAATGCATTTCTTAATCAACTTTCTATTCACTAGTCCTTTTTATCCAACTTCTTGTTTGACACATTTTCTTGAATTATCTAGAATTATCTGAAGCAAATTCACCTTCCACAATTGTGAACTAATGATACACCTCATTTACCCTAATCTGTTGCCTGTCCCAATGAATGACACTCCTATCCACACAGTAGCAATTCCAGAAGCTTAAAATCTTGTCATCATGCCTTCCCTTCTTTGCTTCATCCAGATCACCAGGCAATGTCAATTTTAGGTGCTAAATATCTCCACCTGTTCACCTTAATTCTAGCTAAACATATGTCCCTTCCTTGAACTACTGCCACAGGATCAAACCAGTCAACTGGCATCAAATATGTTCTTCATATAGTTTCAGAGTTCTCTTTCTGAAGTATGGAGCTATCCAAGCTCACAGCCTGCATAAATTTCTTTACTTCCTTTTTTTGTATGGATAAAGTTGGAACTTCTAACCAACCAAAAAACCTCTTTAACTTCTTGTACACACCATGTTTTCACCTGTAGTAAATTCAACTTGAGGAATTAAGAGTTGACTCAAAAATGAAGTGACCACTAGTTTGCAGGAACAGACAAGACACTTATTGACTGACTACACTATGACAGGTTTGAAGTGGAAGGGACAGGCTCCACAGCAGGAAATGTTTCAGAGTCCAGTGGCATGAGAGAGCAACCAGAGGGAAAGCAGAACAAGGAGGAAATGTCCAAACTCCTTGGGGAAAAGAGAAAGGAAGGGCCGTGCTTATATTTATGGGTGATAGCACAGATTAGCATCAGAACAGAGAGATACATGGGATTGAAATAGTGGGGGCCTTATAAATTCAGGGTGTTATCAATTGAGAGCAGATGGGGATACCATTTCATGGGGTATGCAAAGCAGGTTAACTCTAAAAAGGCTAAACATTGCTTATTTAGGCTATTTTTAAAACAAGTGTATTTGTAAGGTTTAGAGTTTGATGTCAGTGGGTTTTTCTAATGGACACAGGCTGCTGTGAAGAAGTAAAAAGCTCCCAGCACCACCACTCAGAAGCCATCTTTACCACAATTATATAACATCATCCATCCCAAGGCTTTTGATAGACCCTTTCCTCCCACTAATTAATGCCTACTTATCTTTCACATCTCAATCCAAATTTAACTTTTCTTCAAATAAATGTCTTTTGATTTTCCAAGTAGTTTTATTTTAGCCTCATTATTTGTAGAATATGTTGCTATTTAAATGTTAAATTTCTTTAAATGATATATGATTAGTAACAGTTCCCATGAGTATATCTTAAACTAAATAAAGGAAAGATCTTTTTGGTTTTGCTTTACCATAATCTCTCCAGCACCAGCTCAGTAACTGACATATAAAAAGTATCCAATAAGAGTGTGAGAAATTTTTCTGAACTTCTCATAGCCATTGTTTTTTTTTTCCACCTCATTGTTATAATTTCTTCCATTGCTAGAATCACCATATGTGTATAGCAGAATACCATCAAGTCCACTCTAGCCCATAGTTCTTCCCCCAATCCTGAGAGGACTGGGATGGTGATGTCCACTCCACCTCCAAGTGAGAGAGGGCTTATATCCCATGGATATGGTGGGTGGGATGATACTTTCTGCAGATGCAGGCCCTCTCCATTCCCTGGGATGGCCGTTGCCCATTGTTGTCTCCTCGCCAGGTGACTTGGATGAGTCCATTGAGCTGTAGGGTAGGAGTTGCAGCTCCACCGAGATTCCACGCACACCTGGCACATAGGTAGGCCAGAGGCTCCAGTCTCTGGAATTATGCCTAAAAACTTCTGCATCACATATAGGTTTGAATAGAAGGGACTGATGAACCATGTGCAGGGAGGACTTATTTGAGTCCAATTCTGTCACTCTCAGGAGCACAGATTCCAAAATAGAGCCCACTGATAAGGCATCAGTCTCTGGGGCTACCCCCCCTTATATTGGACCTGGGTGTCTCCAGAGCTCTCAGGAACCCCTCTATGTGGGGTGATAGGCACTTAGATGTTCTATGAGCTCCTACTGAGGTGTGCGTAAGAGTTACCTCTGGGATGACCTCCTGACTCTCTTTGAAGTCTCTTAGCCATTTAAACTCATTTGTCTTTACCTTTCCCCCTTTTATTCAAGGTCTTTTTCCAGTTGTGTTGCCAGTTGGTACTTGGTATTAATCCCTCGTTGCCAGGGAGGCTCATCCCGAGGAGTCATGTCCCACATTGGGGGGAAGGTAATGCAATCATATGCTGAGTTTTCATAGCCATTGTTATATCCTGATTCAAATCCATTTTAACTATCTCTGGAAATAAGTATTTTCCTCATGTGACATAAAACATTCATTCATTATTTATTCAGCACCTTCTGAGTTTATGCCTATGTCTATGGCATCTCATTTATTTGCTAATTTTCTGACTCCCATTAGCATATAACTCCATGAAATCACATTTTTTGTGTGTTTATTTGTTTTTCATAAATTAACAAAGAAGAGAGATGCCAAAAAGTGTTATTTCATAAAGTAATAATATAAAAGAGTCACTGGAAATGATGTGGTCTAGGAGGTTATTCAGAAAGTCCTTTATAATAAGATGCTAGAACAGAGTTCTTAATGGAAGTGTAGAACAAATCATATGGATGCCTGTGGAAAACTGGCTGCAGAGGTACAATAGATCTGGGGTAGAACAAATCAGGTCAGAGCAATTGCCAAAGCAAAATGTGTTAGAAAATATTTGGGCTATGAAAAGAACTTTCCATTTTCTTATGAATAAGTTGAGAAGTTATTGAAGGGGTCTGAAAGATCAAAGATATACAATTTGTATTTTTAAAAGACTATTATGAGTGCTATTTGGGATAGGAATTAGGAAATAAGTTTGGAGTTGAAAAAAACAAGTTTGGAATCTATTATAATAGGCATATAAAGAACTCATTATCTGAAATAGGATGGCAATGATGAGTTAATAAGAAGAGATTGAATGCAGGGAGTATTGTGAGAATAAAAGGAACCATATTTATTCATGCATTGGATTGTGAGTATGAAAAAAAGTATAATGACAATTTCATAAAATTTTAAAAATCCATATCAGCTTTTAAATTAACTTTCCTGTATATAATACCTTTCTCATCTTATGGAAAAAAAAAATTTGTTTTTTTTTTTTTCATTTTTTCATCCTTCTTATGACCAAATCTTTATCTATTGATTTAATCAATGACAGTTTCTGTTAACCGTCTTTATTTCGTTATTGTCCTTTTTTGCCAAAGCATACTTGTGTTTGTCTTGCTGTTCTTATTCTTTTTCTCCCAAATTTCTGATTAATTAAAATGTAATATTTTTATCTTACTTTATTAGCCATATGCTAAATAAATGCTAATGAGTAGAACAGCTAAGCTTGTTTCAGCATCCTTAGGCATAGTCTGTCTTCAAAATATTTATTAATGAGTTTCAACATCTCAAATAGAAGGCAATATCCTGGTCTCTGAATTCTGCTCAGGTCCCAACAGAGCTCTACATATATTGGTTCATTAGACTGAAAGTCAGGCTTTTGGAAATGGCTGGACAATTAGAGATGAAATACTGTTCAGTTCCTTAATTTACCATATTTGAGCCCAATATAATTTCTTTAATTTACTAGTGTCTCTGTTATGATACTATTAACTATATTAGTACATGAATTTCTTCCCTTGACTCAATGGGAAAACAGTCTATAATATGTTATGGGTATTTCTAATATACTCCTAGAATGTAGAAGCTCTGGTTTGCAGTACCATGTGCAGAAGATTTAGTATATTTCTAGTTCTGACTCAGAATATATCATGTAGCAAAGTCATGACAAAGATAATATGAAAAACTTGAACCAAAACACATTAAACATGGTCATAAAAAGAGATAGTCATTATGACTTTGGAAAAGCCATTGTAAAGCTAAGAAGATTGTTGGTATAAAAAGCTAATCTGTTTCTATTACTGACTAAGGTGTATGATAATTATATTTATATTATCAAGGGTGATCAGGCAAAGGATGTAAAAGAGATAAGAACAGATGAGCCAATCTCAGTGCTATCTAATATATATCTGCCTTCTACAGAAAAGCATTAAGAGAAATAGCAATATTGTTACTCTACTGTGAAAAGAAAATTATGAAATTTTTAAGTTGTGCCAATAGAAGGAAAGGAAAGTGGAGAGATGGGTGAAATTGATCACTCTAAGCAGCTGGTTTCAGTAATTCAGTCTGTTCAAAATAAATGTTTATGATAGGAAATCAGTAGCATATGAAAGTTAGTAATTTATGAATGTAGCAACTCCGTTCCAAAATACTTTTTCGTAATATATTTTTTTGAAATAGTATGCTACAGAAGAAAGGTCTTTGGTTGATAGATGAATGATTGCTAATAATAGATCATATATAGTTAATTTTATTTTTCTAAAATGCTATAGGTATAAAATATAGAAAGAATAGTGTTCTTGATATAAAACTGTGCATCATAGGAAAACAATTTGAGAATAACAAATAATTTTATCCACGTATTAAAAACACAAAGCTGGACAACCAGCAAGATGGTGGCAGAGTAAGGAGGTCCTAGAATCAGCTCCTGTTACTGAGCAGTTAGCAATCACCCAAAGGTGTCTAAAGCACTTGTTTGGGGCCTCCAGGAGACCAGAAGTGCATCCTGCAACATCCTTGAAAAAATGGAAGGAGTTGACAGCCTATCTGCAGAGACGATTTATAAGTAGAGCACTCCATGCCACGGAGGCAGGTGCCCATCCTCCACTGAATGCACAAGCGTACTAGGAAACTATTCCATGACTTGCATTGGAAGTGCCACTTCCCAAAAATGGGGGAGGAAGAGACAGTTGGGCACCAACTTGAGCTACTGATTAGTAAATTCGGTGGGCTAAAGTATAATCCTAAGAACAGCTAAAGTTTGACCCTGTCCAAGTCAGAAAGAGGCCGGTAGCTGCGATCTTAACTCTACACCTGACAAGAAGGGAAGTGGGGCTAACTGAAAATCACAGTGTTGGTAAGGACTGGCTTCTTTCCATCCAGGTCAAATTGCAGCTCTAACATAAGCTCCAGCACCACCTCAGGCAAGGAGGAAGCTGGGGGAGCTGCGCTAGCCTCTCCGGGAAACTACAGGACACACCACAGTAGCCAGTGATCATACTATTTTGGCAGTACAAGTCACCCCAGGAGCTATTCTGTGGCAGGAATAGCTCCATTCCCCAAAAATAAGAGGAAGGGATGGATTGCCACCAATTTCAGCAACTCATGAATAAATTAGTCTGGCTAAAATATAACCCTAAGAATAGTGAAAGTTTGAACCTGTCCAAGTCAGAAAGAGGCCGTTAGCTGCCATTTGACTTTACCCCCAGCATGAGGGGAAGCAGGGCTGATTGAAAATCAGTGATGGTAAAGACCGGTTTCTTTCACTCAGATTGGCCTGCAGCCCTAGCCTAGGCTTGGGCCCTACATCTAGCAGGGAGTTGCTGGCAGGCCCTGCACCAGCCAATGCAGGTAACAGCAGGTACAGACTGTATAATTGGAATTCTACGGGGGCAACTGCGGTCATTTTGGACCTGAACTGCATAGATTGCTGTCCATACCTGTGCTTCATCCCCAACCCAGGTAGGGAAGAAAGAGGCATGAAGCTTCATCAGTCTCTCTGGGCAACTGCAGTATAGGCCTGCATGAGCTGGATTATTCCACACAGATGTGGCTCTGTCCCTACCCCTGGCAAAGGAGAAAGTTGAGAGAAGCTTCATTGGTCACTGGAGCAATGAGGGCAGTTTGAGCCTCCACAGCTTATAGCACCAACTATATCCTTGGCTCCTACACACAACAAGCAGGGAAAAGGGGGCAGGAAGCCCTAAACTAAAGAGAAAAACTGCACACAGAATAAACAGTCTAGTAAGCCAGATGCCAAGACACCAACAAAAATTACAATCCACACCAAGAAACAGGAAGATATAGCCCAGTTAAAGGAATAAGATAAGCCTCCAGATGACATAAAGAAGTTGAGACAATTAATAATAAATGTTCAAATGAATCTCCTTAATAAATTCAATGAGATGGCTAAAGAAATTAAGGATATTAAAAGACATTGGGTGAGCAAAAAGAAGATTTTGAAAACATACATTAAAAAATAGCAGATCTTATGAGAATGAAAGTTTCAATAAATGAAATAAAAAATACACTGGAATCATATAATAGCAGATTTGAGGAGGCAGAAGAAAGTATTGGTGAGCTTGAAGAAATGGCCTTTGAAAGTGAACATACAGAAGAACAGATGAAAAGATTGGAAAAACTTGAACAAGGTCTCAGGGAACTAAACAACAGCAAGAGAAGTGCAAACATATGTGTCATGGCTGTCCCAGAAGAAGAAGGGAAAAGGGACAGAGGAATATTTGAAGAAATAATGGTAGAAAATTTCCCAACCATATTGAAGGACATAGATATCCATGTCCAAGAAGCACAAGGTACTCCCATCCAAAAAAATCTGAATAGATCAACTCTGAGACACGTACTAATCTTAATGTCAAATGCCAAAGACAAAAAGAGTATTCTGAGAGCAGCAAGAGAAAAGCAATTCATAACATATAAGACATACCCAATAAGATTAAGTGCTGATTTCTCACCAGAGACTATGGAGGCAAGAAGACAGTGGTATGATATATTTAAGATACTATAAGAGAAAAATTTCCAGCCAAGAATCTTATATCTATCAAGATTGTTTTTCAAAAATGAGGACAAGTATAGAATATTCACAGATAAATTGAAACTGAGAAAGTTTGTAACCAAGAGACCCGATTTGCAGGAAATACTAAAGGGTATGCTACAGCCTGAAAAGAAAAGACAGGAGAGAGAGGCCTGGAAGACAGTCTAGAAGTGAAAAGTATATCAATAAAAGTAACTAAAAGTTCCAAAAGAGAAGTGAAAATAAAATATGACAGATAAAACCCATATATTCAGGAACAAACTTAACCAACAATGTAAAGCACTTATATTCAGAAAACTACAACTGATTGTTAAAAGAAATTCTGAAAAGACCTAAATAATTGGAAGAACATTCCATGCTCATGGATTGGAAGACTAAATATCATTAAGATGTCAATTCTACTCAAATTGATGTACAGATTCAATGCAATCCCAATAAAAATTCCACCAGCATTTAAAAAAATAAATGGAAAACAAGATTACCAAATTTATTTGGAAGGGTAAAGGGTCCTGAAGAGCCAGAAACATCTTAAATAGGAAAAGTGAAGTTGTAGGACTCTCACTTCCTGACTTTAAGTCATATTACCTAGCTACAGTGGTAAAAACAACGTGGTACTGGCATAAAGACAGACACATAGACCAATGGAACCAAACTGATGGTTCAAAAACAGATCCTCACATCTATGGTCAAGCGATTTTTCACTAGCCTGTCAAACCTAAGTCAGGCAGAATGGTCCATTCAACAAATGGTGCTGAGAAAACTGGATATCCATAGCAAAAGAAGGAAAGAAGACCCCTATCTCACACCTTATACAAAAATTAACTCAAAATGAATAAAAAATCTAAAAATAAATGCAAGAACCATAAAGCTTCTAGAAGAAAATGTAGGAAAATATCTTCAAGACCATGGTAGGTGGTGCATTCTTAAGGGAGATAAGAGGAAGATTGAGATAGACTACTGATATTTAATATATGTAGAAGCTTTAATTAGCTTTACTGTAAAAATGTGAAAATGTACTGAGTTGATGGTAACACATTATAGTGAGTAACAACTGGTTTATAAATGGGGGTGTGGCTGAAAATGGTAGTCTAAGGATGTAAATGCCAACTGACAGAAAAATAGAGAATAATCTAGGAACTGAATAGCTCAGGAAACCCAGAGGTGGATGAGTACAGATGCAATACTATCCTTTGTGAGCTAGAGAAGATGTACATCAGTACTGCATGGTGGTGGGAATGTGGAGAGGAATGGGAAAAGTACAACTGGAGAGACCTATGGATTGTGGTTAACAGTAATAATGTAATATTCTTTCATCTATGTCAAAGATGTACTGTGTTGATAATGGAAGAGTATGGAAAATGTGTGCCAAATGTACACTATGAACCTGGTAATAATCAGATGATTTTATCTCACAATCTGTAACAAATGTTCCACCACGGGGTGATGTGTTGATAGAAGGGCATTGTTTGGGAATTCTACACAAGTGCATGACTTTTGTAAGTTTACAACTTCTGACATAAAAACATATTTAAAAAATAATAATGGGGTGTTTTTGGGGTAAAATACACCAAATGTAAGATAAAGACTATAATTAGAAGTAAGATTTTGACAATATTCTTTCATAATTTATAACAAATGTCTCACGACAATGCACGATGTTGGTGGAGGGTTGATATATGGGACCCCTATATGATGTTATGAATGTTTGCTTTGTAAGTTCACAACTTTTAGTTTACACTTATTGTTTATGTATGTTCATGTATAAATGATATAAAAATAATAATAATAGGGTGGGTTGGGGGAAAATACCTTGGTTAGTAGTACTATTTTGAGGATGCTCTTTAATCATTAGTTAAAAATGTTTAACAACAATGCAAGGTATTGGTGGTAGGGTGAGGTATGAGAGCCCTGTATGATGTTATGTTTGTTTGTTTTGTAAGTTCACAACTACTGCTATGCAATTATTGTTTATGTATGTTCATGTATGAGTGATATCTTTCAATAAATTAAAAATAAAATACAAAGCTAATTTATGTTACATTTGATAGTGGCATTTATAAAAGTTTAAAACTTAAAGTATGCATTTTGATAATCATTGGATTATTTTTTAAATAGCTTATTTAAAATTCATATTTCTTTTTCCAACTATTTTCATTACTTCAGAAAACACCTTGGCTGAGTGTGACCATGAGAAGGATGTAGAAAGCAATAACCATTCTTATTAATGTGAAGATAATGAAGTTTTATACCTTTACTAATAAATTTACTATTTAAAAATTTAAAAGACACATATTTTAAACTTCTGGGGAAGATAATGGAGCAGGGAGCTCCAGAACTCAATCCTTCCACCTAAACAACTATTAAATAAGGAGAAACTGTCTGAAACTACTGTTTTGAAATTCATGAGGCCAGAAGAACAATTCATAGCATCCAGAGAAGAGCAGGAGGAAGATGCTTATAAATTAGGGAAATAATAAATTTCTGTCCTCATGTGTTGGCTACTGATGCCCATTCCCCATGCCCATGGCAGGCCATCATGGGGTCCAGTCCCCAGCTAGTTAACTGGTGACTGAACAGGACATAAAAATCCTCTTCACCAAGAACAGGGGTGCATATGTCTGTTCATAGATCACAAATTTTGATTAGTGAATTCAATCACTGGCAGTCCTGCTATGAGAATAGCTGTTGTTTCAATCCATCCTGGAAAGGGGTGGAGGCAGTGGAGACTTAAAGATGCAGTTCATCCTCAGAGCTGTGAGGGACAGTAAGTTGAAGGGCAGCCTTTACCAAGTAGGATAGTAAAGCTTTAGTGAACAATCAGAGAAGATTTTGTAACCCTTCCCAATTCCCTCCACAGGGAACTTTGGAGCTGGCCTGTGCCCCATTCCTGGGTCCCTGGCCTTTTTGGTTGGGAAAACCGTACTTGTGAAAGTCCTCTCCAGGATAACCATCCTCCCAGAATATTTGCCCTCCAGGAAAAAGCAGCTTGAGACAATGAAAGGAGTATAAAAAACTATAGAGGCAAACAGACTGGGACAAAGGCCTGCCAGCTTCAAACACCTGGAAGAGGGAGGTCTGTTTCCTGGGAAACAAAGGGGACAATGAAACTCCTGTAAACAGGGGAACTCCAAAACAGTAATCAAAATACCTGGACAAGACAGGGCCTCAGAAAGACAAGAAAATACCTGCATACAGTATTTGCCTTGAGCAGACCTTCCTGACAGTAGGTTTGAAATTCAAGAAAACCTCTGTCTTATCACCAGCTGGTTACAAAATCAACAAACGGACATCTCTGAGAATAGATCTCAGAATAAACATTTTAAAATATTAAACTGTATACTGTGCAGCTAAAGAGTACAAGGAGACACACACACAAAAAAAAACTGTAAATGATGGCTTATTTATTGAAAGAAGATAAAATACAGAAAACACCAGTGAAGAAGATGAGAATATGGACATACAGAACACAACCTTTAAAAAATCATCTTAAAAATGCTTAAGAAGATGAAGGAAAGTACAGAGAAAGATTTAAAGGATATCATGAAAACAATGAATAAGCAATATGAGAGAGTAAGTAAAGACATAGAAATTTTTAAAAGGAACCAAACAGAACTACTGGAGTTGAATACCAAAATAAGTGAAATGAAAAATTTACCCAGGAAAGTTTCAAGAATATATTGGAGCTAGCAGAAAAAATAATCAATGAACTTGAAGGCAAGACACTTAAAATGAGTAAGACTTGAGGAATCAAAAGAAAAATGATACATTAAAAGTGAAAACAGCCTAAGACATCTATAGAAAACCTTCAAGTACATCAATATGTGCCTTACGGCAGTCCTAGAAGTAGAAGAGAGAAAAGGGAGGAAGGAATAGTCAAAGAAATAATGACAAAGAATTTCCCAAACTTAGAAAAAAACATGGATATATGCATCCAAAAAGCTCAGAGAACACCAAATATGATAAACATTAAGAGAACTGCATCCCTTCATATTGATTACACAATTGAATGCAAAGAACAAAGAGAAAGTTCTGAAAGCTACAAGAGAAAAACAATGTGTTACATGCAAGGGAGTTCCAATTAGATCAAGTGCCACTTTCTCATCAGAAAACATGGAGACAAGAACAGGGTGGGTTGAAACAAAATGACTGCCAGAGAGGAATTTTATATCCAGTGAGAATCTCTTTCAAAAATGAAAGAGTGGGAAGCGGCTGTGGCTCAATCAGTAGGGCTCCCGTTTACTATATGGGAGGCCCCGGGTTCGGTTCCCGGGGCCTCCTGGTGAAGGCAAAGCCTGCCTGCACGGCGTGGTTAGCTGACCCAGTGAGCATAAGCAGCAAGGGGGGGATAAATGAATAAATAAATAAAATCTTTAAAAAAAAAAAAAAGCTGAAGGAGTTCATCGCTGCTAGACATGTCCTACAAGCAATGTTAAAGGGAGTTCTTCAGACTGAAAGGAAAGGACACTAGACAATGGTTTGAAGTATAAAGAATTAAGGACCTGTGGTAAAGGTAACCTATAGGGTAATTATAAATGTTAGTATAATTATAAATGTTGGTATATGAATCCACTTCTTACTTCCTAAGGTGATAAAATGCAAAAGGACAAATTGTAATGATAAATCTATCTTACTGGGCATGCAATGCACAAAGATATAAATGGTAACAAGTACAAAAAATGGTGGGGTACAAACAGGTATAGGAAAAGTATATGTGCACATTGTGGAAGTTAAGATGTTACCAAACAAAATACGATTATTATATATTTAGGATGTTAAATTTTTTAAAGGGGGACATTTTTTATTATACATGTATAAAGTAATAGTGTAATTATTAAAATGAAGATGAAATTTTCTGGTTTTGGTATCTTGTATTCTTCATTAACTTTTTCCATCATCTTCACAATTTTTATAACTTACTCTTTGCTCTCTAAAGTGATCTCCCACAAACTCTACCCCACCATTCACAGTAAAATTGAAGAATAAATTATCCAATAATAGATTCTAGTGAGAGACTTATCATCAGAGAAGTTAATCCAGTAACTCATGAATAAAAATTGGGAGTTTTCAATGAACAACAATAAAATAAAAATATATGAAGCATAAATTAATCTTTCTAATGATTCAGAATGCATTTCCAGATAATGTTGTGCTATTTTCCTCATACTGCATATTTAAGTGCCTACAACAGAATTATGATAAATGGAATTTTCAACAAAAAATATTTCTTATGAGTTCACAAAGGTTCAAAGATACAGATACAATATGGATATTTTAATGTGTCTATTTGTATTTTTACTTGGGCACAATTAAAAATATGCTAAGAAAAATTTTTTTATTAAAATTATAAAATGAGCATTTTAGCACATTTGTATCAGCTATTTGTTTTAAAATATCATTTCATTGTGATGACCATAATTAAAGAAATTATAACTTTAAAATAACATTAAAAAAAAAAACATGATTACAACAGAACTATTATTCTAAATGAAGAAAGTCAGAACAGTCATGTAAATATTTTCAGTAACACCGAGATGTTTCAAGTCCATTCCCTTGCAAAAACTTTTCCATCCACCTTCACTAAGTCACTTTGACATTTTAAAAATCTTCCTACCCAAGGTGTTTGCAGAAAGAGATGAAATCAGCATTGATCACTTGATTGGCTTACAGCCATTCAACGCTAGTCATTGAAGAAGTAATTTTTTTTTACTATTCTGGCAACTGTAATTGTCAGTTACTCCAACTACTCAAATGGGGAGAGAGAAAACAGTCAACTTTAAAAAGACTGAACCAAATGACAATTGAAAAATGGCTGAATCACTGTACCTTTTAGACACACCTTGCTTCTTACTTTTGCTATATACTTTTTGGTACTTCTGGATTCAGTAGTAGGGTTAAAAAAAAGTTTCTGTATTCAAACTTATCTATAGAATGCCATTACACAAGTCAGGCCCAAGTACCCACACTCAGGCTAGATTAAATTGTTCCTCCTCATGATTTTTCACAAGTAATGTTTTACCATTTATATAACAACTATGTTTCAATTACTTAGAATTCAAAATATAAAACCAGTGTCATAAACATTTAACTCCCTCACTGTTTAAGGAGCACTTTTTTATGTTTAGAAGAACACTTAGGACACTAGGTACAAAAGGAAATTTCCTAAACATGATAATGGGCATATATGTAAAGCCCAAAGCTAACATTTCACTTAATGGTAAAAGACTGAAAGCTTTCACTCTAAGATCAGGAACAACAGTGCTATTCAACATTGTACCAGAAATTCTTGTCAGATCAATTAGGCAAGGAGAAGAAATCATAGACATTCAGCTGGAAAGGAGGGGATGGTGAAAACATGGCTGATAGATTACACATAAATCTTAGCTCTCACTAAAACAGCAAAGAAAAAGCCACAGGCTACCCTGGGGACCTGCTTTAGGGTACAGCAAACCAGGACACTGCTTACCAACTCCCAGAAGAATGAGGGTCAGAGACATGAAGAAGCCAAAACAATTGACAAATTGTATCCGAGAGTAGAGCAGATGTCTACATCCACAGGAAGTGCTCTGAGTCATCTAAGATGTTACTGGGCAGATAGGGAAGCTGGGAATAATCAGGGGTTGTTTACTTTGGTGGCTGGAAGGGGCACACAAGCCCAGAGATCAGGGCAGACAGACTAGATGGAGACCCTGGCCCTCTGTTCCAAATAGGAGTGTGAGGGAAGATTCCCTGTGAGGAAGAAGGGTCTAGGAGAGTGGAGAATGATTTCTTTGCAGTGAGTTTAGCCAACTGGGCCTCCCTTAAATATCAGAAGGGACCCTGACTCGACAAGGAGAGGGGAGGAGGATTACCTCAGGCTGCTGGTTATGCCCAGCCACCTAGGTAAAGAGAGTAATTACATCAGTGAAGAGGCAGAGACAGTGGTGATCAACAACACTCCAGCTGACTGCAGGGGACCTAACCCAGGGAAAAGGGGTGGCTAGCCTTCTAAAAGGCTAATTAACCAAAGGGCTCAGAATAGCTCTGTGGGAGAATTCCTGCCTAACATACATGAGGTCTCTGGTTTGATTCCTGGCTATTCCTTGAGAAGAGAGCTACCATGTTATCAGGCATCCAGCTGAAATTTTATGACAGGGAAGATATAGACATTTTCTTTGTATTACTTTTACTTGGGTCTCTTATTTAAAAAAAAAAAAAAAGTTCATTTTCTTTTATTTTCCTTATTTTACTCACTAAAATGCAGTTCAAAATCTGCAGAGGGCAGGCTGCAGGTTGAGTGATTGAGGAACACCAGCAGCCTGAGAAGATCTTTAGGGGTCTAAGAAAGAAGGCTGTTTTTCCATGTTTATTATTATTTTTTCTTCTGTCTGCTTTTGTAAAAAATAAGTCGCTGCTGTCTTGTTTCTTGCTTGTTTTGTATCCCCTCCTTTTCTTTCTCTGCTTGTTTATTTTTCTTTTGCTTTCATTTCTTCTTTTGGTTACTGATCTTTTCTACCTAAGATATTTCTTTTCACTCTTTCATCTTTATATATTTTGTTTTCTGTTGTTGTTCTTTCATTCCACCTCTTTTATTTGGTCTCCAATTTTTCTTGTTTGTATTTCCCCTTTCTCCTTTTTTCTCTGTATACTTTCTCTTTTTTTTACTATTTTCTTTGTCTCTTCTCTGTTTTCTTTTCACCTCTTATCACCAGTCCAGCATTTTAATTCATTCTATATATTTGTGTCTCTATTCTGTTTCTTGTTTCATTTTTTCAATTCCACTTTCCTAATCTCATTCCTCTGTGCTTCTTACTTGTGTTAATTATTCAATTTCCTAGGTCTTGTACCTTTGCTCTCTGGCCTTTTACTAATATCATTATTATTATTCTTTTTGTCTTCCTATCTCTTTCCTTTTTATCTGGTCCTAATGTTTTTTCTTTCAAAGGAACATAGGTAGATCTCTCTCAGAAAAAACACCTGAGTCGGGGCAGCATCCTGCCCAAGTGAGCTGTTTGGGGAACTCACAGAGTAGGAGGCTTTAGGTCATCAATCTGGAGGGAGCTGGATGAAGAGATAAATTGCTCAATGTGCTGCTTGATTCTTGTTACCATGTTTCCTCTTCCTTGATTTCCCCTTTTCTGTGTACGCCAATTTTGTATAACAAGGCTATTTCTTTTCCTTCTGTCATCATTCCATCTTCTGCTTTTTGTTGTTGTTTTTACATTCCACTTCTCTTTGTTTAGTCCCCAATTTTTCTAGATTTTATTTCTACCTCATTTATACTGTTTTTTTTTTATTTTATTAACTTTTTTCTTTTTGTCTTTTCTTTTCTCTTTCACTCTCTCCTCTCATACTGGCCTTTTAATTTAGTCTATATTTTCTCTTCTATTTTGTTTCCCATTTCATTGTTGGTAACCCATTTTTCTACTCCTACTACTCTACACTGATTACATGAGCTAAATATTCATTTTCCAAGATTTTAAGCAGTTCCTCTTCTAACAATTACCATTACCATTACTATTATCATTTTACTTTTCTTACCTCTTTAACTTTCTCTGGCCCTGATTTATTCCTCCAAGGGAACATAGACAACAGCAATGAAATAGAATAAGAAGAACAAAGTGTCAAAGAGAAAACTAAACACACAAACAAAACAGCAATTAAATAAAACCATAGAGTATAAAGAGAAGCTAATCAACTGAATAAACCCATCAAAATAAAAAGAATACCAGAGGACAACAGAAAATTACAAACCATACTAAAAAACAGGAAGACATGGCCCAGTCCAATGAACAAACTAAAAACAAGGAAGAGGTGCAGAACATTGAACAACTAATCAAAGTTGTCCTAATAAATATCATGGACCGACTTAATGAAGAAAAGGAAGAGATTAAGGATGTTAAGAAGACACTGGGAGAACATACTGAAGAAATTGTAAACATACATAAAAAGATAACAGATATGATGGTGATCAATGGCACAATCCAATAAATCAAAATGACACTGGAAGCACATAAAAGTAGATTTGAACAGATGGAGGAAAGAATTAGTAATGTGGAAGACAGTACATCTGAAATCAGACAGATAGTAGAACAGATAGACAAAAAGATAGAAAAAATCCAGCAGGGACTTAGCGATTTGAATGACAACACAAAATGCACAAACATATGCATTATAGGCATCCTAGACAGAGAAGAAAAGGGAAAGGGTACAGAAGGAATGTTGCAGGAAATAATGGTTGAAAACTTCCCACCTCTATTGAGGGAGATGGATGTATAAATCCAGGAAATGCAGCACACCCCAAACATTATAAATCCCAACAGGCCTACTCTAAGACATATACTTGTCAAACTGTCCAATGCTCAAGAGAAAGAGAAAATACTGAAAGCAGCAGGAGAAAAAAAGATGCATCACATACAAGGGAAGTTCAATAAGATTAAGTGCTGACTTCTCATACAAAATCATGGAGGCAAGAAGGCAATGGTACGACATAGTTACGGTAACAAAAGAAAAAATCTTCCAGCCAAGAATTCTCTATCCAACAAAGCTGGCATTCAAAAATGATTGAGAGTTTGGAATGTTCAAAGATAAACAGAAATTAAGAGAGTATGCCAATAAGAAACCTGTCATTCAAGAAATACTAAAGGGAGTTCTGCAGGTTGAAAAGAAAAAAAACAGGAGAAAGAGAGCTGGAGGAGAGTATAAGAACAACTAAAAAGACAAAAAGACAAATAAAAACAACATATGACATACATAAATCCAAAGAAAATATGGCTAAAGTAAGTAATTCTTTGAGAGTAATAACACTGAATGCTAATGAATTAAACTCACCAGTCAAGAGACAAAGTTTGGCAGAATGGATTAAGAAATATGACCCATCTATATGTTGTCTATAAGTAACCCACCATAGACCCAGAGATTCAAGGAGGCTGAATGTGAATGGCTGGAAAAAATCTTACAAGCAAACAATAACCAAAAAAGGGCGGGAGTAGCTATACTATTATCAGACAAAATATACTTTAAATGAAAAACTATTGTAAGAGACAAAGATAGACACTATATATTAGTGAAAGGGGTAATCTTTCAAGAAGAAAGAACAATCATAAACATTTATGCACCTAACAGGGTTGCCCAAACTTCATGAGGCAAACACTGGAAAAACTAAGTGGAGAAATAGATGGGGGACTTTAATATACCCTTATCAAAATTAGACAGAACATCTCAACAAAGAATAAAGAAAGAAACAAAGATTTTGTTTAATACATTAGAGGATCTGGACCTAATTGCCATACAGAACACTACACCCAAATACAGCAGAATATACATTCTTTTTGAGTGCACATGAATCATACTCTAAGATAGACCACATGCTAGGCCATAGAAACAATCTCAGTGAATTCAGAAAGATTGAGATTATACAAAGTAATTTCTCTGGCCACAATGGAATGAAATTGGAAATCAGTAAGGGCAAGAGAACCAGATTAAGCACTAAGATATGGAAGTTAAACAAAACACTCATAGACACACAGTGGGTCAAGGAGAAAATCTCAAAAAAAATCAGTAACTACCTTGAAATGAATGAAAATGACAACACAACACATCAAAACCTATGGGATGTAGCAAAAGCTCTACTGAGAGGGAAATTCATAGCCATAAATGCATATACCAAAAATGAAGAAAGAGCTAAAAATGAAGACCTAACTGCACACCTGGAGCAATTGGAAAAACAACAACAAACTAATGTCAAAGGAAGTAGAAAGAAGAAAATAATGAAGATTAGAGCAGAACTAAATGAAATAGATAATAAGAAAGCACTAGAAAAAATAAACAAAATGAAAAGCTGGTTCTTTGAGAAGATCAACAAAATTGACAAACCCTTAGCTGGACTAACAAAGAAAAAAAGAAAGCAGATGCAAATACACAAAATAAGAAATGAGGAAGGGGATATCATAACTGACCCTACAAAAATAGAGTATCATAAGAGGATACTTTGAAAACTTGTATGCAATCTAGAATGGTAATGTAGAGGAAATAGACAAATTCCTAGAAACTCACAAGGAGAATTTGATGAACTCAAGAGTCCTATTAATAAATAGGTCCTAATAAAGAGTTACACTCAATCATCAAAAACCACCCAAATAAGAAGAGCCCAGAATGAGATGGATTCACAGGTGAATTCTACCAAACATTCTGGAAAGAAAAAACACCAATCCTATTAAGCTCTTCCAAAAACTAGAAGTGGAAGGAGCATTGCCTAACTCATTCTATGATGAAGCATTACCCTAATACCAAAGCAAAATAAAGATTCCACAAGAAAGGAAAATTAGAGACCAATCACTCTAATGAAAATAGATGCTAAAATCCACAAGAAAATACTTGCTAATCACATTCAACAACATATCCAATGAATTATACAACATGACCAAGTGGGTTTCATCCCAGGTATGCAAGGATGGTTCAACATAAGAAAATCAATCAATGTAATACACCATATAAACAGATCGAAAGAGAAAAATCACATGGTCATCTCTATAGCTGCAGAAAAAGCATTCAACAAAATGCAGCACCATTTTCTGATAAAAACCCTGCAAAAGATAGGAATAAAAGGAAACTTTCTGGACATGATAAAGGGTATATATGAAAAACCCACAGCTAACATCATCTTCAGTGGTGAAATCCAAAAAGCCTTCCCTCTAAGGATACCCAGTATCACCATTCCTATTTAACATTGTCTTGGAAGTACTTGCTCGAGCACTGAGGCAAGAAAAAGATATGAAAGGCATCCAAATTGGAAAGCAAGAAGTAAAAATTTCACATGATCTTATACATAAAAAGCCCTGAGAAATCTACACCAAAGTTTTTAGAACTTATAAATGAGTTCAGTAAAGTCGCAGGCTATAAGATCAATGCTCAAAAATCAGTAGCATTTCTGTACACCAATAATGAGCAATCTGAAGAGGAAATCAAGAAAAAATACCAATTACAATAGTAACTAAAGAATCAAAAACCTAGGAATAAATTTAACCAAAGATGTAAAGGATTATATACAGAAAAATATACAACACTGTTAAAGAAAATCAAAGAAGTCTTAAATAAATGAGAAAATATTCCCTGCTCATGAATAGGTAGACTAAACTACATTAAGATGTCTATCCTACCCAAACTAATCTACAGATCTAATGCAATCCAAATGAAAATCAACACAGCATTTTTTAATGAATTGGAAAAACTAACTACAAAATTTATTCAGAAGGGTAAGAGGCCCTGAATCACCAAAGACATATTGAAAAAGAAAAATGAAATTGGAGGAATCACACTATCTAACTTTAAAACATCCAACAAAGCTACAGTGGTCAACACTACATGGTATTGGCACAAGGATGGACATACTGACTGAAGGAACTGAATTGAGAGTTCTGAAAAAGATGCTCACATATACAGTCATCTGATATTTGACAAGGCCACCAAGTCCGCTTAACTGGGAGAAAATGGCCTCTTCAAAAAATGGTGCTTGGAGAACTGGATCTCCATATCCAAAAGAATGAGAGAGGATCACCATCTCACACTTTATACAAAAATCAACTCAAGATCGATTAAAGATCTAAATAAAAGAACCAAGACCATAAAGACCTTGTAAGATAATGTAGGGAAGCACCTACAGGATCTTGTAATAGCATACGGTTTTATCAACTTCACACCCGAAGCATGAGTAGCAAAAGAAAAAAATAGATAAATGGGATCGCCTCAAAATTAAAAACTTTTGCACCTCAAAGGACATTATCAAGAAAGTAAAAAGGCAGCTGACCCAATGGGAGAAAATATTTGGCAACCATATATCTGATTGGAGCCTAATATCCTGCATATATAAAGAAATCCTACACCTCAAAAATTTAAAAAATGGGCAAGTGACCTGAAAAGACACTTCTCTAAGGAAGAAATAAATGGCTTAAAAGCACATGAAAAGATGCTCAACATCACTAGCTATTAGGGAAATGCATATCAAAACTACAATGTGATACCATCTTCCACCAATTAGAATGGTGGCTATTAAAAATCAGCAGAATATAAGTGTTAGAAAGGATGTTGAGGAATGGGAACTCTCATCCACTGCTGGTGGGAATGTAGAATGTAGAATGGTCCAGCCACTGTGGAGAACAGTTTGGCAATTCCTCAAAAAACTATCTATAGAACTTCCTTATGATCCAGCAATTCCACTACTGGGTGTATAACCAGAGGAATTGAAAACAAAAACACTAACAGATATATGCACACCCATGTTCATAGCAGCATTATTCACTATTGCCAAAGTTGGAATCAGCCCAAGTTCCCATCAACAGATGAATGGATAAACAGAATGTAGTACGTACATACAGTGGAATATTACTCAGCTGTAAGAAGGAATAAAGTACTAACATATGGCATAATATGGATGAATCTTGAGGACCTTATTTTGACTGATGCAAATCAGGCATTGAAGGATGAACAGTACATGACCTCACTGATATGAATTAATCAAATTGAGCAGACTCAGAGAGCTATTGTCTAGAAGATAGGTTTACAAGAAATAGAAAGGGAGAAGAAAATTGTGATCCAACATCCATACTGACATAATGTATGGTAGTTGGAATTGTATAGTTGCCTATTGAAGGGAAATGACAGTATGGTCATGATATTATTGGGCTGGGTAATGCAAGTTTGACTGGTGGGTAGATTGGGAAGGGTGGTTTGGAAGGTCCACAGTACTGGGGGGAGGGTTGGAAGAGGGACCAGTTGAACACTGGGGATTTGTGGGTATGTGGTTGAAAGTACAAATTTGGGAATGCTCTTATGGAAATATGATAAGGAATGGTTACTGGTTTAGGGTGTTGGATGGGGGCATGGGGTATTCTGGACAGGGCGCACCTGGAGCTGGCTTCTAGGGCTTCTAGGGAGTGTGTGAGTGATCATTCTGTCATAATGTGTTGTATCAGTGCATGGAGACACTCATAATGAGCGAGAAGGAGCTGGACTCCCATCCTTGGAAGGACTGATTTGTTAACAAATAGACAGGCGGGAGTCTCTCGAGACTATGGGAGGATCCTAATAGGGGAGAACAAACCAGTGTGAGAAGTCTTCAGTCTTGTTGCATGTAATTATGAATCTTGGCATCCAAGGAGTGAAACCAGGAATTCGCTGTGGGCCCCGAGGGGAGGGGGAGGGAGGATTAGCATAGACTGAACAGGATATTTAGTGGGCAGTGGAAGTGTTCTAAATGGTCTTACAATGATGGACATAGGACATGGTAAATATCATCAGAATTTATAAAAGTGTATGGTCTAAAATATAAACCATAATGTAAACTATTGAGCATGTTTAGTAGCTATGTTTTACTATTTGTATATCAGTTATAACAAAGGTACCATCCACATATAAAAAGGTATTAATATGGGGGGAGGAAAGGGAGAGGATTTTGGGTATTTGAAAGTCCCCTGTATTCTGCATGTAACTTTGCTGTGATCTAAAACATTTTTAAAAACAAAATGAAAATAGTGAGACACTGGGAACAGAGTTGGGGAAAGTGCCACGGTATAGACAGGACACCAGATATTGTGGTGATGAAAGGCAAAAGCTTAAAAAAAAAAATTTTTTTTAATATCCCAATCTTTTTATTTTATTTTTAGTTTTTTTTTAATTTTACATATTTTATTTCTTATATTTAAACTCATCATTATTGTTTCATTTTCCTATTAATTGTATTTGACTATTGTAATGGCTTCATTTTTTAAGAAGTTTTGGATCACAGAAGGGTTACCACAGGGATGGGCGAGGATCATTAGTGTGCGGTGTCAGTGATAGGGGATTCATGGAAAGAAGTTCACCTGAGCATACATATAAGGTATATAAAAATGTTCAAATGTTCATGGGGCATTTTCACAGTGTGTGAAGACTCACACAGTAACTGAGAGAATACTGAATACCCATTTGGAGAGCTCTCCCACATCCTCTAAGGGAGCAGCAACAGTCCCCAAAGTGCCAGAGCAGTGACTGGCAAAGGAGGATGATCCACTGATGGGCTCTTGTTATTGATGACTAGGCTTTTGAGCCTTTTCTCTTATAAGTGAAACTTAGCCTATTGTTATGGGGTGCCTAAGGGTTGCCTCCAGAGAGCATCCTTGTTGCTCAAATGTGGCCTCTTTCTATCCAAACTCAGCTTATGAATGCATTACCTTCCCCACAGTGTGGGACATGACTTCCAAGGATGAGCCTCCCTGGCATCAAGAGATTGCTACCAAGCACCAACTAGTAATGCAACTGGAAAAAGACCTCAAATAAATGGGGGAGAATGTAAAGACAAATGAATTTATATGGCTAAGTGACTTCAAAGTGTGTCAGGAGGTAATCCCAGAAGTAATGCTTATGTTCATCTCAGCAGGATCTCATAGACTTCCAAAGTGGATACTACCCCAAATAGTGGGGCTCCTGATGGCTCTGGAGATACTCAGGTCCTGTGGTCAGGGTGGACAGCTCCAGAGCTTGTTGCCTTGCCAGTGGACCCTGCTTTGGAGTTTGTGCTCCTGAGAGTGATAAAGTTGGACTCAACTATGACTTCCCTGCACATGGCTCATCTGTCCCTTCTATTTAAAGTTGTACTCGGTGCTGAAGTTTTTAATTGTACATGCAGAGACTCGAGTCTTTGGGCTGTCCTTGTGTCAGCTGGGCCTGGAACCTCAGCGGTTTTGCAACACCTACTCTACAGCTCATTGGACTCACCCAGGACCACTGGAGGGGAGATGATGATGGACAACAGCCATCCCAGGGAATGGAGAGATTCGGCAGCTGCAGGCATGATAGTACCAACCACCTTCCCCATGGGACATAAGTCTCCTCTCAATTGGGGTGAAGGGACATCACCATCCCAGAATCCTCAGGATTGGGTGAAAAGTAATGAACTAGAGTGGACTTACAGGTATTCTACCACAGACATATGTTCTAGCAATGGAAGAAATTACAAAATTGATGTGGAGCCAGTGGCCACTGGAGACTCTGGGGGCAGGGAGAGGGAAAAACAGTTATAATACAGGGGCTTTTTCAGGACTTGGGAATCTTCCTGAGTGATGTTGCAACACAGATATAGGCATTTTATGTCATCACATCACATACAGAACTGTGTGGTAAGTTTAGACTACAATGTGAACTATGGTCCATACTTAATAGCAAAGGATGCATTTATCAATTGCAATGAGTGAGCCACACTAATGAAGGATGTTTAAGTGGGAGGGTGTTTGAGGTTTGGGGAGTGGAGCATATGAGAATCCCTATATTTTTTGTGTAACATTTATGTAATCTAAGTATCTTAAAAAAATAAAGATAGATATTTAAATCTGAAAAAAAAATTGGAAAGGAAATAGTACAATGTTCCCTCTTTGCAGATGATATGATCCTATTTACCTACAATCCTATAATATCCACAACAAAGCTCCCACCGTTCATTGATGAATTCAACAAAGTGGTTGGATAAAAGATCAACACACAAAAATCAGTAGTGTTTCTATACACAAACAATAAACAAGTAGAAGAAAAAATCAATTTAAAAAATCCATTCACTAGAGAAATGAAAATAACAATATATCTAAGAATAATTCTAATCAGGAATATAAAGGACTGCAACATAAACCTACAAAAAATTTCTAAAAAAAATCAAAGAAATAAATGGAAGGGCATTCCATGTTCATGGATTGAAGACTATATATTGTTAAGATGTCAATCCTGCCCAAAGCAATTTATAGATTTGATGCTGTCTCAATCAAAATTCCAAAAGTTTTCTTTGCAAAAATGGAAAATTTCCACATCAAATTTATGTGGAAGGGTAAGGGCCCCAAATAGCTAAAGCCATCTTGTAAAATAAATGAAGTGAGAAGACTCACACTTTCCAATCTTAAAACTTACTACAAAGCCACATTAATTAAAACACTATCGTACTGGCTCAAAGACAAACATATAGACCAATGGAATAGAACTGAAATCTCTAAAATCAACCTTCACATTTATCACCAACTGATTTTTGACAAGAAGGAAAAGACCACTTGTATTAGTCAGCAAAAAAAAAAGGTGCTGATGCAAATTACCAGAACTCTGTTGTCTTTCATACATGGTATTCATTTGGTGTAAAAGCTTACAGTTAAAAGGTCTCAAGGTTACTTCCTTACCAAACTCTGTTGCCACATGTTGAAGGAAGATGGCTGGCAACATCTGTGAGGGTTCAGACTTCTTCCCGCTTAAGGCTCCATGGGTTCAGCTTCTTCCAATCTCAACTATAGGCTGGCATAGGGTTAGTCTCTCTTCCAGGAGCTTGTTTCTCTCTGGGTTCAGCTGCTCTGTTCTCATCGCAAGGTCAGCAGTAAACTATCAGGTGAAAAGCTTGTCTCTCTTTCTGGGGCCACAGGATCAAATCCTCTTCTGTATCTATGGAGTTCTCTCTTTTCTCATGTATCTGCTTCTGTGTATCAACTTCTGTGTTTTTGGTTGAGTGTCCATTTATACAGTCCACCAAGGAGGCAGGGACTCAACCCTGCATGCCCTAATGACATGGTTGAAACAAAGCCCTAATCCTCATTTAATCAAGTAAATTTAAAGCCTTTGAATTTAACACAATCAAAGGGTAACATGCCCACAGAAGCAGACCAGTTTACAGACATAATCAAAATCTCTTTGTGGAATTCATAAAATAACATCAAACTGCTACACTCTGCCCTCTGAACTACAAAAAGATGTTATAATATTCAAAAAATCTTAAATCTATAATATTATATACAAAATCACATCACAATCAGTTTAAAGAAACAGTTTGTCTTGGGGCAAATTCCCCTCTGGCTGTAGATATGTGAAACTTACAAAACAATTTATCTGCTTCCAACATACAAAGGGATAGAAAAGGGATAAACATTTGTATTTGCATAAGGAGAATTTTGGATGGAAACATGAGTCACTGGTCCTCTGCAGTTCTGAAAACCTGCATACTTCATCAGATTTCAAAGTCTGAGAGTCATTCTCAAGCTGATGGTTTCTTCTCCCTTTTCACAGTCTTGCCCAATGGCCATTTTCTTGGTTCCACTATCATCAAGCACCTGTGTGGTAACCGAGCTCCAGACCTCACCCTCCAAGAACATTGGGATGATGACCACACTTTCCCTGACCTATAGGGAACAAATCCACCCTTTTCAGAGCTCTGGGGTGGCAAAAGTCTCCCTGAACAGTAGTCTGGAATAGCCACCTTCTTCAACTGCTGGGGCAAAATCACCCTTTCCAGACATATGTGTGGTTCCCTTCTCTTGGCCCATGAAGATGTCTTAATTCCATATCCCAGCTTCCACAGTTTTCCTCTAAAGTCATTTTCCCTCTCATCACTCCCCTTCATGTCCCTTTTAGTACAGGTTGACAGTAGTTTTATTCATACATTGCTCTCAAAAAGCTTGTTGGTTTAACATGCGAGAAGCAAGGGTCCATACCATCAGACAGTAAAGCTCCAGAAGTCCTTCCTGGATAGCTGCATTTTCAATCCTGGCTTACAAGTTCCAAGTTTAGTTAATTTGTAATGAGGTACTATCATCTGGGGGGTTTGGTTTCAAGAGGCTTGGAATTTTCAGAAACAGTTTCTGGTTTCTTTGTGCCCAATAATTCATTTACCAGCTTATCTCTTTCCTCTAACATTTTGCTGTAAGCTGCAAGGAGAAGCCAACCTGCAATTTCTACCTTTAGTTTTGAAATCTCCTTGGCTAAATGTCCAAGCTTGTAGTTTTCAAATTCTGCCTTCCATACAATATAAGGAGTTAATCTTGTTAAGTTCTCTGCAACTTTAAAAAATGGATCTCCTTTCCTTTAGTTACCAATAATAGTTTCATCATTTCCTTCTAAGGCCTTATCAAAAGTTCCTTTAGTATTCATATTCCTACCAAAAGTCTCTCCAAAGTAATCTCAGCCTTTTCTACCAAGTGTCTCATAATTCCTACAAAAAAAATAACCCTCACACATTTATAAAACCATTCCAGCATTTTGGTAACTGCAAAAGCACCACCCCACTTCTTGATACCAAATTCTGTATTAGTCAGCCAAAAGCAGAGCTGATGCAAAGAACCAGAGGTCTGTTGGCTTTTATAAAGGTATTTATTTGAAGTTACAGCTTACAATTACAAACAAGTTTACAAACATAATATATCTCTTTATGGAATTCATTAATAATATTAAACTGCTACACCACTCAATTCAGAAAGGTCAGTTTCTTCAACAAAAGGTGTTGGGGAAACTGAATCTCCATTTGCAAAAAAAAAAAAAAAAAAAAAAAAAAA